>ML685849.1:1664174-1696229 GCA_007922175.1 Pelusios castaneus | reverse complement strand
GATTATCCGGATGACGGGCGCCGGTCATTAACCCGGATAATCGAGGTTCTACTGTATTAGGGGTAGGTTGGCTATGCCTATACCTTTGAAATTCTGTACTTCTCCAGAAAGGTTCAGACATTAGCTGTTTGTTTGTATTGTGGCATTAGGAAAGAAGAGTATTTTTTTCACTTATTACGTGGTGTAGTTGTATATGCAGTGAATATAAGATTGTTAGAATGTTTCATAGAAAGTCATGTGTGGCAGCCTTTTCCTATTTTCTTGAACAGTGAGCTAGAAATGGAATTTGAGACTTGATCTGGGATTAATTTAGTTGTTATCAAATTTGCTTCATTTACAAGCTTTCTCTGAGTGCCAGAACTGCAATCACAGTGGGAGACCTAAACATAAAACTGTGGTAGTCCTGTTTCATCCCTCATCGTCAAAATTCAAGATTTTAAAATGTGAACTTAGCTGCCAATTGGGTAATAAGATGATGTGGCATGTTCTTCTGTTGTTCCACTGATGACAGTAATGGCACAAAACAAACCCTGCAGATTTCAGCGGGCGTGTAACTGGCCTAAGACTTGCAGAGTTGGCCCTTTGCTGGTAGAATATGATACGATTTAGAAGTCACAATGGTGATGACCAGAATGAGTCACTTTTCTTGCTGTAGCCACATGTCTGGGAAAATAGCAGGGGCAGAAATTTTGGGGCGGTTAGGGCTATGGCTATGCAGGGGTTATATAGGAAGTTATGTTTGTCTATATCATCATGGCTGGGAATTGTAATCAGATTATCTCTGACCACAAAAGTGGTTTCTAGGGGGGATGGAGCTAGGCTGTTCTCAGGGGTAGCACAGGAAAGAACTAGGAACAATGGTCTCAAGTTGCAGCGGAGCAGGTCTAGGTTGGATATTAGAAAAACCTTTTTCACCAAGAGGGTGATAAAGCACTGGAATGTGATACCTACAAAGGTGGTGGGATCTCCATCCTTAGAGGTTTTTAAGGTGCAGCTTGACAAAGCTGTTACTGGAATTATTTAGTAGGAGTTAGTCCTGCTTTGACTAGGGGTTGGACTAGACGACCTCCTGAGGTTCCTTCCAACCCTAATCTTCTGTGATTCTATACACTTTCAGGGAATTAACACATTAAAAAGAGTAAATTACCAGTGCACAGAAAAGGGACAACACGTTAGAAATGTGACCTGACTAAATAAAATAGATCTATTCCAGGAATCAATTATGAATATATCAAACTGAAATATATTTAATAAAACTGCAGAGCCTTCGTCAGCAAATAGTAGCTAAATGAACAGTCATTAGTAGAATAATATTTTGGTTCAACAAGTTATGCATTTCACAGTTTTTTACTGTATGTATTTAACAATGTTTCAATTTGTGCCACATGAAATATGTACAGAAATAATACATAATATTTTTCCCTTCCTAATGTTTTTTCCTCCCTCACTGGTAGTAACTCTGCCTACAATAGTAATGCTTCCACTCATGCTGTTCCCTAACATTGACATTGCTCAGGAATGTAAAACCTGGGAGAGTTAAGTGACCATCTGGCAGCTGTATAGAAGGTGCTGCTGAAGTGGCATTTTAGAAACTAGCTGCAGTAAAAATATGCCAATTCTCAGGCATTTGAAAAAAATCCCAGTAAACACTAGTTTGTATAAATACTTTTAGTGAAATGTTTTTTAAAAAAATTAATTCTGAGGAAATAACTGTTCTCTGGTGACCTCTGCATACTCCTCCTTTCTAGAGTTTCTCACAGGACACAAGATTAGTTTGTGAGGGACCTGGAATATACTTTCAGTCCATTTCAAAACCAGTTATTGATGCAGAAGGGCTCAACAAAACTTGAAATAATGATGCACTGCTTTAAGAAAGAGATATACTTTTGATATTACCAGTAAATATGTAAATTAATGGAGCCATGATAAAACAGCATTTTTAAAGTGTTATCATGCCAGCCTGTTCCATACAGAAGCACGGAGAAGACATTGCTTCACACTACATCCCAAGTAGGCTTGGTGGGAAATGAAGATGTAATATGTAAAATGAAATTAAGTGTAAAATGTCCCACAAAAGAGAACAAAATGTAATTTTGTTTTTTAATAACCTATTACTCATTTACAACTAAACACAAGTTTTAGAGCGATGTCTAAGACAGCTGTTTCTCTTTTTGTGATCTCTTCTAAAATGTACGTAGAGCAACCCTCTAGTTGGGTAACGGTAGAACTTGAACTGAGGACCTTCAGTGCTGAAGGACAAACCTCTATCATTTAACCTGAGAGACTACTCCTGTGATCTAATGCCTTCTATAAATTGAAAACCTGTCAATAGAAATTGGATCATGCTCTAACTCTCTTGCCTGGGAGAAACAGCTATCCTTTGTGGGTCAGTCACAAAAAGAAATATGTACACACACAAAAAAAATTACATACATTCAGTGCAATACATCAATGTTTCTACTCATACCAGAAGTGTATTTTGTCTTTCAGCTAATAGCGTATCATGAGAGAGAGCATTTGAAATCATCTTTGGCTAAATAACGTTTACATATCTTTCAGAGTAAGCCAAAACCTATTGAAATCAATGGAAACCCACTTACTAACTTCAGTGGGCTTTGGATCTAGCTGTACCTGACTTTGTTCACTACTTGGCATGCCCTCATGACTAGGCATGATGTATCATCTGTCTTGCTTTTCTAGTACCTCTTCACTTTGGCACTGGCAGTTTTTCTTCTAGTGAATTGGCCCTCTGGATGAGTCTCTTTCCACTATCCTAAACCCACCCTTCTTAAGGTACAAACTGAAAGTCTCAGAATGTCTTTAATGCAAAGTTCTTCTGCCCTTTCCTAGTCATGGTTCTCATGACAATGGCTTAGAAGTAGGTTTTCTCTGCTGATTACATGATTCACCGAAAGATGTCAGTGCAGAGCACAAACAGACCTGAGCAAGAAATATGTATTTCCTTTCAGGGTCAATCAGCAGTTAGGTATTGTCAAGTAGCTTCAGACATGTGTACCAATATCAATGGTACAATGCTCCCTGAGCATGTTAATTTTGTTCAGTATTTCATCATCAGTGTGGGCAGTAAAATAAAAGTACATTTTAAGTTAAGCTGAAGTACAGTAGAAATCTAATACTCATTACAATTACATTAACATCAAATGAGCTTATTGTAGTATTAAAATAAATACTGAAGAAATTAATGGAGCCATGATAAAACAGCATTTTTAAAGTGTTACCATGCCAGCCTGTTCCATACAGAGGCATGGAGAAGACATTGCTTCACACTACATCCCAAGTAGGCTTGGTGGGAAATGAAGATCCTCCCATTCATTAACACAGACAAACATTTTATAAAATATTTTGGTTACATTTGTAGTTGCAGCCATCCTGTTAGTTCCTCTCCCGATCCTCAGCCAGCCTTATGTGTAGTACTATAATAATGGGACAAAGGAATCTGTTACTTTTTGATGGGGAGAAGCAAGTTATTTTTGAGGATGTGATGGCTGCTGTAAGCTCCCACTGAAAGGAGTTTACAGCAGTCAGCACTGGTAACATCTCTTTCCCTTGATATGGATTTACTACCAGCAGAGACCCCATAGAACCCTGGGTAAATTTGTCACTGGAGTTTGGACAAAAACTCGGTAGGAATCTGACATAAGCCTGCAGAGTGGATTGTATTTTAAAGAAGAACTGGTATCAGGTATTTTGGCAGGATGTTAGTATTTGTGGTTTCATTCATGTAAACATTTCTAGAGCCAGGAACTTCTCATTCTTAACACAACTCGTTCTTCAAACATCTGCAGATATTAACATATTAAGTGATCTCCTCCTTTTCCTAGCAGAGGAGACAGGCAAAAGTGAAATGGTGTAAGAAAGTGAAGAACCATTAATAGTTCTAAAACTACTTCCCTATTCAGTTTCTTGTACAGCAATCAGACTGGCACTCCACGTGACTCATCTACCATACATGGAATTTATTGTGGAAATTCTTGACTGTGATAGCAATAATAGTTGATTGTTAAAAAGGGTTTTGTTTAAAAAGACTACTTTGCTTTTGCCACCTATAATTTAAAAAGCCATCCTCTCACAAAGCCAATTCACTAGCAAATTGAAACGCACCTTGAGTACTGTCTCACAGTTGGATTTTAACCTTTTACTCCTAACTGCTTCAGCACTAGAGCTGCTTACAAACAAGTGTCCATTAATTGTATAGTGCGGAATAGTGCTGTATCCCCCTCCACTCAATACATTCTGGGTGCATCTACTCTTACAAATTAAGTCGATTTAAGACTGCTTAAGTCGACTTAATTTAATCTGCGTCTACACTACAATTTCCTTAAATCAACTTAAGCTGCTGCTTAAGTCGATTTAAGGAAATTTAAAGTTGACTTTATTAAACCTGGTTTAAAGTCGACTTTACTGGCCAAGTTGACTTTATTAAGTCGATTTAGCCAGTGTATATACAGATTAGCCCTAAATTGACTTAAAGGGCCCCAGGGCTCCCCCACTGCCCTCCCTGCCAGGTTGCTGGCACAGCCAGAGCCTGGCGTGCCCACCCACAGGGCAGGACACAGCCATGCCCACCCTGCTCCTATGCCCTGCCACTGTCCCTGTCCTGCTCAGTCCCCATTGTACCAGGGTACAAATGGACAAATGCTGAGCTCCCTGGCACTTTGGAAGGGGTACCCCCCCCCCGCCACCATGGACCAGTCCCAGGTCCACCTAGCTACTAGAAGTCGACTTAGGCGTCCAGTGTGGACGCTCTAAGTCGATTTGGCAAGGTCCCCTTGAAGTTGACTTAATTTTATAATGTAGACATGCTAAGTCAACCTAACATAGTCGACTTAAAGTTGACTTTGTTAAGTCGACTTAGCAAAGTCGACTTATTTGGCCAACTGTAGACATAGCCTCTCACAATCAGCTTGAACCATTTTTACTTCTGTTTTTTGGGGTTTTTTTTAAATCATACTTGGACACAGACTAGACCTTGAAATTTCAACTCTAAGTTAAAGATTTAGAAAGCATCAGCAACTGGAGAAAGATTAGGACCAAAACTTTTAGGTAACCTTAATTATAACCATTGCTAGTGCTCCATACGTAACACAGTACACATGCAATATGTATGGCCCAGTGTCCTAGGGATTCCCTCCATCCCCAGAGAAAACTGGGGGAAAAGGATATTGCAGTTCCCTGAACTTAGAATCTAACTAGAGCTATGTGAATAACGATTTTTCAGTTCTCTGGGAATTTGGGAATTTTGGCAAAATGAAAATATGGAGAAAAAAAAGGTGTTTGGGGTTGAATCAACTGTTTTGATACAACCCACATCCAATAATTTGTTTAATTTTGATTATTTGTAAATGTTTTTGATCTTTTGACATAAAATTGAAAAAACGTTTGAAACAAAAGTTGTTTTGAAGATGTTTCATTTAAAAAATGTTGAAACAGAATGTGCTGACTTTAAAAAAAAAAAAAAATCTGCCAACAAATAGTTGGATGAAACTGACAGAAATTTGCAAAACATTGAAGTGTTCCTGGAGGCCCATCTTTCACTAAAACACTTAATCATTTTTTTTGCTCATTCCTACCTCTAACTTATTCCACAAATATCCATGATTGAGTGATTCTGACTCAGCCCCATCCTCCCATCTCTGCTCTCTCATATGGTAGCTTCAAATGGCTACTGCATCCATATGGCTGAATTAGCTTCAGTGTACTGCATGGGGCAGAAAGAGCAGGGGGTCGAGGTCTCTGTGGGCCTTGACTGTGTTATGGCTTATCAGTGGATGCATGTAGTCTTATATGTTAACATGACTGTCTGCAGTGACAGAGAGCACAAAGGAGATAATTCCAAGATATGTAAAAAACCCAACCGAATACAGGAGTATTCATTCCCCAAGATTTCCCATCCATTTTCCTCTCCCTGCAATAACCTCAGTTTGTGGTTTTTGTTCCTCTTTCTATAGCTGGCAAGCCTAAGAAGCTCCAGGGAAAAAAGGCCAATATATCATAAATGCTTCTGAAAGAGTAGAATAGGTTACTGTATTTCACCTATATTCCTTTGTTTTTACTCTAAATACACTGAAACATCAGACATACTTCGCTGAAGTTTCTTTGATTTTGGCAACAGAGCTATACAACTTTATCTCAATCAATTGATGTCCAGTCAATAATTTAAATCATGATTGACTAGCAGCCAATATAATTTATAATGCAAAACTATTTTGGGTCACCTGGACAGTATTTGTCAAGACAAGGATTCAGTCAATGAAATAAAATGAATGGTAATGAAATTTCCAGAGTACTCTGATCCATCACTTTTTTGTTTATTCTCCTTACTGGGTTTATTTTGCTTTTATAGTTTTCATTCCATTTTTCCATTGTAAAGCACATTGGTTGTTATGGAAACATTTGTTATTGGCATGGGTTGAGCTTAGTCACAGCCACATGGGCAGAATAAAGTTGTCTTATATAATAGTTGAACATTTATACAAAGGTTTGGGAAATATAAGAATTTTTATGATGACTATAACTTTCTTTGTGTGTATATATAAAGAAATATACACAATTCAGGGTGATGTGGTATAAAGATTTTTCTCAGCATGAGTATGTAGTGACCATATTACTCAAGTATCAGGAAATTATGAGTGAGTTGCACAGATCATCCTAAAAGAGAATCCCTAAAATCCTTTACACGACATCACACTGCTGTAGGTTCTGCATATATTATATATTTTACAGAAAATCCTTATCAGAAATGTGTAAGAGACTTTATTTAAAACACACATACTCTGGGTTTGTAAGGACTGTAAAGAAATATAGGATTTGAGTCATAGGTCCTTTTATACTCCAAAGGGTTGCCCCCAATGGATACTTTTGTGTTTGTGCAGATATTAGACTCATGCAAACGAGAAACATTTTGTTAATGCTAATGTACGTCTGTAAGAATGAAAGATAACACAGCCCTGTTGAAGTGTTGCAAGGAACTTAAAACCCCTCAGCAAACATATCCTGCTCACCAGAGCTCTGCTGTAGTCTGCTGAAAAATAAACTATTTATTTATTTGTATTGTGATAATGCCTTTGAACTGCAGTCATAGACCAGAACCCTATTGTGCTAGGTATTTTACAAACAAAAAGAGCTTACAATCCAAATTTAAAGAGACAGGGGTGGAAATACAGTTGTGTTATTTTACTCAGTGGCATCTAAAACAGACACTTTGGAGCGGGGAATTAATAAGCTGTATTCATACTAACATGTAGATAATCATTTTTGAGCACTGCCCGGCATTCCATGAATTTCAGCTGAGTTCTGAGGTTTTTTTAGGTTCATACATTTGCAAGCTTACAGGCAAAAGAATGACAAGTTTGTAAAGAAAAACAACAGAGTCCTGTGGCACTCTTAAAGACTAACAGATTTATTTATCGCATGAGCTTTTGTGGGAGAAAATCCCACTTCGTCAGACGCTTTGAAATCTGTAAAGAGCTCACTTTCTCATGGTCTTCTCATTCTCTAGGTACTATATCTATTGCTTTGCTTATTCTTTCTGTAATGCCCTGAAACAGGCTTGCTAGTTGCATCAAATGTCCTATCATCTATGTCTTGTTTCTGTTCCTTGGGATGAATTCAGTAGACTGATTTTTTTCTTCTTGTTGTTTACCAGACACAAGCATTTCCTTAATCCTCTCTGATATTTCTGCTCCAAAATCACTGAATGACTGTTAGATGGGGTGCCAAATGAGGAGTTTTGACATTCAAACTTTGTTTTCCTTTTACCTCTTCTCCATAATGTTCCTTGAGCCTGGAATAGCATAAATGACAGCAGTAAAAATATTCAATTTGAGTATATTCTGGTTAGAATTTTGTGATCATCTCTTTATGGCATGGACTATGTCTTATTACATATTTGTTACACACCATTGGCCTCTGTGCAGAGGACCAGTGTAAGTCCTTTTACAAACTCAAGTGAGACCTAAGTGATGCTAAGTCCTTGTACCCAGTGTGAAGATTCCCACACTCAATTTATGGGAGAATATATGTGATATATAGTAACCTTGTGATAATGTAGACGCAATTGCTCATTTTAGACAAACACAAATTAAACAGTACATGAATGAAAATTCAGAAGGCTGATTTACTATAAAAAGGAACTCATAGTGGGCATACCCATAATGAAGAAGCAAAACTGAGGCATTTGGCTTCGAGTAAATCGTGAGGTTTCCTTAAATGAGTTAAAAAAAAAAGAGAGAGATGGAAAAGCAATATATTGATAACTGTTGCAATTGAGGAAAAAATGCACTGTTTGAATTTGCAATACAGGCACACTTTGCATCATGAGTTTAGGAGTAAATCCATGTTTCAGAGACAATTACATAGTCCAAGTAAGTTGGTTGAGAGCAGGGATGTCCAGTGAAGTGGTGGAATGAGGATGGAATCTTCCACATAAGCTACAAGGTTCAGTGAAGCCATGTCAAAGCTGCAATAGGCTCTGTAACTGCTGTGCTCTTTTACACAGGGATTTTGCCTGGTGACTCATGACTAGCATGACCTAGCTCCCACTGACCCCGGCTATCATCTCTTCATCTCCAGACCCTTCCTGCAGGGTAGGTTAGATGGAAATACCAATGATTCATGGAAGTGAAGACCTTTTGCACAGGCGCCCCACCACAGAGCCAGAATGCTGTCTTTCTGCACCACTTGTGAAGGTCCCTTCAAAAGACAGATATGGACAAATATAAATTGCGTTTATGCAAATAGGCACATTCAAATTAAAACCTTTAAAAATCCATGAAAAATATGTCCTTCACTACAGACTTGCTAAATGCCCACTCAGATGGTGACACAGAAAATAATGCCATGAACAGCTACAGTTGAAAATGTGTTATTTCCTAGGTATCTATAAAAGTGAACGTGAAGGAAAATACAATAAACAAGAATACTTAATCATACATTTACACAATCACCTCTACTTTTAGCTGAAAAATGCATGCAGTTATTTTTCTGCAAGAAAAAAATTTCCTCAGAAAAACCAATAACTGTTCTATAAAACTTCACCTGAGATCGGAGTCTTATTCTACCACATCAGGTAGGGCAAAACTAAGAGAAATTAGCAGATTAAATATGTTTTTAGTGAATGGAATTTCCAGAAGATCTTTAATGATTTAGAGGTAGTACAACTTAATCATGTTAACAAGTTCCATAGGGGTAGCCGTGTTAGTCTAGTTCAGCAAAACAAACAAGGAGTCCTGTGGCACTTTTAAAGACTAACAGATTTATTTATCACATGAGCTTTCATAGGAGAAAATCCCATTTCATCAGATGCTTTGAAGATGGGGAACTGCAGAACTGGAATTAATGTGTAGATTCGACTCACTTGCCTCAGGGTTAAACAGGAGCTATGGATTTTTTTCTCATCGCATGTGATTTGACCTCACCTTCCTCTATATGCTGTTCCCGTGTTTGAATCTTAACATCTGCTTAGATTTACTTTTAAAGCCTGACCTGATCTTATGTCTTACACTTCCCTGCATTTATTTTCTTCCCATTCTGTAAGTTCCCCATCTTCAAAGCATCTGACGAAGTGGGATTTTCTCCCATGAAAGCTCATATGATAAATAAATTTGTTAGTCTTTAAAAATGCCACAGGACTCTTTGTTTGTTTGTTTGTTTATTTTAAAGAATGTTATATATCTACTTAGCACAGTGATTTTCAAGCCATGGGTCAGGACCCAGTACTGGGTCGCAAACCCTCAGGTACTGGCTTGCAGGCCGCCACTGAAAAAGTGTAAGGCATTGCTGGAAGATGTAATTATTGGGTTGTGGACATAAATTATTTTTTTCAACTAGTCCTGAGAAAAGAAGTTTGAAAACCACTGAGTTAGCACATAGCATTTGCACTTAAATGACTCCGTATCTTAGGAAGAATAATTTATTTTTGAGTGAGATCTAATGGGAAATAAACTAGGACAACATTTTCATTACCTATACTGTATATGAGATTTGAATCAATAATGTTAGAAATCTTTGCTCATGGTTGGCCTTGATGAATGGCAGATGGATAGGGATCCAATGGAACATCTCAGGCTTCCCTCTCAGATGAGTTTTCTCGCAGATGTTGTGGTCAGGCCAGGCTTTTTTTGCTTCAATTAATTAGGCTCTTGAGTCAGAAAGGTAGGTTATCAGGTATTGCATCAACCGGTTTCTCAGATATGAGTGGGGGGTTGGTCCCATATCAGAGAAATCTGATGTTACACTTCAGGAATTAACAAATTTTGACTCTAGAAATAAATTCTCTTTTGTTCTGAAAAGGTTTTGAGTGAGATTAAGAAACGTAAATTGCTATTTTTCTCTCAGATAATGAGTTCTATGATCAATAAATCACAGACTGGTTGTTTTCTGACTTTCACAGCTTTTATTCAAGACTTCTAAAATGCAGGCCTAATCCTTACTGTTGTTGAAGCTTCCCTCTTTCTTTTAATTTGTACGTTCCTGCTTCTTTCTTTCTTGGGTGCTTTGAGTCTTTTCTGACTAATTACATTGTACTGACTGTCTCTTTTCTGATGGTTCTCATGGAAATAAGTTTTCTCTAGAGATTACATGATTCTCAGAATGATGCCTTTTTATTGGCATCAGCCTTCTCATTTGGTTTGAGTTATTTTATCCACACTGTTTGGCACAGTGTCTTGCAAATCCTTGGTAGAGATTACAGGAAGGATTTCTGGAAGAGTTTAGCATTGGCCTAACTCTCCTTCCATCAAAAGCTATCATAAAACTCCCATTAACCTCAGTGGGAACAAAGTTGGGACAATGCTGAGGGCTTTTGAAAATTGCACTCTATGAATGACTTCAGCATTTTTTTAAAATTTCCCTCAGTTTGCCCCAAGTCATTTTCAGACATGGTGCCCTCTGAAGCTTCTCTGGTCCTTAGCTTGATTCCATTGAGGAGTCAGGCAACAGGTTCTTTTTTAATATTATCAGAGCCTTTGGGACATGTTTGCCAGTACACTTAAGCCACTCTGGTTGTGCAAAGCATGCATAAACCAGACAGAACTGGCTGGGCTGCTTGCAATGGGTTTACAGCTGCTTTGCATCGCTGAGCAGGAACATATTGGCCATCCACTTTGAAATCGTATGTCTAATTTTGTTATTGTTTTTATTTCTTCCAGTCATGAGAAAATGTGGATGTTGAGTGAAACTTAGAGGGCCAGCTGGTATAAATTAGGGCAGCTTCATTGACTTAATTGGAACTCTGCCAATTTACACTTTAGTTTAGGATCTGGTCCAGACTGACTTGTCTGTGATAATGTAATCCCAGGGAGCCAGTCCTCTCAACAGCTGTTCAATTGGTCTGAATCATGTGCCTTCCTCACCACAGTTTCATTAGTATTGGACTAATAAATATCGTAGGGCTTGTGTCATTCTTTCCGTTAGTGTAAAATATCAAAATTCTTGCAGAACAGCAAATTTATTCAGATGATTCTTCTTCCAAAAGCAAAAACATGGCTCTATTCTTGCTATAGAAGCATAGGAAAAAGTTTTCCAGGGTCAAGGGGAGAAGAGGGATAAAGCACCAAATAAAGGGGAGTTTAGGAAAATCTTACAGTTTATTGGGTCATATTCTCAGCTGGTGTAATATGGCATAGCTCCATAGACTTCAATGGTACTGTGCCAATTTATTCCAGCTGAGGAGCTGGCCTATTGCTGTTACATAAGTTGTTTTTAGATAAAGTTGCTTGTCTTTGGAGTTACAGTGGCAGCTGCCAAGTTTTGCCCATGTTGCGATATATGATACATGTGACATGGAATGATATAGTTAATGTTGGTCCTGATTTGAGCAGGGAGTTGAACTAGATGACTTCCTGAGGTCCCTTCCATCCCGAATCATCTATGATTCTATGTGTAGCATGGTGTGAAATATTGAAAATTAAAAAATGTCAGAATTCAAAGTTTTCACATTCTAGTTTAAATGGCTTGATTTCAAGAAAAAAAACTACTAAGTGTGGTGGAGTAGTTATTTTGTTGTGTTGAAAAACATGACCATTTCTGTAGAAACATCGGTTTCCCTTTACTCAGAAATGCCTATTTATGAACAAAACCCTCAACTCCAACTCACAGCATAATTTTACTCAATTATGTCTGTATGTCATTGTACAGTCTATTGATGTATTGATTCCATACACAGTTACTACATCTTAAGACCCCAATCCTGCAACTTGCAATGTGTGGGTGGATCCCAAAGCCCCGCTGACTTCCATAGTCCTACACATATGGGTAGCAGTTTGCCTGCCCATGACAAATTTCAGGACTAGGGCCTAAAGTTTGAGTAATGAACCATTTCACTTCTGAAAACCACAGAATACACTGACTTAAAACTCATTCTTGCAATATGCTGAATTTTAGCATAATTATGAGTTTTCTTTTACCAACAGTTTCTCAGAGAATATTCTTTCTGATTTTCTATTGTTTTTTCTTGGTGCAGTGCTTTTAAAAGGAGGAGAAATAAGTACATTTGTAGGATTTATTAAATCCGGTCGCTGTAATGTTTACAGAGAAATTGAGGCCATTGTGAAATTACCATTGGGGAAAATGGTAAGTTCATTGTCTTAGAAAATAAGCATTTGACATGTTTTTAGGGTCTGCTTCTGCAAACCTTATTCTCATTGGCTATGTCTACACTTACTAAAATTAGTTCGAATTAGTTAGTTCGAACTAACTAATTTGAACTAATTTTAGTTAGTTCGAATTAACTTAATTTGAACTAACTAAAATTAGTTCAAACTAAGCAAGCGCCATTCCTGGCACTTGCTTAGTTCGAATTAGTGATTTCCATTGATTTTAATGGGCGGGTTAGTTCGAACTAAGAAATTAGTTCGAACTAACATGGCCACATTGGTTAATTCGAACTAATTAGTTTGAATTAACCCTTACTTCTAATACCCTATTTGAAGTTATTAGTTTGAATTAAGGAAGCTCTTAATTCGAACTAATTAAAGCCTAGTGTAGCCATGTAGCCTCATGCTCCTTGTTCTGTCCTCTGTTACCATCGAGAACAGCCTAGCTCCCTCCTCTTTGGAGCACTCCTTCAAGTAGTTGAAGGTTGCTATCAAACCCCCCTCAGTCTTCTCTTCTGTAGACTAAATAAACCTAGTTCCTTCAGTCTCTCCTCGTAAGCCATGTGCCCCAGCCCCCTAATCATTTTCGTTGCCCTCCGCTGGACTCTTTCTAATTTATCCACATCCTTTCTGTAGTGGGGAGCCCAAAACTGGACACAGTATTCCAGATGCGGCCTCACCAGTGTCGAATAGAGGGGAATAATCACATCCCTTGATCTGCTGGCAACACTCCTACTCATGCAGCCCAATATGCCATTGGCCTTTTGGCAACAAGAGCACACTGTTGGCTCTTATCCAGCTTCCCATCCACCATAACCCCCAGGTCCTTTTCTACAGTGCTGCTATTTAGCCGATGGGTTCCCAGCCTGTTGCAGTACATGGGATTTTTCCATCCTAAGTGCAGGACTTTGCACCTGTCCTTGTTGAATCTCATGAGGTTTCTTTTGGCCCAGTGTTCCAATTTGTCTAAGTCTCCTTGAATCTTGTCCCTCCCTATCCCTGTCACCTGCAGGGGGCTCTGTTCTTCTCCTACAGTGCCTTCCCCTGGCATGTTTCTAGCTCATGGCTGTTCTCTCTGGTAGCCAGGCCTGGGAAGGGAGCAGGATGAGTTAATTCTCACACTGGCTGAAGGTGGCGGTTCCATGTTGCAGCTTCTGTTCAGTGGCCCTCTTGCCCCTTCCCTCCAGCAGGCTTAGCAGAAATCTGGATGGGGTGCTCGATCTCACATGCTGCTCCTCCTCACCCCCCCATTCGTTGCCTATGGACGGGGACAGGTCAGCTACACAGACGGACATGGATCACTTAGTAAGGTGTACTAATTTGAACATATATTTTAACACAGCCAAGTGCAAGGTCATTCATCAAGGAACAAAGAATGTGGTTTACACTTATATGATGGAGGACTATATCTTAGAATGCTGAGACTCTAGAAGGGTCTTAAGAATCATGGTAGATAACTAATTGAATATGACCTTCCAGTAAAATGTTATAACTAAGGGAGTGAATGTGATCCTTGAATCTAGAGGAATACTGAGTAGAAGATGGGAGGTGATATTACCTCTGTGTATTGCATTAATGAGACCATTACTGGAATACTATGTCCATTGCTGGTGTCTGCATTTCAAAAAGCATATTGACACAATGGAAAGGGTTAAAAAAAGAATTACGAGAATGATTTGAACTCTGGAAAACATGCCTTGTAATGAGGGAATAAAGATGCTTGCTCTATTTTATCCAAGACAAGAGTTAGAGATAACTTGATCACTGTCTGCAAATACACACATGAGGAAGAGATTTCTGTTACAGATGGCTCTGTAATCTGGCAGGAAAAAAGGATAAAGATATCTAATGGTTGGAAGCTGAAGTTAGACACATTCAGAATAGAAATAAGGCACAGGAATGACTTATCTGGGGTTTGGGGGGATTCTCCATTACTAGAAGTCTTTATGTTAAGACTGGGTACCTTTATAAAATATATGGTATAGCTCAACCAGCAGAAGCCTGCTTGCTACAGAAAATTACTGTATGGGATTCTTATGCCCTACATTATATGGAAGGTCAGACTAAATGATCATAGTGATCCCTTCTGTCCCTCAAATCGGTGAATCCAAGCACTTACTCAGTGGCACTATGTACATGAGTAAGATCACATCAGCATAAGGGTTGCAGAATCAGATCATTAATTCTGTGGGCTTCAAACACTACTAAAATAAGAAAGCAATAAAGTATGTCTTGCTGAAATATATAATCAATAGTACAGCTTTGCGGTATTTTGGGTACAAATTAATGTGCTCTGGATCAAAAAATGAATAATGTGGTAGGTATTACTCCAAAAGGAATAAGTAGTTATTCATGAGTAAGGATACCTGTCTGGGTAAGTGCAAACTAGCATGATTTTATCAGTGATGGTTTCTACTCCACTTTAAGCAAGTCATATGATTAAATTTTAGAAGAAAAATAGGAAAATAGATTACTTTCTCTTATGCTTGAAATTTGAAGCCAAATCAGCTTTTTACATTTTCTCATGCTCTGATGCAGAAAAAATAACTAGACTCCTACATTTTCATAGAAAAGCATTATTTTGGGGATGCAAAGTAATTTAAAATGGAGCAGCCAATATTTCCACAAGCTCTCATGAAATTAACATTCACCATTGCTCTTGTTGTTTGAGTAAACTGCCAATTCCACTTTAAATTGTTAGTTTAGTGAATGGAAATATAGTCAAGATGTATTTTCATAGTGTTGTAGCCATGTCAGTCCTAGGGAATTAGATAGTAAATGTGGGTGAGGTTTTATATATATATATATATATAAACTTTTTTTCTGAAGCTTTTGAACTTACACAAAGCTCCTCTTCAGGTAACTTGAAGAAAAGCTCTGTATAACTCAAAATCTCATCTCTTAAATCCACAGAAATTGGTCCTATAAAAGCTATTGCTGTACCCACTTTGTCCCATCTATAGTTTATATAGAAAATGCTTTAAAAATATATAAGTGTAGCTATGCTATAATGTTATGCAGGAAACTGAACATATTCATGGTTCCTAACCAGGTGAAACGAATCAGACGGGTTCTTGTGGGCCGGCTCCATGAGAAACAGTCCTTTGGAGAAATGAGCATTCTTCTTCAGACTGCTTTCACATGCACAGTCATAACTGCAACAGATGTTAAAATGGGCATCATTGATGCCAGTGCTATATTAGGTAAGTATTGGTCCTTTATTTTCTTGACATTTTATTATCATCAATCAAAGATTCAAGCAGTGATGGGTGAACCTCAAAATGATTGGAGTATCTTTCAGTTCAACAGCCAGAATGTGGGCACTTATCCAAGCCTTACGTGCTTTAATGAATGAAATTTAATGAAATTTTCCCCTCACCCCCTGCTTTGTCAATACTTTTTGGTTACTGGCAACAGGTCATTCAAACTCTGCAATACTCTTCCTTCCCTCTTACCCTCAACACATGCTCCTGGTTTCTTCCTTCTTCCCCCCAAATACTCTCAATTTCTTTAATGGCATTATTCTTATCAGAAGACATTATAGGTGGTGATTCTTTATGGAAATATGATAAACTGTAAAATAAAAAATATTGCAATGGAAGGAAAGCCATCAGCTGACATTAAGAGAAGGGCATTTTAGTGCCCATGCAGTTTGCTTACGGTCTTTCTTTTATGATTGCACTGATATCACTTGAGATTACAGTTATATTTTTCTATACTAATTACGCCAGGCGAAGGAAGACAAAGGCACACTAGGCTGTTTTATATAAAAGTCAACATTTCCCATATGAAATTGCTTCTTCCAAGTATATATTAGTCATCTTGGCCGCCTGGAAAACTCACGCTCCAAGTAGGCTGTACAAGGATTTCAGCTCTGCTGCTCAGATTTCAAATTTTAGTTCACATTAAGCTCACTTGAAGCTATCCTCTGTAAAGATGTTATCATGATATGCATAATTAGTTAAACATTCTCTAAACTGGGATAAATTTTTTGGACTATGTTCTTTGTTTTACCACAAATTGCTAAAGAATATGGTTTCTTTTAATTTCATGAACTGGATTTTATGGGTGTTTCTCATTAGGCATTTTAGCTGGACATCTTAAAACACAACACAAAAGGTTAAAGCAACTCTATTGCAATGAAATGGTAGCCATATGTGAATGTCTAATAAGGCTCTAATTAGAAAGACATTTTTTCCTCTTAAAATGTGCTTGTTTTTCAGTGTGTAGGCAGTTGATATATTGTGACTGCTGTTTGTTACAGTAATCATAACCATATCATTCTTACCTTGTGCTCCTATCTTGTGCACACTAGTTGGTTCATTAGTTCATTATATCTACTTATTGTGCATTGCCTTATATTTAGATTGTAAACTCTTTGGAGCTCTTTTCATCACATATGTATTCAGAGTCCAGCAAAATAAGACCCTGATACTTGGTTAAGGCACTATCATAATACAAATAATGACTAAAAACAGTGGGTTGAAACTGCATTTTCAATGGGTCAGCCTATAATATTAGAGAGCACTTGTGAGTCTGATTACCAACTCAGCTTCTGTAGCTGACTCAGTAGCTTCTTTAGAAAATCCGAGTGTTCAGTGTCATGAATCTGCTGTTCAGTGAGGAAACGTCTTAGGGACGAAAAGGAAATGAGCCTTAATTTCATATCTCAGTATGTGCTGAGGGAAAAGCAGGTGATCACAGCTAACTCCACTATACATAGGGTCTATACACATAAAAGCAGTGCACAAGCTTCTCTAGCTTGAATCCGGGTAGTATGAGTAAGAATGGCAGCAGAGCTAGTGCAGCATAGTCTAACAGAACAGGAGAGCCAAGTTCATTCCTGGTGCCCATGCTGGTCTTCTACTATTTGTTCTGAAGCCAGCGTTTCCCTGGCTTCACTGCTATTGTAATCTGCACTAGCTTGATTCAATCTGGTTTAGTGTGACTAGCCCAAGCAGCAGTTTTTTCTATATAGCCATACTCTGAGGGTGAAACTCCCTCTTGTGCAAAGGGCCAATATTAGGCGTATGCTCTACTGATGGCTTACTTAAGTTCTTAGAAGAGGTGAGATGTGATTTGTGTGTGAGATGTCTATACATGCTGAGGCAAACAAAATACATGGAGTCACTCTACTCTGCCAATCCCAATATTGCAGCCCGTTTGAATTAAAACCCAAATTAACAAGAGGAAAAAGTAGCATTTGACAGATCTCTGAGTCTCATATGAGACCAGTAATTTGGAGAGTGTGCTAAGGCCACTAGTCCATTCTCAGATTCTGTGACCCAAGAAAGCCTTGAAACTCTCGTTTTCAACAAAAGCTCACTATTCATGAGATAGTTACTTTTTAAAAGGGCCCAATTCTTCCTTCACTTAAACTGGTTTTACAACAGTGTTGCAACACCAACTTCAGCTGAGTCTATTCTATTTTACTTCTGTCTAATTGGCAGGACAATCAGGCCCTCATGTTTACTCTTCCATTCTGACATGCATGTGGTTCCCCCATTGACTTAACAGGGAACTCTGAGTGTATGTCCGAAGATATATAACATGGCCCTACATTTTTTTTTTTTATTGTTAGGGTTCTCTTCTCTTCTCTTCCTACCTTCTATTCCTTTTTCTGGCCTAGATTAGACATAGCCATATGTGCAAGGAACAATCTACAGGATGGTACATATGACTCAGATTTCAAACAAGCTTCTATGATCTCACTGGATCTCACAAGCTATGTATGATTTGAATCAAGTGTTTGACTCTTGCATGAGTGACTCAAGGAATTTGAGTACTTGCTGCAAGCATTGTTTCTAATTTGATAGGTGGCACTGTTCTCTTGAAATCTGTGGTGAACCAGTGTGTCAACACAGTGCTGGGAGTAACTGTGCAGCTGGAGGTGCCATCTGATTACATCAAATAAGACGTGACACCAAACTCCTGACCACTTTTGATTAGTAGAGATCCCAAGATATTTTTATAAGATGACGGTTGTTAACCCTGCGGCGCTGCCAAATTCCAGTGCAGGTAATTACATTCTGCCTGCTCAAATTCCCGTTGCAGATTCAATTGGAAACAGTTTTCTTTCTTCACTTTCCCCCTTAAATTACTGTTATAAATTGTTTCTAACTCGGTGGTTGCTACATATACGTGACAATAACTCTACAAATCCTTGATTTGTTCTATCAGGGCAGTGATAGGGTATTACATAAATATATAAATTAGTATGACAACAATCTCAGAAGTCAAAGCAAAAAAATTGCAAGCTACAATAGAAGTCCAAAACATTATTATAAATAATTATTATTCAATGCATTTATGCTGAATCCATCACCATGCATGGGAACATTTGGAAGCTTTAGCTGAACTTGGTTGCATTTCTTCAATTGGTAGATCATATGAAATCTTGCAAAACAGTTTCTCGTAAGATTTCCAGTATTTCGTAGATTTGACAGGGACAGAAATACCCTCAAGAATAATCCTTCTTGTAATACTTTAGTTTCTTCCATTTTGGCCAAAGCCCAACAAATAAAAAGTAAGACTGAAAAAATATTAAAAACAATAATGAACATTTTCAAGTCTCATAAAGTTTCAGTCTGAGATTTCTGCAAAGATTTAGGTCAGTTGTAACCTTCTCTCAGCTAATTCAGTATACGAGTTTTCTTTCCTGTCAGTGGAAATCTGAGTGCCAGCAAGGGGTGATTTTTCAGATACCTAAACAACACCTAATCTTCCTCGCATCCCATGCACATTCAGGTTTTGGTTAGTAGAAATGCTTGTGGGTTTTAATAACAATACAATAAGAAATAAAAAGGAAACTGTCATCAAATTTTTCATCATTGTAGTGCAGTGGTTCTCAAATTTATTTGATTGCATAGACTGCTCCCCGCCCCCAGGTCACAAGTTCAAACAGAGCCATTTAAGTGTGTAGTTAGTATGTAGCTCTCTGACTGCCCAGCACTGAAAGCAGCACAGTGGAAAAGTAAGAGGGGCAAACCATACCATGCCACACTTCCTTCAGAGATCAGCTGAGCACTGAGCCAGCGGCCTCTGCTCTCTGCTTTGCCTTCCCACCTCCCTCAGAATACATTCCAGGCCCCCCAAGTTGACCTCTGCTATGACAGCATCTAAATATCTAGCTAATGAGGCCATCATATCTATATCTATAAAATTAGATGGAAGTGAATTTTTTTTCTCTATTTAAATAGAGAGAGAGAGAGAGAGAGAGAGAGAGAGAGAGAGAGAGAGAGAGAGAGAGAGAGAGAAATTCACTTCCATCTAATTTGATGCACCCTTAAAGCTTGGTGTTCTACATGACTGCCTAGTTCACCTATATGGTTGGGCCGGCCCTTCTTGGGCCAACTGTGGGTGTGTCATGGCAGTGTAGACATGCCATTAGGCACCTTAATTAGTATTAAAAGTGCCAAACTTTCAGCAGTTATGTCTGAAAATATTGATCTCTGTGCCTGCCCTTTTATAAATATATTAGTTCTGATTATTTAATAACTCTTGTTTATATCCATCACTTTCAATTATTGGGTCTCCTTATTTATCAAATAATGCACTGGCGAACTCTTGTTTGTTAATGTTCAGAGTTATATGGTCTTATTTAATTCATTTAAAATTGATCATATTCTTTTGCTAAACTGGTGAACCTTCAGCTGTGTAAATAGATGATATTGGAAAGCAAAAAACTGTAACTATGAACATGCCTGACCATAATCTCCTGTCATTATACATTATGGGAATAAAGAATCTATATTTAAACTTGTCATCACTTTTTAATTTTAGACATCTTAGTTTTGTGGCATGCCCCTTTAATATAATGTGCTGCATTTGTGGAAACAGAGGTGAATTAAAATGACTGGAAAGCTATCATAACAGGAACAGTGTCTGAAATCGGCAGGCAATATGCAGAGCAAAAGGTATCGTTCGTAGCCGACATGGACATTTGTAAGGGCACTCAAAGTAAAATACTTTCAGCATGGCCTCTAACAAAAAAGACACCTTTGGATCATCTGTATAACTTTGATTAGATAGAGCCCTTCCACTACATTTATATGCAGTGTAAGTGCCAAAGGTGCCATGTGAACTCAGATTTCCTGGCCTCTCCTCTGGCTCTCCCACAGCCATAGTCTTTCATGGCCTTCTATGTCAGCATGTGCCTTGGCCACTGTTGAGCCCCTTTCCATAAGACATGAGAGGGAGTACAGATACCCAGTGTGCTCTGCCCATATTCTGACTTGGTAGCCTCTTCATTGGGTTGATATGATACAGATGGGATTGCAACGGCCTGTCACTTTGCAAGTGAATTTCACCCTTAATGCTAATGAGAACCCTTAAAAACCGAGGACCAGCTCAAATACCCACTGAAATCAGTGGGAGTTCTGCTGCAATCAATGGTTGCTGTACCTGTTCCACTGAGATAAAATAAGCAGATCTTTCATTGTTATACTGACGTTGAGCTGTCAAGATTGGAAAGACAGACTAATGATTTTGGCTAAAACACTATTGTGATATAGTTTGGCGCTATAGTGATATAGCTGTGCACATGTGTATGTGAGAGTCACTGAGAGGGAGACACGTGTCTTTTGTGCATTTCACATCCTTTGAATGTCATCTTAAAATGACACACTTAGTAGAAAAGATTATACTGTATATTTCCACAGATGAGAAGCATTTCCTTCTCAAGAGCACTTCAGGAACACAGGCCGAGATTTACCATTGCTGCCTTATTCAGTGACAAACTGAGGAGTTTTCCTTGTGTAACAGAAAATTATGTGGCCTTAGGCGGTTGCTGGAAAATGAAGAAATGTTACATTATTCCTAAGGAATCCAAATAACCCTTCACAGCTGCAAATCCCAGAGATCCCTTACATTTTCTATGAGCAGACAGCTAGAAGACAATATATTTTTGAAATGAGCACTTTCAAATTGCATTTAGTGGGTCTGTCTAATTTCATTTGTAGCAAAAAGACAGAAATAACCATATATTTATTTTATAGAATTTAACATGTAAATAATGTCATTTGAATATGTTTTGAAATTCAGCTACACAATGTAAAATAGAGAATTTACATTCTCATATCACGAAGGGTTGTGTTCGTCCACCAACTTTGGATGTCTGGATGGGGAAATCAGATTTGGCATGATTTTTTTTTTAATAACCCAGGCTTATTAATGCTCATGGTTCCATTTTCTGAGTTTGCAGATTTTTTTTACCAATTATTTTAATCATAACTGAGTGAAATATACTAGACTATAATTATCAGAATTTTCTGTCTTCAGCACCTTTCCCAGATCTGAAGAAGAGCTCTCAAAAGTTTGTCTTTCTCCCCAGCAGAAGTTGATTCAATAGAAGGTATTACTCACTCACCTTGCCTTCCTCAGCACCATTTTTCCTACTCTAATCCTTGGGTTTCACATGCTTCTATTTTCCTATCAGTGTTTGGACGTTTTAGGCCTAATACTCTAGTGACTTGTTCCTAGTGTATTCATTTATAGAGATGGTTGTAAAATGTCACCATTCTTCTCTGGGTAGTGTTTTAGATGCCCTTTGCATTACATTTGTACGAGTGTAAAATGACTGCATGATGAAGAGCCAGTTAAAAGAGAATCGTGACTCTAAAGCTTTTTCCGGATTTTAGTGTGATCACAAGTATATTTAGTGAATGAATGGTAACTGCCACAATTATTTTTCCTTTTGTCTTTCTCTTATTTTAAAGATGTCTTTCACTGGTAATGGGCAGATTTTCAAAAGCAGTAGCCAGAACTTCTCAGATCTGGCCACTTCATTTGCTGGTTACTTAATGAGAGCTGAGCTTTGTTGAAAAACCAGCCATGAGTTTCAGAGAGAGCCTTTGTCTCGACTTAACTGAGTTTTGAAACGGGGCTTTATCAGAAATCAGTTCGGCTGAACTGAAGTGGGGTTAAGCTAGGTAACTGAATGGGTGCGAACAATAAAGTATGATCAGCACTGATTTGGATAAACAGCGTGCCAAAAATGGATTGCAGAACTGATGCTGTTTCTAACTATAGACAATCCACACGTAGTACACTCCCTCATCCTCTCATTTAACCCTTCAGTCTCCCCAAATATTTAAAAAATAAAGTTCCGTGTTTCATTAAGTAATTTGGCTAATACATTTCAAGCCTTCAGCTCTATAGTATCATTGCTGATTTCTCTTAAATTCACTTCTGCCTCCTGCCAAGTATTCTCTTCTCCATTTCTGTGAGCTAGGTAGGCAAGATCTTCATTCCCTCAAAGCAAATCATTCCCTTCTACACAAAAAAGCACAGATGACGAAATACAAAAACTCCTTGGATTTTGACTTGTGGCATTTCCAACACATGGTGCCACACTGGATGGATTTAGCAGCTGCAGGGAGTGGAATGGTTTTGCCAGCAAGGTGATCAAGATCCAAGGAAATTGTCTCTTAGTCCTGCATAATCTTAAAGTAGTGGTTCTCAACCTATTTACTGTTCTGGGTCACATATACAGCTGTCTTTGTAATCTGTTATTCTTTAAAAGTGCCACAGGACTCTGTTGTCTTTCTACAATAGACTAACACGGCTACCCCTTTGGAATATAAAAAAAGGGTTAGTATTTGTTATCTTAGAGCAATGAGATCCAAATCAACTTGGTATCTTTCATTTCAACATTGGCAAATGTCTACCAAGAACATTTCCATTAGCAAAATAAGTCTAAACATGAACAGTTAACATGGTCTAAATGTTCGTGCACTTGGCAGGGCAGCACTTATGGAGTACCCATCAGTGACCCATTTTTAATTCTCTTTTGCCGGGGCTGTGACCTCTGGCGATTCTGTCCACTTTAGGCCTTGTCTGAGCTGCAGTGTCAGCCATGTCTCCTCTGGCTGCTGTGCAGGGTGTGTGGTACACAGCAATCTGTGTTCTGGACACTTTGCACCTGGTGCTCATCTGAAGTGGGGAAAGAGCCCTGCTGAAGGCTGCCCAGCTGCTGTCTCTGTGCATTGTTGAGAGGGCACTGATCTTCGGCTGGCAATAGTGACTACAGAGAGGGTGCAGTTGGGTCAGAGAGGACTGCTCTGAATCTCCGTCAGTGCAGTGAGTACCAAGAGCGTGCACTCGGCCTCATGTGGGGATCAATAGTGGGGCGATGTCCAGGCCAGAGAGGGTCACTGCTGTGGAGGGCATTAGAACCCCTGAAGCAGAGATTGCATGGGGATGGGGGAGGGAAGCTTCTGCCTGCCCATCCCCTGCTGGCCATGTTCGCACCCAGAGCTCACAGCCAGAGCAGGAGGATGTGTTGTAAGTCCCATCTCTGGGGACTTCTCCCCAACCTGCCTGCTGGGACTGCCCAGCTGTGCTCATGTCCCTCCTTGCCTGCTCCCAGACAGCTGGCAGCATGGGGTGATCCCACCCACTGAGTCATGGGACAAAAGCCACCAGACAAATTCCACCCTGCACCAGCTGTCTTCCCAGGGATGGGACTTACAAGACATCCTCCTGCTCTGGCTGTGAGCTCTGGGTGCGAACATGGCCAGCAGGGGATGGGCAGGCAGAAGCTGTCTGCTGCAGGTTCCCATGGCTGGGCAGATAGAGGGAACACTGCAGCCTGGAGCATGCTCATTCCCCTAGGCAGGGCAGAGAAGACTCTAGCAGGTCTCTGTGGCCTCGCGGCCCTCTCAGGTAGCCCTGCCCTTGCTGGGACCTGGGAGTGAGGCACTTGAATGCTGACACATCAACAAATCTGTGCAGCAATCTTTACATTTTTTAGCAAGATGTCACATGGATGGCAGCTGTGTGCTGAATAAGCCACTCGTGGTCCTCAGGTTGAGAATCCCTGTCTTAAACCATCTGTTCAGAATGCCTGATCCAAAGTCCACTGAAGTCAGTGGGAGTGTTTCCATTGACTTTAGTGGGCTTTAGTGCACAGTCTTCCAGGGTCCATCTATGCTGGAGCCTTAGGTCGACTTAAGGAAGGTTAAATCGACCTACAGCCTGCTGCATCCACATTGGGCTTTTATTAAGTCAACTTAAGCACTTCCTTAAGTCAACTTAATAACACCACCTCTTATGGTCGACTTAACGCTTAAATTGACCTTTTTAAGTCGATTTAAGCCAGTGTGGACAGGGAGTGACCTTTAGTCGACCTAATTGACCTCCAGGCCCCCTCCCAGGGCTATCCACAATGCAGCACTCCTCTATCAACCTAACACCTGCCAGTGTGGACGCAGGCAGTCGACAGAAGTTTTCAGTGTGGACTCTCTAAGTTGACTTAAAGTCGACCTTGTTAAGTCGACTTCACAGAGCCTCCAGTGTAGACATACCCCTAGAAGCTTGTCCTGGATTTTCCTTTTCCTCTCTGTCCAAATATCCATTGCAGTTTCTTGTGTCCTGCATTTCACTTTCACTCTCAGTACTGTTAATTTATCTCACTCTTTTTTTAATACTCTCTCTCTTTGACATCTTGGGCTACATTTCAAACCTGCCTCTAAACTAGGACAAATTTTGTGTAGTTATATTTTGTGCTATAATCGACCCTTCCGCTCCCCTGCTCTCCAAAGACAATTGTGACTTTACTTACCCATTTTTTCCTATGCTGTGGCTATGACTTAGAGGAGACTGAGAGTCCAGAAACATGGATTCTTCTTTTGATTCTGCTGATGACTTGCTGTGTCACCTTGGTTAAGTCATTTATTTTCTCTGGCTATGTCTACACTAGAAAAGTTAAGTCGACTTTATTAAGTCGACTTAATAAGATCAACTTTAAGTTGACTTAAAGTAGATCTTATTAAATTGACTTAACGAAAGTTGACTTAACTTTGCTAGTGTAGACATAGCCCCTTTTCGACCTTATTAAGTTGACTTAACAAGGTGGACTTGGGCGCTAATCTCCACCCACACTGCCTTAAGTCTACCTAGTAAGATCGATTTAAGCGTTAAGTCGACCTATACTGAGGTGTTATTAGTTTGACTTAATTTTTCTTTAAGTCGACTTAAGGAAATGCTTAGCCCAGTGTGGACGTGAAGTAGTTTAGGTCGACTTAAGCCTCCATAAGTCGACTTAATTTGTAAGTGTAGACGGACCCTTTTGCCTTACTTTCTTTCATTAATAGAATCAGTACCCTAACAAAATGTTTAAAGTTGTAGGAAGTAGTCCAAACAGACCTAAAAAGTGTGAAATGCGAATCCCTCATACTAAGGTGTCAGAGTGAACACTAGTGCAGATATCTCAACTCTTCTTGGAGACAATCCAGGGAAATGCTAATTCATTCTGGAAAGCTTAATCAGTGGGGCTGAATTCTATGTGCATTGTGGTCTGGTCACATTCTATTCTATTTAAGCTTCTGTATTACACTTTCTTACACTTCTGTAGTACAATACTAGTAGAGTGGTTTGCTTAGTCACAGCAGGCCGAGCGATCTCAGTCTCCATCTCCTATTTTATATCAGTTTAAATCCTGGTAATTTGGGCAATCAATGGGCCTCTCGGTTTGGGCATCCAACTCCAGGCTTTTTGTCACTTTGTGTTCCAGTCCTCTGATTCACATCTTAGTGGGCCTTGTTGATGGTAACCCCTGACTTTGCCCTCCTTGGGAGCCAGGAGTCATAGCTCTGGGCTGAATAGGGGAACCCAGGCCCTCCCTCTGTACCAGATCCTATCCCAGTATTCTGAAGGCGAAACAGCATACACTGGCCTTGTGTTTGGCTAGATCACTTGCTCCTCTTTTCCTGTGCCACCCTATCCCTATTCAACATTTTCTAAACAAAAGGCTTCAGTTCAAATGATTTTTAATTTCAAAGTGTAAATTAATTTATAGTTAAAAAAAAAAGTCAAAATCAAAATGAAACATTTTGAAAAATTATCAAAATAAAATCTTTTGGTTGATCTGATAAGAACTTTTGTCCAGGTTTCTTGTTCATGAAAATCTGAGATTATGATATCTCATCCCAATTCAAGACAGAACAAATTCTGAAATCTTGAAAATCTTCAGCGGATGGGTAAACCATTTTCTATCCAACTCTATTGTAACCCATTGCCTTCAAATTATGCCTTAAACGACATTGAAAACAATGGAATGGCACAGATGTAATGGATTAGAATCTAATAAGAAATTCTGACGGCATTGAAGAAAGAATAGAATTCAGTTTCCTTTTTCCTGGTTGTATTAGCTTTGAAGATTTAACAGGAGCATAAGGAAGTAAAAACTTGTAATTACACTCAATTCAAGTAAACATGACTCTGCATGCACAGAAAGAACAGATCAGCCCCTTTTACATGATCAGCCAAACAAGGAGTCTTGTGGCACTTTTAAAGACTAATACATTTATTTATCACAAGCCATAAGACTCCTTGTTTGTTTTGCTGAACTAGATTGACATGGCTACCCTTTTGAAATAGTCAGCCAAATATCAGATCATCCAATCTGATTTTTTTAAAATCAGGTTTCTCACTTTGTACCTGTTTTCCATGTCATCCACGCTGTGTAGCTGCAGCATTTTAATATAGTTGATCCAGAACAGAGAGTGATGTCATGCTCAGCTACAGTATTTTTTAGAACAGTGAGTCAAATCTACACATTCTGGGTTCTATTTCAGAGAAATCCATTCTACTAGTGATTATACTGATTTCTGGAATGAAATGAGTATTTCATGAAGCAGACCTATACTTTTAGTGATCACTTAATTTAGTCTTAAAATACTGTATGAGTCAAAGGATACATGATGGCCCTCAAATTATTTGTTTTAAAAATGCCATCATGAATTAAATTATCACCATACTTTTGCATTGTAAACAACCAAGAGCTATCCACAAGCAAAACACAATAAATAAAAGAATCTACTACAAAACATTCAGTATTACGGAGCTGAAAAAAAATTCCATGACTTATCTGCAGCTTGTCCCTGTGCATCCCTGTAGTCCATTAATTTACATGTAGCTCCTGGCAGCTTATTCTGGCTAAAGGGTCTTTTAGATGCTGTTCTTACCCAAGGGCTTTGTGACAATTGGCTATTGATCAGTCAACTACATCCTGCAGACATTACAGAAAAAACATATTCAAAGTGCTTTTTAGTGGTGCCAGAAAATACACTGCTTTTTTCTTAATGTGAGTTTTCCTTTCCCCATTGCTATTTGGTAATGCCCATTTGTGTCATACAGCAGAGGCCACAAAATTGGTACTTGCAAGTTGGTAAACAAGGAAAGGGAAAAGGAGGAGGAGTAGAGTTGGCAGGACTGAAAATCTCTTTTTTACTTTGGAAAAATGGTTGATTTAATACAGAGCTCTCTAATGTGAAGGTCCTAGTGATGCCTGCACTTCATTTAAAGTCTGTCTATAGGGAGTAACACATAGCCCCACCCAGTACATCAAGGCAGATTATTCCAAAAATTGTCCTCATCATGAGATTACCTTTTCTTCTTCCTTGAATTTGCACATCATATTTTTAAAGTGTGGCAGGTTGCTTGGCTGATGTGATTTTTGACAGAATGCAGCTGGTGTGGCTAGTATTAGTGTATTGAAAAGTGCAGCCAGCCTTCCCTGATGATCCAGTAATCTTTTTCTTTGCTATTTTCTAGCCTCTGGCCCTAGCAATTATTGAAGCAATTGACTGACTGAGCCGGTGTTGCAGGACATGAAATAACAAAGGGGAAAAATCATAAAAGTGGGTGGTGGCTAGCCATTGTAGTAAACAGAAAACAACCAGATGGGTTAGCAGTGACTAGGGTTGATTATCCCATAACATCATTTGTGAAAAAAATATATAGAATCAAGGACAAGTGCCCAGTTTCAATGAGAATTTTCCAGTTAACTGAATAGGCCTCTGCGAGAGTCACATACACATTACAGGCCTGATCTGGCAAAGGCCTGAGCCTTTCCCATGCTGTAAGATATGCTGAGCAGCCTCAGATTCTAATGAAGCTGATGAAAGCTAAAGGGACTTGCAGGATCTTGCTTGAAAAGAAAGAAATTCTAAAAGTAGGGCTATAGCTTTCAAAGGCTGGCATAGCTGCACATAATAATATCAGTGCATTATTAGCATGCTAAAAAAAATATAAAAACTCAACCTCACTATGTTCCTAAGGCTCGAGCTTGCAAGACAATGATGAGTTCTCCCTGATCATACTTGGCCCTTAAAGCATAGGAGCAATTCTGTCTCCTGGAAAAAACAGATTTAGCTGGAGTCATGAATTGCTATAACACAAAGGAGAGCAAAGCCAAGTAAATCCTGGTTTAAAGTGGCACTGTCATAATTTTAGGTAGTGGCTATGGTTACTACCTGGTCAGTATTTAATCAGTCTCACCTTTTTTTTTGTTTGTTTTTATAGATTTGCAGTTGCCAGAAAAAATAATTTAATCTACTGGTTTCTTTACATGCATCTGAAGATTTGCATTATCCTCACATATACTGGGATATGACCAGTTAAAAATGCTGCAGTGTTCCTACTTTCACGGTTTAAGTGATAACTGATCCAAACTGTTGAAAGTACAGCAGCCGTCTGCTCACCAACACGCAAATGCACAATGCCTGTACGGGTGCGTCTACACTTAAGGCTTAAGTCAATTTAATTTAATCCACGTCTACACTGGGCTTTCCTTAATTCGATTTAAGATGCTCCTTAAGTCGAATTAAGGAAAAACTAGTTTGAATTAATAACACCTTGTTATAATTCGAACTACTGTCTAAGTCAACTTTTTTAAAGTCGACATAGCCAGTGTAGACGCCCTAAGTCGACTTGGTTGACTTAGGGCAGGGGGGACAAGGGAGCACCACATGGTTCCCTGGCAGAAGGGAGCCACGGTGGCTCCCTTGTCCAGGGGAGCCCCTGCTCCCTTCTCCCCAGACCCGCAGCTTCTCTGCCAGGGGAGCTGCGGTCCTGGGAAGAAGGGCTCCCCAGTCAGGCTCCAGTGGGAGAGGGTCGCCAGCTGGCTGTGCCAGGACCAAGAAGCCGTTCCTGGCTCATCCCGGCAGAGCCAGCCGGTGCACGGCTGGCTCTGCCGGGCCGAGGAGGGGCGGGCGGCTCTCCTGGCTCCCTTCTTGCTGGGACCGCTTGGTCCCGGCTAGGAGGGAGCGTGGGGCTCCTTTGGCCAGGACCGCTCGGGTCCCAGCTAGGAGGGAGCCCCACACTCCCTCTTAGCCAGGACTGCGCTCCAGCTCAAGGGAAGCCATATTCCTAACTTCTAATTGAAATAGAATTCCTAGACATAAACTACATAATCATTCCCAGCAATTACTACCTTTCTATTGATACCAAACATGACATAGCTCCTATGGATTATAGCATTTATGAGATATCCATTGAAAATAATATCATAAATGCTTCCCTAAATCCAGACAGCATCACACAGGGCTCTGCCCTGCCCTTTGGGGGCATGCCAGGCTCCCCCTGTGCCCACCTCTGGCAAGTAAGGCATTGGTGTAGTCCTGGGGTAGCCCTAAGTTGACTTAGGGCTACCCCAGGGCTACACTTGTTTAATTCGACTTTAAAAAGTCGAATTAAGCCTTAGGTCGAGTAGAAAGGTGGTTTAATAAAGTCAACTTAATTTTCCTTAAGTCGACTTTATTTTCCTTAAGTCGACTTTATTTTCCTTAAGTCGACTTAAGCAAGCTGCTTAAGTTGACTTAAGCAAAGTGTAGTGTAGACGCAGGGCAAATTAAGTCGACTTAGGCCAAGCTTAAGTCAACTTAATTTACCAGTGTAGATGCAGCCCTTAAGTCGACTTAAATTGCCAGTGTAGACATAGCCTCAGATGGTGGTAACTGATCTTTTGAGGAAAGAGAGAAGGACTTAGTTAAGATGGGCTAGAGCTGTCATTGCTGTTGTAAAGTCTAAATCCATTTTCTAGAAAGCAGAACAAGACAAACACATGCAAAAAGGGAAAGAAAAGAACAATAATAGAAAATACAGCTTCTGCCTCTGGTATTGGCCCTCACTTGCAACTTCACTGCTGCAAAAGCACAGGCATAACGCCTGGTTTTTCACCAACTCTGAAACTTATACTAGCGTAAGCCATTTAGCTTCCTTTGTGGCGACAGGCTTACAGCCTGAGTTGTGAGCCATACAGTTTTGACCAGCTAAGCCAGACTCTTACTAGACAGGCATTAAAGAAGAGGGATTGAAAAAAGAAGGAAAAGGCCACAAAGGTGACATACACTTCCCTGCATTTAATTCCCGCCCCCCCATTCTGTAAGTTCCCCATCTTCAAAGCGTCTGACAAAGTGGGATTTTCTCCTACGAAAACTCATGTGATAAATAAATTTGTTAGTCTTTAAAAGTGCCTCAGGACTCTCTTTGTTTTTCTGCAGTAGACTAACACGGCTACACCTTTGGAATGTGATTAGAATGAAGTTCTGGAATCCTAGGAAATAGGTGGGCATGGCAGTCATAATGGTGAAGCTTGCTCCTCTATCTTCTTTTACTGAGTCAGCAGCCATGTCCATTCAGTCATTCATATTTGTTCTCAAAAGCCTCTTTCTGAGGACCCCCAAATGGAGTGATGGGTGTAATAGCCAGATGTCTCATGATCTTATCCACTACTTAGGCCTATTTTATGACACTCCAGGTTTGATATATTGGGTTTTTGGGCCCAGGACACTTTTGTTTACAAGGCATCATCTTAACACAGTCCTTGGGATGTATCAATAAGCCTTTTGGTTTTGACTAATTGAATCTTTATCTCTTCCTTTTGTACATTTTCTTGTCAGCACTTGTTCCTGTGACATTTTATGAACTTTCACTTACTTTTCACAGGTGAGTTCATAATCAGGGTGAATGTGTGGGGTCAGTTATCACAACAGGCCATGGGACTCTCCTCAGCATTTCCTTCTAGCTAGGCTAGGCAGCTTCTTGCTCAGCATGCTGGCTTTTGTGCATTCCTATCTCAGGCACCAAACTCTCCTGCTACATTGCATGGGAAGCTTAGCTTGGGGTTATGATTTCCACTACATGGCAGTGTGCCAGAAAGTAAGGAACTACTACAACATCCTAGTCCTCCTTGTGAATTTAGCCCATTCTTACTAAAATTATGACATATCACTTAAGAGAGCACTCTTTAACTAGTACAGATTGATTCCCACTGTCAGGAATATAACTTAAATGAATTTGGCTATGCTGGTTAGCACATGTACAGATAAGAAGAGCTTAGTACATTGCAAATATTAAAAGGATAGCTGGATAGATCAATGACTTTGTTTTCATAGAATACTTACTACTGGAGACTGAACTGTGCCTTTAAATTGAGGCAGTTTTAAAATCTGCAGCTAGACATGATCCAAGATTGTAGATGAAATGAGCTATGTATACTGAGTCATTCAAGTTTAAACTTTTTCCGAGTTTATTTTTCATATTCTTCTTCATTCTGTTCATTTACTTAACCTCTCTCTCTCTCTCTCTCTCTCTCTCTCTCTCTCTCTCTCTCTGTGTGTGTGTGTGTGTGTGTGTGTGTGTGTGTGTGTGTGTGTGT
>ML685849.1:1609185-1664164 GCA_007922175.1 Pelusios castaneus | reverse complement strand
TGTGTAAGATTGCTGTATAGCCCAGAGGGCTTGTTTCTGCAATATGATGATATATAAAAATGAACCTGAGATCATCTCACAAACTGTTTTGAAAGTTTTGTAACTTTCATATGTTTCACAGACGATATTGAAGTCATACCTCTAAGGGTATTCTGGCTTTATGGAATTAATAATGATAACTGACAAGTCACTTTATAAGATGAAGATCCAACAGAATGGTATTTGGATTATTTGCCATCAGAACTTCTGATGGCAAACAATCCAATATGAGGACAGGCAACCTAAGGAAAAGATATTTTCAAGGAATTTTTGGGTCTTGGAGAAAAAAACTGAAATATCTACAATATAGGTTAACTAGCTTCTTTGGACTTAGTTTTCAAGAGTGTGTACTGTTTAGACCCGTGTTTAAAAAGAAAATAAAAAAGCAGAAATTGGTGCTGAATAGCACACCACATGGGTATATATGGGATATTTTAAAACCTAGTGTAAGTATGTGCAGCTGTTTCTACACTCTGCAAAAATTAGAAGTCAGAAAATGTAGCGCTCTCGCTGCTTGAGCTTATGCTTTACAGTATGGTGGATAACCCTTCTGAAGTCAATGCAAGTTTCATCATGGACTTCAATAGAGACAAGTGTATACCTGGTGTTTCTTTATATAAATATGAATTATATAAATATGCTACTAGATTAGGTAAAACATTTTATTAAAATTTTATGTAATTTTAATTTCTCTTTAATATTTTTTGGTTTTAATATAAGCCTCTGGCCAGGGATTAATCTTCTAAAGAACAGGTGATGAGCTAGAGGTATATGAATGAATTCCTTTAGCACTGTATGCGACCATCAAAAACATAGCGGTCACTATTGTGATAAATTGATTGAAGACCCATATGATTAATACAATCATCATGCTAATAGACAATAGTCACCATACGAAACTAAAGGCTTAATACATTAAAGCATACAAAAACATTCATGGAAATGGAAATATAGTAATACTTTCAAAAACTCACCATGGTTATGTCCACACTGAAAAAAAAGGGGGCGTGTTAACTTGGATTAAAAAGCAGTGAAGATCCAGCAATTCTGCTTTTAATGCAGGTTTACAGCTAGAATTCAAGCCTATAATTTAGCTGCAAATTTGGGTTAAAAGCCAAGTTGCCTTGTCTCTATTATTTTCCCCTGAGTTAATTAGAACAGGTTAGCTATCTGAAGTTAAGAACACACCTTTTATTTGCTGCGTGGCATACTTGATGTGCGATTACTTCTATCTTTGAAAATCAAACACCTTTGTCTTGCATGTAAAAGCATATGTCTTATATACAGCCCCCATGCCAAATGACTTGTGTGCTCACTTGTAAAACCATAGCCACTGTGGACTTCTGCTACTATTATTAACCCATTACTTTACTGCTTACCTACGTTTTTCCCCCATGTGGCATTCCTGACATATATGCAACTTATTTTCTGAACTGTTTATTTTAGGAGATCAGTTCCATTATTTTGTGTTTTCCCTTTTCTAAGACACAATATTTTCAGTATACTACACTGTGTTAGATTGTCATGTGCAGTGTTGTTGTAGCTGTGTTGGTCTCAGGATATGAAAGACACATACCTTTTATTGGACCAACTACTGTTTCAACTTTCAATCTCCACAGAGCACTTATTCTTCCCCAAATGACAAGAAGAGCTCTGTGGGGTACATCTACACTTGTAAATTAAGTTGACTTAAGCTTGCTTAAGTCGACTTAATTTACTCTGCATCTACACTACACTTTCCTTAAGTCGACTTAAGCAGCTGCTTAAGTCGACTTAAGGAAAAATTAAGTCAACTTTGTTAAACCTCCTTTTAAGTTGACTTTCCGCTTAAGTTGACTTTCTAAAGTTTACTTAAGCCAGTGTAGACGTGGAGTAGCCCTAAGTCGACTCTAAGTCGATTTAGGGGCCTCCAGGGCTTCCCCACTGCCCTCCCTGCCAGGGTGACTGGCACAGGGAGAGTCTGGCATGCCTGCCCACCTTGCTCCTATGCTCTGCCAGGGTCCCTGTCCCCCTTTGCCCCATTGTACCCAGGTATCAGAGCTGGGGGTGGAAAATTCCAGGTATCAAAGCTGGGGATGGAAAAGTGAAGTAATAGTAATGTTCACTCATCATTCAGTGAGAGAACCAGACCATCCTGTCAAAAGCTATAGTCTAAAGAGAGACTACTTTCAGCTATCATTACAAACAAAGGGAGAAACATAAATAAGAAAATGATATATAAGAAGCAATAAAGGGCACTTGTGAGGTTTCCAATGGCCAGTATTTTCTGTGACTCTGCAGCTACTGAATTTGCTGCAAAATTGTCAGTGTATTGTGCACTCGAGCACGTCTTAATGTGCAGTATTACAGCTGCAGGAAAGACTGTCAGCCCTTTTGATCTCAAAATTGGCATGTGCAAGATGAAAGTGTGTGTTACAGGATGTGACAAGGCCTGGCCCTTTCAGCAGTTAGGGACCAGTCTACCCATAACAAGCTGTGCTAAGGAGAATGAGCCAACCCAGATCCATCTGTGCATGATTAATTATCCAGGTGGTTGGGTAGCAGTTAATTCATTAAAGAACAGCTGTGTCTTAGAAAGGGTTATAGGAGCTCAAGCAGGAAGCACCAGAAGACAGAGAAAAATGCTGAGGAGACTGACCTCTCAGTGGAGCTAGTTAGAAAGCTAACCAGAAGAGGGGGCCTAGGAAAGCACTCCCTGTGCGGATACAAAAATGTGGCTCTGCATCTGATCCACATCCACTCAGTGATAGTCAGTATCCAGTCAGGGATCCGCATGCCGGGTTTTATGTCCATCTGCATCCATACCGACCCCGCCTTGCAGCAGCTCCTGCCCTGACTATAGAAGGAGTGAGAGCCTCTCTCTGGCTGCTGGGGAATGGGGCGGGGGAGGGGCAGGGAGGAGGTTCTGGGGCTTCTAGAGTCAGAGGCGGAACTAGATGGTAAACTGAGCTCCCATGAGTGACTGTCTTTGATTGGCTGGCAGATGGCAAATAGAGCTGAGCTGGGCAGATAAAAATAGAATCCACATCCGACCTCCAATCCACAACAGTGGATCTGCAGATACCGGCGGATCTGAAGCAGATACCTGTGTATCTGCAGGACTCTACACAGGTGGCAAAGCTGTAGGCAAGCCCAGTCCTAGAAAGGAACTTACCACACAGCGGCGTGTGGTCCCGATTGCTGGGGAGCTATACCACCCCAGAGAAGAGCTACAGCAGGGGCCTCGAGTCCACAAGAACTTCCACAAGCAGGAAGTCTGACTCCACTAGAGGGTTAAGAGGCCTTACTGGGGCTCTTCTGGGTAAAGAGTCTAGCCTGAGGAGACAGATAGCCGTAGGTGGAGAAACAGACTAATATTAACTTGGCCCCCAGCCAGGACACTGGGGGTGAGGAATTGCTTACATCTCTGTTTGTCTTTTGATTACATAAACTAGACCCCTGAAGGGCCACTGATCATTATCTACAAGCCTCATTGAACTTACTGAGGCAGAACTAAAGGGGAGCTGAGACAAAGACACACCCACCACTCCGCATTGGCCTGCCAGAGGACATGCATAGCAGTGGTAGTGTTTACACAGGGGGTGCAATTTGGGTGAAAATGCATTACAGGGGAAAAAAGGGCATCTTAGAATAAAGGTAAAGCCTTTGACCCCGTCCTGCTTGCTCTAGTCATGATGTTGAAGTCCTTCCATCCAAGATACAGCCTATGCTCTGTGGTGTGTATCTTGTCTGGCAAAGAATTCACAGCTGGGGTCTTTGAGTTGCCAGATAAAAAACCTGGATTGAGAATGTGGCAGGTTTTTTGTCTCAACTTAATTATCATAAACTCTGCAACTTCTGTCATATCTACAGTTCACCTTCATGTCACAAATTCAAATTGGACTGCTTTCCTGTCTTCATAGTGACATTTGCTAGCAAAGGTAGAAATCATTGCCCGATAATCTATGTAGCTTTGCAAGCATCACTGGTCATAACCTGCACTTATGCAAGGAAGGGTCACTGGAAAGTACTATATGTAAACCATTTGTAAATCTCTTTGCCTGGAGCAACTAATTCCTCTGTCACCAAGGTGATGACCGCTGCCAATACAATTGAGACCCAGAAACAGTTTCCTTTGCTAAACAGACCTAAAACTACATATTATTTTTCTACTGTCAGCTCTTTCTCTGCTTCATTACTTGGAAAAATCAGTCTCTATTGTGAATTCTTTTTGCTTTTATTATTTCATGTGACTACCAACACAAATGGGAGTAAAATTACTTACATAAGTAGTTTTATCTACCTCTGTAATATAATGTTACACACACATGTAAATGTTTGCAAGACTGGGCCCTAGATATGCTGACTAACCATTTATTAAAGCTATTCTGCTGTTAAATAGAATACACCGATTGTTACATTGACCTAGAGATGTTAATAAGATTTAGGGTGAAAATGTCATGGGGAAGGGATGTTGGGCCATAGTCTACTCTGTCACACTGCTATAAATCTCTGATAAATCCATTGCAAGTGAGAACAGAATTTGGCCTCCTGTCTGTCTCATTACCTATCTCTTTCCTCTTGTATGAATGTCTGTATGCATTTTTCCCAGAAAGAATTCTCAGCGATGTTAGTCTGTGTACAGAAAAAAGAATGAGAGTCCTGTGGCCCCTTAAAGACTAACAAATTTCTTCAGTCATAAGCTTTCATGGGCTCCAACCCACTTTATCAGATGCATCTGATGAAGTGGGTTGGAGCCCACGAAAGCTTATGCCCGAAGAAATTTGTAAGTCTTTAAGGTGCCACAGGACTCTCATTGTATGCATTTATATTCACATAATCAAAAATATTTGGGGAATTAGAAGTAAAAGCAGGATTCTGAACAACTGTTCAAAAGAAACAAATTATTTTTTCTGAAGTTTCCAACTTCAGAAAAACACGTAGGGCTATATTGTGGTCTGCATTGCAACATGTCCACTGCATAAGGGAGAGCAAGAACTTTCCCACACATTATATTCCTATGCAGACACTGGATTTGGGTGAGCCAGTGCTGTACCCACTCTACTAAAATGCCTGTAGATGTGTGGGGAAGGTTGAGCTGAGCATTAATGGGAAGGACAATAATTTGCTGCTATTCTTAGTGAACAGCAAATTACTGCCTCTCCATAGAGCAAGGAAGGAGCAGAAAGGGACTACTGTTCCTTTCCTAGTTTGCTTGGTTGAGAGTGGTTGAGCTGAGCATTAATGGGAAGGACAATAATTTGCTGCTATTCTTAGTGAACAGCAAATTACTGCCTCTCCATGGAGCAAGGAAGGAGCAGAAAGGGACTACTGTTCCTTTCCTAGTTTGCTCTTGAGGCATGGCAAAAATGTGATTCTCTTTACAATGGGCTGTTGCTGTAAGACAAACATTTGCCACTGCTCTACACTGTGTGAAATGTTTTTTAAAAAATCATATGTATTATTTGACTGCAAAGGAAAACCAGTTAGATAAGGTAGGCGAGGTAATATTGTTCATTGGAACAACTTTCAAGCTACTGAGTTCTTCTCGAGGTCTGGGAAAAGTACTGAGTGTCACAGCTAAATACAAGATTGACTAGGTTGTGTAGCATAAGATATGTGTAACGCATATCTAGAATGTGTCTTAAGTACTTATCCAACTTAAACAATCTGTTCCACCGTTTGTTTAACTGTGGTACTGTGGGTATCTTTCCCAGACCTGGAGAAAGTATAGTATAGCTAAAAGTTTTTCTCTTTTACCAACAGAATTTGGTCCAATAAAAGATATTACATCACCCAACTTGTCTCTCAAATATCCTAGGACCATCACGGATACAGCACCACTGCAAACAACAAAAACTAAGGTTGTTCATTGATACTGTATTCAATTTTAAATTAAGATTGCATTTTTTAAAAAAAAGATATGCTCTGGAAATCATTTTAGGGAACTTTATTAGTCTGTGATATACAGGAGGTTCAACTAGATAATCACAATGGTATGTTCTGGCCTTGGAATCTAAATTAGCATAATAAATTTCAAGAGAATTCAAGTCAATATGTGCATTTTAGATCCCTTATGATAGCTGTCTTTTAAACAATAAGCATGGCTCAACCTTAAACATAACACAGCTGTAGCACCACTGTAATAATGTGCTCATTATCGCTATGAATAGGGTATCATGTAATCTTATCATTCTTTTCTTTTGGCCACATACTTTGAAACATCATAGCTTCATGTCATATTGAAAGTGATGGGTACATCTGGTGTGATGGATGCAGCAGGTACTTGGTAAATATGGATCTACAGAATCAAATACAAACTTTTCTATAAATTCTTTATCTGACGTTGCCCCTGGTTCTGAACAGTGTATAAGGTTGCAAAGTCTTATTAGATACAGGATAGATAAAAGTTAAAAGGGACAAGTCTAGGAAAGATTATCTGAACTGCTCCTGCCTGCCAGTTAAATTTTAAAAGAAAGCATAAGGATGAAGACTCTTCCAAAACTTTTGTTGCTCTGTGTCCTGTGGGTCAAGTGCAGTAACTCTGGCCTTGGCACTAGCACCTACTGCACCCATCCTGAGGAGAGAGACAACCAATGAGAAGGCAACTTGTGCTGGGGAGAGGGCTTGAAATCTGCCCAAAGAAGGCAGATGGAAGGTGATTAGAGAAGTAAAAAAGAGATTGCACTGAGCTGAAAAGCTCTGATGAAATATATCCTACCATACTTAAGGAGCTGACTGATGAAATATCTGAGCTGTTAGTGATTGTCTTGGAAAAGTCATGAAAGACATGAGAGAGTCCAGAGAATTGGAAAAGGACAAATATAGTGCCAGTCTATAAAAAGGAGAATAAGGACAACCCAGGGAATTACAAACCAGTAATCTTAACTTTTGAACCAGGAAAAATAATGGAACAAATAATTAAGCTATCAGTTTTCAGATACCTAGAAGATAATAAGGTGATAAGTATCAGCATGGTCTTGTCAAGAACATATGGATTCAAACCAGCCTAGCAGCTTTCTTGGACAGGGTAACAAGTCCTGTGATAGGGGGAAGCAGTAGATGTTGTATATCTTGACTTTAGTAAGGGCTTTGAGACTGTCTCACAATACTTACTTATGCCTTGAGTGCAGGGATCTGGATTAGAAGACCACTCAAGGTCCCTTCTGGTCTAACAATTCTATGATTGTGGAAGGAATCTGAATTTGCTACCAAAATGAAAAAAATCTGTATATTTTGGAAATTGGTAGCAATGAGTTCCAAGATCAGGGTAATTTAGAAACTCTGATCCTCAAGTATATATGAGAGAAATATTTTTCTTTGTTTTATAGAGGTAGGAATAGGCTATGAATTAACTATTTGGCACGATCAGGGCTGGTAGCCCTCATTCCCAGTTCTCTTCCAGAATGGTCTGCTGTATCCCATAGGGAAGGAAGTTAAATTTTTAATTGATCAGCAACACTGTAAAAAAGTGCCAGAGAAAGATTTTATCCCTGCAGAAATATTTAAGGAGAATATTGACTGTTGGGCACCTGGTACTGGCTACCTATTTTTCCACTATATATAACATAGGGGTTTTCTGCTGAGGTTAATATTATCAATCCACTTTAACAAAAAAAAAACAAAAAACAAACCAAAAAAAGAGGATAAGAAAGACCTGTGCAAATATTGTCCAGTCAGTTTATTTTACAGTGCTTTAAAAATTTACATGAGATATCTTTTGGGAAGACTAGACGATTGGACAGAAAAAAAATTGCTGAGAAAAAAATTGGTTTCTGAAAAGGCTGCTTTATTACAGATAATTACTTTATTTGTTCTTATATGCACAACAAATGTGCCTCCTAAGGGAGGAAAACTTTATGCAACTTGTATTGATCTAAAATCATCTTTAGATTTTATTGATAGGAACCTTTTCCGGGGCAAGCTGGATATAGATGGAATAGTTCCCTGGTTACTCTTTCTTTTAGGAGCTCTTCAGAGACAGTGTCCAAGATTAGAATAGGTCTGGATGGGCAATTAACTAATTCCACTTCAGTTGCAAATGGGATTTAGCAAAACTGTCTCCTAGCCTCGCCTCCCCCACCCCTTTTTTAACTTTTAGATCAATTATGTTAGTTTAAGATTAAAATGAGATCAGTGTTTCTCCCTAAAATCATAAATCACCTTCTCTTTCTTATTATATGCAGATGATGTGGTTCTATTATCACAAACACCAGTGGAACTGAGGTATTCCTTAAATTAATTTGATTTATACTGCCAATGGGAGAACCTCTAGATAAATTATTTCAATTTTAAAGAAATTGTCTTTAGTTGGAGTCATAGGTTGCATAAAAGGAGGATCAATTGGCAATATATTGACCAAGATAGTTGTTTTCCTTTCCTTGTTCCCACAAAATGGACTGTGCGATAACCACATTTAGGTAACAAAAGACCAGGACTTAATTCTTTGCAAGCTGTGTTACAATTACTTGAACTAAAAGGTGCAACTTAATTTTAACAGCCATTAGAGTGCTTAAGGCAAGATATGCACTCCAATTTTGCATGCTGCAGAAATACAGAGATGAAATGATCCCATGGAATTGAAAATGATTCAGAATAAATTTCTTAGAAAGATTCTTGGTTCTCCAAATTATATCCTAGATGCTGTTCTTAGAGCTAAGATGGAATTCATTCTATTTTGTCCAAAGCACAAGATGGTTGTTATTTTTTGGCTTTGTATTCCTAGTATGTAGCCACAGCATTTGCCAAGGCTATGCTTAGAGGAACAGCTCAGCAGGACTTTCTCATCTAAGTTTCCTTGGTTAGAGCATGTTTAAAATTATTTGCATTCAGACTTGGAAATTATTAGATTAAAATTTAAAAATATAAAATCCTCAATTAAATTGAGAATAGGGAATACTAATAAGCAACTGGATATGGTAGTTGTTTCTGTTACAAAGATGCCACATTGGTTCCCCTTGTTAAAAAGAGTCATGGGTATGCCAAATATTTAGATTGTTTGAGCAATAACATATGAAAGAGGATCTTGACATATCTCTATTTTCATCCATGCAGACAGGTTATTCAGAAGGCAGATATACTGGCATTGATACATATAACTACAGGTGTCCATGCAGCTCATGGCATGTGGAAGATGTACCCCATTATTTATTACATTGTGAATTGTATTGTCATTTGAGCTAAATGTGTCTCTCCATGCTTTTGTCATGGATGTCCTTCTCTATGACCCCACAGAAAATAGAATGCTTGTTAGGGGCGGACAATGTATCTGTGATCGAAGCAGTTGCCCTATTTGATTGATCAGCTGCTAAGATAAGGAAAAGGGAAGTGGCATAGTGATTGTATATGGTTTAATGTCTCTTTTAAATTTTTATTTATATGCATTTTAATACTTTATAGCTTTAGATTTAAGTTGTGCACAAAAAGTATTACAACATCAGCCTAAGACAAAGTTGTTATTAATAGATTGTTATTTATGTATTTAAACCCTCCTATAAAATGTGTCTACCATTAAAAACTTGGTGTGAATTCTTGTTCACCTTACTCGCATGAGCAGGACTACTGAAATCAATCAGCTTGATCACATGTGCAAGGTGAGTATGATTTGGCCCTCTGAGAATAAATAATTGTTTTGACTCCTCAGATTGTCAAACTTGGATTTGAGAGAAAACATTATTGTATTAATATACCGAGACAAAATATTTGTTCTTACTCAGATGAGGATACATTCAGGTCTGTAGGTTTGCTTATGTGAGTTAGGCAAACAAAAGTATGTCTTCTTTAAGGGACTGACCCAAAACCCTCTGAAGTGAACAGAAAGATTCCCATTGGCTTCCATGAACTTTGGATCAACTCCTAACAAGTGACACCGTTTACTGTAGCTATAATTAAGAATATTTCACCCCCTCACTTTTCTACTTCTTCTGTCTTTCATATTATTATTTTTTTTAATTTCATTAATTTCTTCCTTTCTTTTGTTTTAGGTTTAGATGTGGTGACTCAAATGCTTCTGCTCCAAACAGCTGAGCCAACGTTTGGTAATATCACACAAGTAAGTTAAAAAAGTGAGGTACGATGCATTTAGAATGAAGGGGCAGACCCTCAACTGAAGTCAACAGAGCTATGACAGTCTACATCAGTTGAAGAGCTGCACTGAACTGCTTGAAAGAAAATTAGACCTGATGAAGACTATGATGAGAGAAATAGAGTAGTTTCTCCCTTGGTTCACTGCATGCTAACTGGTTCATTAGGAAAACAAAGTATGATAAAAATGGCTGTAGAAATCTGTATTTTTACAATTGTCTGGGGAAAAAATGCAAAGTGAATCAGAAAGTGAGTGAAAGGTGTTGTCAATTCATCCACCTGCTAATATATGTTGGTATTGCTTGCAGCTATATTTTGTGACAGCACAAGACTATACAAGAAATTCTCAAAGCTGTCACGCACCAGTCACAACAGAGATACTTCATTTCATTCTTTATGGCATGCAAACACGTTCTTAGAAGAGTCCTGTTTAAAAATCTGCACACAGGCCTGCACAGAATCCCTCATAGAGCCTACAGGCTATTTTTTAGCTTCATCGTGGAAATCTGTGTAGGCTTCATATAAAGGGTCAGATTCTATGCTGCACCTTTCAGGAATTCCAGCACAGAAGGCACTGCACAGGCAGACTGAGGTGTAAGGTGACTTTAAGTTTCCTTTGTGCATTCAGATTCCGTGTTGTACCAGGAACTGATGCATTCTTGCATGCCATCCAATCAGCTGTTCCACAGTCTGCAACAGACAAACTGCAGTGTGGCCACACATTTTTATTCTGCCTGCAATGGCCCCAGATTGTCTCTCTACTGGGGCTGAAAGAGAACTGGATTCTAACCTTAACCTTGCTACTGTCCTTACGGAATACTCTGGTGACCTGTTATGGGCCATTTACACCACAAGAGAGGTATAAATGAGGCACAGCAGGGGCAGTAAAATCTGGTGCTACAGACTGTCTGAGTTCAAGCAAGATTTAAAAGAAAACTTGACCAAAATTAAATATTTCTGTAAATGAATAAATGAGTTCTTGTAAATGGATGCTATATTAATATAAATTCCCGAAATAAATTAGACTGATTATGTGTATTGTCGGTGAACAACAGCACTGTGTTCATGCATGTGTGTGTGTGTAAGAGAGAGACATACATAGAGCCACAACCAGTCCTGTGAAATCATAGCAGAGAAGATGTTCAGGTGACAGAGGTTCACTCTTCTTAAGACAATGTTATATGCTTGTCTGATAAGGGAGCAAGTATTATTAGCAGTAAAAGGGCAGGAAGCTTGATCTTAGCCAAATTTTGCTTAGCAAAAAAGAGACAACTTAACTTTCAAGTTCTAAGTATCCATTTGTCTGGATAGGAACAATTATTTATTCAGCAAACCTAACAAGTGAAAGAGATATAAGTAGTCTGTGTGTATAGAGAGAGAAAGACGTATTGGGAGGAATTAGATCCTATTTTATTTGTCACCAAACATGCAACAAACACAGTGCAGTGATGTCGTATTTATACTAGCTTCACAGAGAACAGAATCTAGCTTATTCTTTCAAAATTGCATAAAGTACAGCTGCTTCCAAAGGCCCTGATTCTGCAGAGTCTTTCAACATGGAGTGGCTAGAGGCATTCTCTATGCACTATCACACCAAATCCCGAGCATAAAGTGATCTAGCATGACAAACGTCACAATCTCAGAAAGTTCTAGCCTTAATTCAGCCGCCCATTATATTCCAAAGCAGTATTACATGCTTTTCAGCCATGTTGCCAGGATGGACAAAGAAGCCCCAGCATACCAGCCTCTTAAATGATCCATCAATGAGTGAAGGGGGGCATGTGGTACTACCTAGCACTGCCCCTAGGTATGCTCTAAAGATTCATGGGTTGAGCCAGATCTGAAAACTTCACCATAGGATTCCTGGAAGGAAGCCATCAACTGTGGTCATGTGGAACAGTCATCATTAGACCAGTGGATCTCAAGCTTTTGTGGGTCATGAATCACTTGGTGGTGTGTTGCAACCCTACAGGACACACCAGCCCACATTGTCCAGGCTGAATCAAGCCATCTCCCTAGCTCTCCATGACATACTTACTGCGGTGTGGTGACACAGTAATGTGTCCTGACACAGTGTTTGAGAACCGCTGCATTAGACTATGCATATTTGACTGACTTAACTTTAAGTACTCGAGTACTTCATAGCACCTGGATCATCCTAAACAACAAGGCGCATCTCTTGAGTGGCAGATGAGTGACCCAGAATGTGGGCTGCCCCAAATATATTGAATAGGAACCATACATCTGTTGTTGCAAGTCAAGCTAACTACTTATCCAAATGAAAAAAAAAGCTATGGAAACAACCCTGTTACAAGAGTCTGTCCTCTACCTTGACTAGCCAGCCTAAAAGACAATGTGGCCTCTTAGAATCATCAAGAACTCATCAGCAATTGAGTTCAAATGGAGGTATGAAGATGATGGACAAAACCCAGGAAGGAGTTCAGCTCCTGAAACAAGATAACCTAAATCTAAAACTAGAATTGTGTACTGGAAAGTGAGAACCATGTAGGAAAATGAGTCAGTTTAGTATTAGTATTCTTGGAGTGAGAAAAATGAGATGGACTGGATATGGAAGATTTCATTCAGACAGTATCATAGTTCTGTATTCAGGGAGACAAGATGATACTCTCACAGAATGAGCTGGGCTATACCTTGACAAAAAGGTAACATTACAGGAATGGGAACCAGTTGATTCAAAAATGATAAGAGCACATTTTGTTATAAATCATACTAAAGTAACTATTGACCAGTGTTACACACCTATCCATATCATGATGAACCTGTAAAAGAAACATGCCACAACAAGTTGAAAGATGTACTAAATCACGTTCATGCTTATGATGTTGTTCAGGTAATGGGTGATATGAACATTCACGCTGGTAATGATAACCTCAGATATGAGCATTGCATGGGTAAACAGAATGGGAGAGTGGATAAACAATGGTGAAAGTTTCATTAAGCAGGTACAATATGTATAACTTGTTTTTTGGGGGGAAATTTTTTCCTTATCATCAGGAATAAAAACTAACATGGAAATCAAATGATAGAATTACTAAGAAACAATTTGATCAATGATGGAAAAGAGCAGGACAACACAACACAAGAGAAAACCATTGAGAAAGATGTTGCTATCATGGAAACAAACTATCACAGAGCAAGAATAAGCATTCGACAGATGGAGATTTGAAAGTCTGGTTGGGTGCAAAGGGAAAAGTAAACTGTGCACTTTTCAGGACTGCAGTAAATTTCTTCCATATCAGAGCAAGAGTGGAACAGAAAAGGAATTATGAATGAGTCACAGTTTCTTCCTTGGTGCTCCTTCTGGAGCAATACAGCTGTACACCTCACCACAGCCTAAAGGCTCAGTCTACTCTTTTGTTTATGAAGGACTTTTAAAATACTCAGATGAAAGAAACTAGATAAGGACTGCCTTGTGAAACACATTATAATTTTGAGCGAGCACTTAGTTACATCAATGGATCAGTTGACTTCAAAGGGACTACTTTTGTGAGTAAGTGTACCTGCCAATGTCAGTAAAGGTTGCATAATTGAGCTAAATGTAATAAGAACTTACCTCTTTCTATTCATCCTAGGCCAGATTCTGGTACAGTTTTTCAAACCGAGTAGTACTGACTTCAGTGAAATACCCATGAAGTAAATTACAACACAGCATAAATAAGAGTGGTGGAATATGGCCATCTGTTAGCTTCAGCTATTGGGGCTACTGAGAAGTCAGCTTAGGCAGCTCCTTGAGGAAGGCAGTGCTTTCTATTTTATTCTCCAATGATGGGAGCACAATTGAGAGGAGACAAGGGAGAAAGATGTCTCACATACATAGCTCACTGTCCCAACTAGCATTCTGAAGTGTCAGTAGGGTCATATATCAAGATCTCCCTGGCTACAGTGTTAACACTGTTCTTCATACTGCAGCAATGCCCTCAGTAAATATAATAAATATAATTTACTTTTTTAATAAAAAGTAAAACTTCTTTCTGTAGCATTAGAGCATATCCTTAAAAATAAGGATACTAAGAATCCATCCTCTGAAATTGGAGTGTAATACTGCCATTTGGCTTTCATTTTCCCCGATGTTTCATATTACTGTTGATGAGGCAAACTCACTGTGGGAAAAGAATATCATGTCTTTGTTTTCCATTTGAAATCTTGGAAGTACTACAGCAATCTATCTGTTATTATTATGACTACTGCAATGCCAACACTGAAAAAATATGGTTGTTGTTAATCCATATATTTTAGTTCTTACTTGGTTGGAAACCTGTAATATTACTTTCAAGTAACAAATCCGTAGAGGCAGGAATTTAATAGAGGTGAAAGGGGCCTAAAAGGAAAAATGTTCCATTGAGAAGTATTGTGGTCTAGTTGGTTAAACTGTTGGGAGTGGGGAGATCTGGGTCCTAGTGTAGATTGTGTGGCCTTGAAACAGTCTCTTCATCTCTGCCCCAGTTTCCCTATCTGTAAAGCAAGGATAATAATACTTACCTCCTCCCATCACTATGAAGTTGTGAGGATCATTAGTTAATGTTTGCAAAGGTGGAGGAGACTGATGTTATGAGTCTCTCTCAGAATGAAAGAAGTTGGAAGGAAGCTGGCTGGCAATTTGCTGACATGTGGGAATGACCAGTAAGATACGGTAGGTGAAAGAATGAGATTATACTCTGCATTTGTATATGTGCTCAGCTTCTCTGAAAATCCAACTCCATGTGTGTTTGTTTGGATGACGAAATGGAATGGAGTTCTCATGACTGTGGGTAGGGTGGGACATAAGGTAGGTTAATGATTGCTGACAAATGGGTGTAGGGGAGATGAGGCGGCATATGCGTACATGCATGTAAGGAGGGGCGAATGGGTCATTTAAATATTAAAAAAATAAAACTAAGAAATTTACATTAAAGGCTATTTTTTAAAAACATTAATACTCAAAATAATACATAATAATACATAACTCAGCTATTCAACTTCACATTTCTGAAGTTCTGCTATTCCTGCTTCTGATTTTGCAAAACTAAAACCTGCTCACAAGGCTTTACAAAACCAAAAGCAATCACATTTTGCCCCTTTGTTCCATGAAATAACAGAACATCAAGATGTCTACATCCACAATAAGAGCCAACAACTACAAAATCCCATAATCCAAACTGGCGAAAGAGAAACTTGTGCCATGTTTGTTCTTGGAATCAATTAGGTTGGACCAAAGCTGAAGTTAGCCCACTTTTTTCCCATATTAATCTTTCCAAATCGATAATATGTCTTTTGTTTAGTTAACATACTTAGTATTGAATTTATTTATTTATTTATTTATTTATGCAAGAAATACATTTGTTAATCTTTAAGGCTATGTCTACACTGGCACGTTAGTTCAAATTAAGGAAGCTTAATTCGAACTAACTTAAGCCTTGGCTACACTAGGCTTTTATTAGTTCAAATTAAGGGCTTCCTTAATTCGAACTAATACATTCACTTATACTTTTTGAAGTAAGGTTTAATTCGAACTAGTTAGTTCGAATTAACCCAATGTGGCCATGTTAGTTCGAACTAACCGGCACATTGAATTCAATGCAATTGACTAATTAGAACTAAGCAAGTGCCATGCATGGCACTTGCTTAGTTTGAACTCAAATTTGCTAGTTTGAATTACGTAAATTCAGACTAACTAAAATTAGTTCAAATTAGTTAGTTCGAATTAACTAATTCGAACTAACTTTGGTAAGTGTAGACATAGCCTAAAAGTGCCACAGGCCTCCTTGTTTGTTTGGCTGACCTAGACTAACACGGCTACCCCTTTGGAACTTAGTATTGTGCCCTGTTTCAGAAAATAGGGTGAATGGGGGAGGGGGCATAATCAGAGGGCATTTGTAGAGATATAAAGCATAGGGTATGGTTCATGGTTTGCTAAGGTGAAAGAAAAAAGGTCTTCATTTGCTTTTTGCCCAGTAGAAAGTTGGCAATATGGTTGTTTAGTTTTTCCTCTACTATACCAACTCAACCATTTTTAATGATGCTTTGACTAAGGAAGGTGAATATTTGTTGCCGTATTTACATCAACATAATGGGACTAATCAATTCACTTAATTTTCAGCAAAATATTGAAATACACTGCACTCCATTTAATTGGCACATACTTAATTTGTATATCTACTTAATTGGGTGTTTCTCAGGGAAGACTGCTCCTTAATTAGGATAGTAATTCTGTTTCTTGTAATTCCTTTGGTTTGAAGAAGTGGTGCTAATTTATTATGGACTAGATTCTGTCACACTTAGTCATTCTGAGAAGTGCCTTGCTCATTGAAACCATTGGGACTAGCGGTAGAGTATGATACTACTCAACGTGAGTCAGAGTAGCAGGATCTAGCCCGACATGAGATACCTGATTCTGGATGAAACACAGGATTTCAACTGTGCAAAATAAAATCTTGTGAGATTATCAGAGATGGCCCCAGCATTCTTTCTTTTAACAATAAAGAAATTCTTACTGAAGCTGTCTGATGGCAGAGATAAGTGATCTAAGAAGACTCTCCGTGAGGACTTGGTCTGTGATAGACTTTATGTCTGAGTTTTGTTCTTCCTTTATTCTACCTCCTCTACCTTTTAATTCCTGCCTTTTCTCTGCATGAATTATCTGATCTGTGTCTTCAGAGCAGGACATTAAATTTGGAAACTGTACTACAGTATAAATAGCAAGTCTGAGAAAGAATTTCAATTAAGTTTGGTTTTAAAAAAACAAAACTTTTTTACTTGGTTGGCTGCTTAATCCAGAACATTCATCAAGGTGTGCCCAGTTGAGAAGATTCTGTTATATTGTTCAAAGATAGCCTATTATTTAGATAATTCTGTCTCAGACTAAAGTAATGATAAAATCAAGCCATAATTCTCAAAAATAATATTCCCCTTGTAGTATATGAGAATGCTTATGCAAAATAGAGTACCAAATGGTAAATCATTGCACTTCCTAGGGTAACATAGGTCTACATTAAAATAAGAGATTTCAGAGCTTTTTTCCTCAATGTTTCTTGTAATGAACATCTCTTCTCTAAACCTTCAACTCTCCAGAAGATAATAAAATAAAAAAAAAGATTGTATACTTCTTCAGTATTTATTCATACAAAGAAGGGTTTGGTGCTACAAATTAGTAGCACTGTTTGCTTTTGTGTAACAAGAGTAATATGTCTGAGGATGAATAGAGATTAACAGTGCTAAAATCCTCCATTATAGTTTAAGTGCTCCTTCTGCACACCCCCACAAACAAAAAAATAATATAAGATAGGAAAACTACTCACAGCTATAGCCATGCAGTTGGTAAGGACTGTTGACACTGGTTTCCTGTCAGCAGAAAATTTTGTGTGTGGAGATTGTGTGTGTGGGTGGGTGGGTGGATGGATGGGTGGGTTGGGGGAAAGGGTGTTGGGTTTGTGTGAATTTAGTAGTCCAAAAAGATACTGAAGTCTACAGACGGATGAGCTCACTTTAACATTATTGGATTTATGCTTTACTGATGAGAAAGTGTGAAAAAAGAACGGAGAAGAGGAAATATACAAGTGAAACCAGAGAGCGAGAGAGATGGGGGCCCAGCTCCTTCACTACTCTGGAGCTATTCAGAGGATTTAAATAGTCTTCTCAGAACACCCCAGACATGAGGAAAGGGGGTCTCCAATTAATATGGATGGGGTGTGATGGTTCTATGCCAGTTCTCTTCTCTGCGGTCATCATAAAGGATGTGTTGGACATGGGCCAGGTGGTAGGAGGGGATGTAGCTAGAGCACACTGCACTCTAACTATTCTCTGCTGGCATAATGGCCTATAGAGGGATGGAAGAATCTGATGCAATTAGAGTAGCTCAAGGGCATTGAACCAAATAGATTCATAGATCATAAGGCCAGAAGGGAAACACTGTGATCATGTAGTCTGACTTGCTGCACAACACAGGCCATAAGACTTCCCTAAATTAACTCCTGTTTGAACTAGGGCATATCTATTAGAAAGACAGCCGATCTTGATTTAGTGATGTAAAAATGACCACAACTCTTGGTAAGTTGTTCTAACAGTTAATTATCCTCACAGTTAAAAATTTGCACCCTAAATAGATTTTAGTATAATAACGAATCAAATTAAGCTACATTGATTTTAGCTACTCTTAACTGTAATAAGAGTGACTACAGAGGTTGATACTGATTTAAACAGATCAATCTGAAATTGGCTTAGTCTAATCAGTGCAATTTCTGTGTGTAGACTGGTCCATGAGGCCAGCAGAATGAGAGGGGATAAGTCACGTTTGAAGTGTTAATACTCGTATTTGAATATAAGTTATGTTTTTTAAAGAGTTACGCTGCAGTTCATCTATAGAAACTGCTGTTATGCAGGCACTTTCTGCATCCATCTGTGTGGCTAGCTGAGGACTTTTCCTATTATTCAACCACCGAGATTTTCATAGCCTCATATATCCTATATAATAATCTTGATTACGAGTTTTAATCACTCAAACTGATGTAGGCATATTCTTCAATTGGCTTCAGGATAATGTGACACAATGATAGCAGCTGCAGACCTTGGCCCCAGTCCTGTAACCTGATCCACTAACACCCCCCCCCCCCCTTCCATTCTGCAGTGGAGCTCCTGTAATTTCTCCATGAAGGTGTTGAATGGGAGTAGGAGTATTTCTCCCTAAGGGAATTAACTTTTTCAATTTAAGGAGCAACCAGTTTCTCTATGAACCGAAAACTTCAGTCAGTAAATATTTTATATTTTTTAAAAAAAATGAAGGCTAGATGGGTCAACTGTTCCCACTCCCATGCATGTATTATTACAATGATGAGAGGTAATAATTCTACTATCTTGGGGTATGTCTACACTGGCAGTTTAGGTCGACTTAAGGAGGCTTAAGTCAACCTAAACAAAGCCACGTCCACACTGGGCTTTTATTAAGTCAGCTTAAGGGCTTCCTTAAGTTGACTTAATAAAAGCTTATGTCGACCTAATAACACCTGGTTATAGGTCGACTTAAGGCTTAAGTTGACTTCTTATGTCAGCTTACGCCACTGTGGATGCCCTAGGTCGACTTATTCCATGTAGACGCTCTAAGTTGACTTTACAAGGTTGACTTTAAGTCGAACTAAATATCTCATGTAGACACGCTAAATCGACTTTACAAAGTCGACTTAATTTAACAAGTGTAGACAGCCTTGTAGAACCAGAATTATGTAGCAATGGGATTTAGAAATTTGCTGTATAGAAATCATCCTAAGAGCTCTGTTTTGAAATCTAGCCGGGAAACACATTGGAAATTAACAGTAAGAAGGTCCCATACTCTGCTCTGTAATTAGAAACTTACTTCCAATAACTGTTGTTCTTTTAAGACTTTTGCATGGCAAATTATCAAAAGGTTTTAAATAAAAGGAACAAATAGTTGTAAGGGGCTTAATTCTGTCTATTTCCAAATGTCATGGTTTTTTAAAGATATTTATTGTCTTGATTTTTAACTTGATCCTTCCTATTAAAAATTACTTTGTAGAAATTTTGAAAGTGTAGTTTAACTAATTCAGTCTGTGCTTCCTGTCATACACACATCCTGATTTATTCTGAAACACACAAGGTTTTGATTTTTAGTATCTGCTAACAGTTCTGTAAGATCTCTTCAAGAAGAAAAGAATACAGATACTGTATTTTCCATCTTGAATTTCAACCATCTTGCCTTTCTGACTAGGAAAAGTCTATTAAAAAACCACTGTAAGCATCTGTGATCAGCTTTGCATGATGCTATCCAATAAAATCAAGTTTCCTTTCCAACACCCTAATGCTGGCTAGACACACATATGGGCTGAGTTTACCCCATGCAGTGTCCAGTTAAAGTCAGTGGGACCACATGTGGCTATGAAAATCCACCCTTGTAGATCCCTTTGAAGTATCAGGGCCCACGCATAATAAATTCCATTATGGTGATATTTTTATCTGAAATTATTAAAAACACTATATCCTTGATACAAAACTTCCATTCTTTTGATTGTCAACTAAATACAGTATATTGTGAGCATAGTACAATGCTTTACTACATTGTATGTAATCGTTAATATTTTCCCAAATAACAGTGGACATTCATAAAAATACACATTATTGGTGTTAAATACAATTCTCGTAACTTTCATAGATGTGGATTCAATATTTTACAGTCTTCTAGTATTAATCTGAAGAATGTTTAATAAAGTTAGAAAAAAGAATACTAGTTCTTGTTGAATTCAACATCTTGGGAGGAAAAAAAACTTGGAAGGAACAAAGTAAAATATTGTATTCTAGCTGGAAAGCAGTAAACATTTACTGTTCCCATTTGACAATGATTTAAAAAAATCTTTCCAAGGTCTAGAGACAACAATAGTACCAAATATTGTAGCATTTCTAGGTACTAAGGGGTCTGAACATTACTTATCTTTAGAATAATGATAATAATTGTGGTAGAGTCAGGTTAGAGGAATAAGTTCATGTCTGTTCCTCGCCACAGCTAGTTATGATAATGTTCCACTGACCCAAGTTATTTTCCCCCTCATCTGTAAAGCTGTAGAAAATTGACTCATTAATGCTTCTTTGTCTCAGTGATTTCATTTCTTGTCCTTTTCCACATTGAGAATAATTACTTTCCCACAAGTCTGGCCTGTTGTGATGGAGACTACTGTTTTCCAAATGTAAATGGTCATTGATCTGCCAAAAATGGCCTAATTTATGAATTGAAGTTTGTTGCACAGCTGGGAACAAATTGTGAAAAATGGCCAAGATATTCACACCACATTTGGCAGTCACAAGCTAAAGCAAGGATTGATTTCTAAATGTTTTTCCATCCATATTAAGTTATTTGCAAGAGTTTACATTACCTTGTCTCAAATAGCAACAAAACATGTAAAATCTACAGCATATATAGATAAGTATAGCAATAGTAACCATCCCTGGGAACAATTCATATCTACCATTTGCTGTCGTGCTCATTTGAACAATCATTTGGAACTCCTGCAATTTGAGAATAACTGATGTTTATGTGGTGAATGATGTGAGTTACCTGGGATGCTAGGTGACAGTATGCATCGCTATACTCACATGTCTGTAGCTTATTTTATTTGGACCAGTGGTTGATATGTTTCCTAAAGTTGAGTATCACCATACTCTACAGCAGAGGCTCCCAAATTTTTCAGCATCGTGCCTCCTTTCTGATTTTTGAGAAACCTTCACACCTCCCCACCTCTCCTTTACCACCATCCAATCCCCCTTTAACAAAAATTCAATTCGTAATTGTACAATTAAAAATAATCACAAAAGGTTTTCTTGACACTAAATTTTTTTACTATGGAAATTTCACAGCCTCACCCCCCTTTGGATTATCTTCATGCCCTCCCTAAGGGGGCACGCCCCCCAGTTTGGGAACCACTGCTCTACAGGGTTCTCAATAATTTTATTAAAACTGCTCATGCAGTAAGGTGCTGCTCAACACGAGAAAGCAGATCACAAGAAAAGATGTCCCTTTGTTTCTTTAGATTGATACTTGTAGATTTTCCAACTCTTGTGTTGAATAATACCTTACAATGTTAAGTATGCTAATTGATTTCAACATGGCTCTTATAAAGTACCATACAATATGATTAAGGAGTCAAAATTAGGCCCTTACAGTGTTATGAAAGGCTATATTGCTGGTCAGAATTTCTGACTGCTAGTTATATAGTGTAGAAAGGTCAAATTTTACCAATAGTGAGATTGCTACAGTTATTCTTTAAAATCTAATGGTTTTATTTCATGGTGATCAGTGTATAATGTTTATGTGATGAGGCAGGATATTGTGAATAAAATTTTCAAAAGCATATGCACAATTTAGGAGGCTAAATCGCTTTCTCAAAATTGACTTAGGCTAGTAGAGAGAAAAGATGGGTGAAGTAATATTGGACCAACTTCCTTTGGTGAGGGATACAAACTTTCAAGGCTATGCAGAGCTCTTCTTTGGGTCTGGGAAAGGTATTGAAAGCATCACAGCTAAATACAAGATTGAACAGATAGTTTAGCATAAATAGTTGGCACATATTTTAAGGGATTACTCAAGGTGATGTGACCTGTTAACACCCTTAGTGTCGTAGGACAAAAAGGAGAGTTAATGGATTACAAATTATTATAATAAACCATAAACCCAGCATCTTTATTAAAACATAGTTTTTAGTATTTAGCAAAATTGTGAATCTGAGCTCCCCAACTTGGGTTTTGAAGATGGTGTGCAAGTTTCCTTTGAGGATGAGGATTTAGAGATCAGACATAGAGGAATTGTTTTGTGAAAAGTGTTTGCTGAGTTCATTTGAGCTCTTAGGAATTGTCTCGTTTGACCAAGTAATCGTTGGGATATTCAGTGCATTGGATGAGATATATCACATGTTATAACAGGCATGTGTAGGACCAATGGATCTTGAAAAGTGTTCTGGGGGTGGGTGTTAATCATCCTTAATTCAAACTAACTTGCCAGTGTAGACATAGCCATAGATGTATCTCAGATATTTTATTGGTTTTATGGTGTACTAGTCCAAAAATTCATCCTAAAGATGGTCCAAGAAGAGGTTGGCATATTGGCTGCTAATCATGATTGTTCCCATGATTTGGACAAAGTATTTGTACTTGAATGTAAAATTGTCCTGGGTGAGGAATGAAATGGATAAGTATAGTGATGTGTTTGGGGTAGATATCTTTGTATTGTACATTGTCTTCTAAGTATTTGAGACAGTTAACAATGCTGCCATTGTGAGGGATGTTGGTGTATAAGGAGGTGACATCCATGGTGGCAAAGCAAGATCCTTAGGGACAGATTTTCAAAAGTATTAGCATTTAAAGATTCAGATAGATGCCTACATGCCTTTAGATACATCTGAGCTTTAGGAGCCTAATGCCCATGGATAGTCAATGGGATTTAAGAACCTAAGTTCCTTGGGCACTTTCAGGAATTTTACCCCATATCTCTTACACATCCTTCTGCATTTCTTCCTTTGGCTGGTGAACCTGTGCTATATTTTAAACACTAGTTAGGTATGCTTAATGACTATACCTTAATAGTAATGAGCATGTGCAGGAAGCCTGCTTTGCTAATAGTGTATATTTAAGGCAGCATATATATTTTATGCCTTTATCCTTCTTAATATCTAGGCATGCAACTGCAGTTTCAGCTTTAAAAATCTTCCTGTGAAAGTATGAGTGGTAATAGACACATCCATATTTCACTAGTATACACAGAAATGTATTAACAAGTTTATGAGAACTTTTGTTTCTGTAAAAAGTGATATGTCCAGAGATATGATTCAAATTCTGATAGTAAAGGAAATAGGCATGTTATGCATATATAAATGATTTTTTCTGCCACCAGAACTAACTTTACAGAAAACTGAGCTTCTTGTTAATAAAACTGAGTCTGTTTATGATAGAGGCTAAAATAATTGCTCTAGGGACTATAGACCATGTTCAAACATTTAATTAATTAGCTGGGCAATCACTAGACAAGCATGTCAGACAAGATGGTAGTAAATGGAATATAGTTCTTACATCTAGTAAGAGCCATGTATCTCATCATTGTCCACAGCATGAAAAAAGTCATGTTTCCATTCTGGGTCTTTTGTTATATGTAGCCAACAACAAACGCTATCCTACAGAAAGAGTCCAATAATACAACTCTGTAGATGGGTGGCCAGCACATGACCTGCTGGACAATTGCCTCTTGGTGATGGAGCTGGGGAATTACTCAAGCGGTTCCCCCATCTGGTGGCCTGTGCTCCATCTTTTTGGTCTCTAGTCCGAACCTCAGCCCTCCAGCTGAGTCCTTTCTTAGTTCTCCCTTTCCAGGCTGGCCTACTTAGCGTCAGTGATGGCTACTAGTCAAATCGCTAGTTCAATCTCCCAGTCCAGGCACTCTATGCGCCACAACTTGTCATTGCCTCAACCCAACTCAATTCAGTGTACAGTTTAGTAGGTCCCCTGGGCCACGTCCACACCTCCCTCAGGTATCTCTCACCCTTGTATAAGGGTCTTGGCTATGACCAAGCCCCGGCAGTCCCCAAAGAGATGTTGCTGCCGGCTGCCTGCTGCAGCACATCCTTCTGCCCCACAAGTGAGGGAAAGACTGTCCAGGGCAGGGACTGCAGCCTTCCGTTTATACAGGCTCCTGGGCTCTGATTGGCCCTGCAGCTACCTGCCCCTGTTGGCTGTTCCGTTTTACAGGGCTTTTAATTCCTTTGCTACTAGAGTAGGGAAACTACCCTGCTACAAACTCCCATACGAGTCAATGGTAGAGGATCTGCCCTAGGATACTGACCTTGGACATTTAGATAAGGTATGTCATGTAATTAATATATTCCACAGTTCTTATTTCATAAAACAGGAATATTAAGTTACTGTCCTTAATTGTAGATAATTACAGGTCAGCTAAACTTGTTCATATAAACTGCTTTGCCGTATGGATATTTCCACCCATAGAGGAAAGCTATGCTTTACTGAACAGATAATACATTAATTCAGCTGTGTCAGTTCTGACTGAATCTACTGATCTCCAGTGTTTTCAGTGCTCAACTTACAGATCCTAAACCAAATCTGGTAAATTACTTAAGGAAACCAATCCCTTTGTTTGGTTGTCTTAATGTCCTGATGACACATAACATTGGTAATATAACTGTGGAGTTCTATATTGTAAAATATCAGCCTAGTTCTTGGAATGTACCTTTTTACCACTTTAAACTTACAAGGAGTAAATGGATGCATTTCTTCCACATCTTCACAGAATGACCCTATTTATTAAGTCTTTGTCTCCATGGTGACAGACTACATGGAATGATATACTGAAGAGTGCAGTTGCATTTGCATGGAAAATAAATTTGAGAAGAGATGATGCCTCATAAAACAGAAATGCAGACATTTGATTTTGTCTGTGAGGAAATTGTCCAAGGAACTATAAAGGGAGGGTGGAATCACAGAATGAAAAGAATGGTGAGACTCCTCTGAAGGGATGTCTTCAACTGATACTAGCAGGAGAAAGCAGGTAGTTTTTATATGTCGGTGGATCAGCATGAGCCTTCTAAGGAAGCTGTGAATGACAGCAACACATGAGCACACAATGAGGAAATGTACTTGAAGCCATGAGGCAATACATTATTCACGATGGTTGATTTGCAGGGCACACGTCATCAAGTATAATACAAAGATAGCCAGGATCTTTCAAGCTCTCTTTTTGCTACAAGTCTTCTAGAAGGTGATGTCACTGATTTGGAAAGGTCAGTTTTGATTTATATTGTTGTATACTGATAGACATCAGCATAGCATGGGAAAAAAGGAAAAGAGAGAGCTCTGTCTGAATATTAACTTAAGTATGGTTTGAAATTGAATTTTTCCACATGCAATATTACTCAGATAGATTTTTTTTTCCTTTTCTGGTCATATAATCACAGAAAGGCGCATAAAACCTTGATTTAGACCACTTTGCAGCAATCTCCAGCAGATTTTTTTCGGCTGAGATTTACATCTTGATGTTACAATTTATGGGATAGTTGTGGATCCCATATAGTTTTTTGTGGTAGTTTTTTCTTCTAGCATGTCCCAAGGATAATTTACTGTGCTGCCAGGAACTAGAAAAAACGAGGTAATGGGATTATGTTGAAAGATCTCCACAAGAGGATCCTTACTGAGATTTCATTCCCCATCTTCCAAGTTCTTGCACCGAGGGAAGGAATTGGGCCTCTAGTCTCACTGATAGAAATCAGAAACAACTTGACTGAAGTCCATACAGTTACACCAATATCAGTCTTATGTAAGTATAGTCAGAATTAGGTCAAACCTATGATTGCTCCTTTAAATGCCAGCTCAGGTTAACTAGTCTTGTTCATGAAACTCATCATATATTTATCCAAGTTTAGTCAAAGCTTACAGGTCTCTGTTGGTGGCCAAGAACAGACTCACAAATTGAGTAGTCTAAAATCATTTTGTTTCCGAAGGACTGAAGAAATGGCCACTGAAAATCATTGGAGTTTCCCACTGTTTTCAAAATGCTTTAGCTCAGGCTCTGTATACGTATCGAACTCTAACACACAGAGTGATGTCTCAGAGAGTTTTCTCACCTGATTCTTAATGGGAAAAAATTATATTTGATACAGTAGAACATTTTGAAACAACAACAAAAATAAAACACACCCTCCATTACTATTTACTCTGCAACTAGCCAGAATTAGCTTGAATATCTTTGGTTACTTTCACAACAATAATCAAGTTCCTGTTAACAAATTTCAGTCTTAATGAAATCTGAAATAATTAGTCACTGACAATAGACCGCAGTTTACTTGCATGTTGTATGAAGGATTTCAAATAGGAGAAAAATATGAAGTACATATGTTCTTCCACTTACTATTCTTAGGCCAGTCTGGAAATAAAATGGTTTAATTGAATTTGAGATACTGTTTGCAAACTGCTGACCTGGAAGAAAAGTCCTGGAAATCATTTGTCGTAAAGATTCTTACAGAACTATTAAGCATGCTACAGCCAAGTTCTATCCCATTCTGTAAGTTTCCCATCTTCAAAGCGTCTGATGAAGTGGGATTTTCTCCCATGAAAGCTCATGCGATAAATAAATCTGTTAGTCTTTAAAAGTACCACAGGACTCTGCTGTTTATCTAAAACATAGAGTTTGCCGACCAAGATAAATATTCTCTGAAAGGTACAATAGAGTGTAAAAATAAAAATAGAGTAGAAAAATAAAAATAAATTGTACACAGCTATGTACTGTAATATTAATATCCAGACTTCCAGTTAGCTTCCATTGTATGAGGTATGTTTAAAAAAACCCTAATCACCGCCCCTCCTATGTTTACTGATCTACTTAAGAATGTGGAATAGCACATATAATTAATCATATGGAAAAATATGGACTGCTGTTTCTTGCACACTTTGTATTAGGAACAAGATATTGTTGTCACTGATTCTCAGATTCAACTCTTAAATTTGTTTACCACTTTGTGGCATTCCCCAACAAAATTAAGGAGTGCTAAGTTGTTATGGACATGAAGGGCACCTCTGTAGACTAAAATTTCTGTTATGTGACAACAGACTAAATGTGTATGGACTATGTAAAGACTTTATTGCATTCATGTTATGTGTGTTGTACTATGATAATTTAAATATAAGAAACTGCTCTTTTAAATAATCTACAACTATACTTAGGACTTTGACACTTGTAAATAATTTAATGGGTTTAATTATTTTCTTTTAATATAAGTATGGTATGTATTTCACAGAAGGCAGAATATTGTATGTGTTGTTAATTACACTGGGAGCTAAAGCGTTATTTAAGTGTTGTATTTATTACTATGTATTGTACTAAAATGACTGGAGTACGACCCATGCTGTGGGTTAGAATTTCTTTTAATATGGGTAGTGTTAGTCATAAGGTTGTGTTTGTCTCTCATAATCCAAATTCCTCAGATGGTGAACCGTCTATCCCTTTGATGTTAGTAACTTCTACAATTATATCAACATGTCAATCAAAGAAGAATCATTAAGCCAGCACTTTTAATCCATTAGTTATATAGATGTGTTTTTGCAGGGTCTGCAGTCTCATGGGCCCCAACAGGCACACCAGAAGTCAAATATAGGTAGACTTCCTGTCTCTCCAAAACAACATATATTAGCAGTTTGACAGAAGCAAGACAGGATGGTGTAGGATCATGCTTAATTCTTGTGGTCACTCCCCTTCTTCTCCAGGACTGTCGAGTTATGCTAAAGCTCTTACAAAGACTTTACAGGTGCTTTTGGCAATAGGTATTATCCCAGCACTGACAGCGGCCTATACATTTCATTGCACAGCCAGTGTCTCCCCTAACAGTCTGATGGATTAAGAAAAATGAAGATAAGCTTTGAGAGTCCTCCACCAGAGAGTTGCATACATTATTATAGAAGCCCTGGAGTATCAGAATTAGCAGCTAATGAATATTTACTTTTTGTTGTATTTCTTTGTTGTATTTGTCTCCACTGCTGAAAGGGGAAGCACTATTTCTTTGTCGTTATACAAAGTCAGTCTGGGGACAGAATTGTGTACTAAACCTTTCAAATTTCATTCTGCTGCAATTAGTATTAATATTGCAGTAGCTCCTTTCCATTGCAGTAAAGCCTAGGCAGAATGGAGGCGACCCACAGGACATAATCCCTGACCTCAGGATTTCTCAATCCAATTTAAGACAAATTGTAACAAAAGGAGGAAAGGGAAGAAGGATGGAGCAAGGTAACACTGACAGGGGTCTGTCATTTTTTAAAAATAAAGTATAAATAAGGAAATAACGTGTCAGCAGTTGCTGGTGACTAAATAACTATAAAAATATTGGCTAATTGTTAAGTGGGAGGATAATGTCTCATTTGCAATCAGTCACCTTACTAACTATGCATATGTTAATCTGAAGAATAATCTTTTTTGATTTAGTGGGGTTGCAAATGTAAATGGCACTTTGCAGGTGGTGACAGAGAATAAAATGAATGAGAGAATGAAATGGAGTACTAGCCCCGAAGAGCTTCAGATCTGAAGTTCTAAATCCTGGCAATTCAATCGAATAGGGAACTCTAAACAACATTCATTGATTTTAAAAGCCCCTTACACAATCGGCCATGATTTAAAGCAGATAAAGTTTATGGAACTCTTGTCTCTGACTTTTTCATTGAGTTATTGTGATTTAGAATTACCTCCTTTTCATAATGGTGTTTCAGCAAAATATTGATTATTCCATAGCCAAAGTAATTCATAATTAATGAAATGGTCTACCCTGCAGTATTACAGGTAGGTTAAAAATCAGGAAGACTCAGCTGAAATTGAAGGCAAGAAAGAGGCATGGTGGAGGAAAAAAAGATGAAAGATCCACGTAACCATTAGAAGCTTGGCCCTGCTTCTATTCACACTTCTGGGAAAACGTCAATGACTTCAGCAGGAGCAGATGCGGATGATAGTGTGGTGGAACAGGCCTAGGAAACTGGGCAAAGTGGGGAAACTATGTCAGGCAGGGATAGAATATGGGAAAGGGTTAAAACAACAAATCAACATAGACTGAAAGGAGGAATGCTTGGAAAACATGGGGTGGAATGAGCTTGAGTTTTAAAAGGTTTTCAAAAAAACAGTGAAAAATCAAAGGTTGGGGTACAGTATATGAGGTAAGACTGTCACAAGCTAAATAAGCAGATGGAAAATAATCAAGCTGTGTGGTTTGGATCAGAAAAGGAATATTTAATAGTGAAAAAAGTAATACAGACAATGTTGTGCTGCTTTCTTCCACCTTTTCCTTGTCTTTCTGTTGTCAATCCTGCAAACAATGGACTCCTGAGACTCTTTTACTCTTTCAGAGTGCTCCTGAAGAGAGAGGGGTTCAGCACAGATATGTGTCTGTACTTGCACAGTTATCTGCTAGATAAAAGCCTCAGATTGTAAGCCCTATGGGCTAGGGATCTAGCTTATTCTCTTCATACAAGGTATAAATCGGTGGAGTGTTACCAGCATAAATCCCATGCAACATTGTGGATCCAGTGTGTCTATAAGACATCTAGTACATCTTTTAGAGCCTTTTAATAACAATGATAATAATGTCCTAACTCTTAGGCCTTGTCTATACTGAAAATACTGCGTCGATCCTCATGGATCAACGGAGCGGGATCAATTGAGTGGCCAGTGTAGACCCACTCAATCAATCCCAGAAGCACTCTCTGGTCAACTCAGTAACTCCAACCCTCCAAGTGGAGTAACACTGAAACAATAGGAGAGCCCTTCAAGTTAACACAGTTGAATGAAGAGACCGTGGTAAGTAAGATTAAATCATTTGATGGGAAATACACATTCTGCTGCATGCAGACTGTGTATCTCCTGTCGATTTAGCCTCACAGTGGAGACTAGTCCTAAGTCACTTTCTTCAAAACAGGTTTATATCTCCTGGGACACTAACCCCTGATACTTTTACCCTATTTGTCTGCTGAAGTTCTTAATAACTATGTATTGCTATCATTATTTATTCCACCGCTTAGCCCTGTGTGGTGTTAGTCTAAATACTCAAGTCACCCCTTTCACCCTTCCTACTGACTGACACAATACTCGTTTTTTTCTTGTGCCCTGGTACCACATCTGTTTTTTCTTAATTTGTAAGAAACAGCTGGTAGTGATGCTTTTATTTTCTCTGGCAGAACCCTAAGGAAGGTAGGTGATTAGCTCTACAAATATTTAATTGATCGAAGCACACTTTCACATTTTTCTTCACAGCACTTTTAGTGAAAATTAATATTTTACTTGAAATTAATACGTCCCCACTCATCATTTTCTTTTTATTAATGCCAGGGGAAGAGTAGTGTTGATTAATCATGGGCAATTTTAGTTTAGGTAGCAACATATGTGGAGTTGGAATCTCATCCACAGTTACATCTGCCAATGGACATCTTCTGAAAAGCAAGAGCAGGAATATTCTGCCCTGTGCAACTTCCCATGCAGAGACACTGATAGTAATTTTATGCAAAGGGTGATAGGTTGTACTGCCATCAGTCCAAGTGCAGAATTCTTGTTCCTGTTGATTGAAATTGCATCCTGAAAGATTTTTTAATGCTTCTAAAGTGCATATAATGCCTGCTCCAAACCTACTAAAGTCAGTGGGACTCTTTCATTGACTTTGCTGGGTTCTCATTTTGTTCCTTCATGAATTAGACAGTGAATAGATGGCTGAGCTCAGTCTCAAGGCTCTGTTGTCTTCATAAGCCTATTTAGCCTTTCCTCTCAAATGTTATAATTTCAGCAAACCCCCTTACGCGAGTTACTTCCAAATAGTCATAGTCAATTGTATATTAACTGGTTTAACACTAGAATAAGAGACAGTGGATTGCATACAGGACTCAGTGCCAGGAACTCTTGAGTTCTAATCCAAACATTCACACTGACTTGCCCTTTGACAAGTCTTTGACAAGCTCCTTGGGTTCTCTTGTGTGTTTCTCTATTTTGTGGTGTTTAGGATCTAGGATGCTGAGGAGTCCATCTTTAACATTTTTGTTGCCAGGATTGAAAAACATTTCACCCTTGCTTCCCCAGGACCATCCTCCCGTCATTGACTCTTATCCCATTCATTTTCTCACATTGTCTCCTGCCCCACTAGGATCACCACCCTACTCTGAATTAATATGAGCAACAGAAGCTCATGTTTACTCTATTTATTTATTTTAAAAAACTGTCCACATTTTAACCAGGCATGCTCCCCCTTTTTAGGGACTGGCAGTTTTACAGAAAACATCTTTTCCCCTGTTCTTATAAGCACCATTGCACTGGCTACCTGAAGGAGCCACCTGCCCTCTGAGCTAGTGAAACTGACAAGTTTGTGAGATCTATGCTTCTCAGAGATTGCTTCCAGGTCTGTTTTACGGTGTTGTTCCCAACCTACCTTCTCCATAAAACCTCTCAGGGAAGTTCCCACCAATTCAACCCTTCTCAATATGTAAAGTCAATTCATGTGGACTTGAGATTTTGGGCGGTACTGCAAGTGGTGAGCAACTTTGTCAGTTCCTACTCATCAAAGTCAGAATGATTATTTGTTTTGTTTGTTAGTATTTCTTTCAGGGCTCCAGGACAGAGCCAGCTTTAATATTGCATCGTGGTCATGAATGCAATAGATAAATAATACCTTAGATCTATCAGGGTCATATTACTGCACATTTTGGGGAAAAGTTAGCAAGATGACTGGCCTAACCCCAAACTTAAAATGATTCATTTTATGTGTAGTGCATGTAGATTCTGTTCCCCCTAAGCTTTTGCAGTAAGAAAACAGGACTCCAACTGTTTGAGCTGGGTTTTCTGTGTATAGTTCCCAGCATTTTAAAAAAACATTATGGGAGGGAAAATTGTCTAAGTTAGCTGGGTTTCTGGAGTCAACCTGTGTCTCCTTGTGAGAGGAACATTCTTATTCAAGAATAGTTATTCAATACTCATATTTCTGTAAGTAAGATCATTTATTTTCATATTGTTCACAATGATGTATTCTGTGTAGGAGTATATAAATTAAATCATACAGCCTTGAAGGGATTATAAAATTAGATAGTTATTGAAATTAGTGCACAAAAGACTAAATAACTGAAAAAAACCATTGACTTAACTAATCATCATTGTTCTGTTTTCATGCAGGATGAGATCAACTTTGAATATATAAATAAAGAAACACAAAAAGAATGGCAAATTGTCAAGGTACTGTATATATAAAAAAAGTAATAACATTGGCAAGCTCTTATTTAGCATCTTGCCATGTATATAAAATGGCCTGTATATGAGTAGTTTCAGGAAGCATTGGAAAAATTCATTTTTGAAATATTATTAAAATATTAAAAGCTAAAGAATTTCATATGCATCCTTTTGCAGCTGTAGTGGAATTAAAAGGGCACTTTCTTGCTTAGACCAAAATTTGAGCTGCTTTAAAAAAAATGCATCAATGCATTGCTAAGTAATAACAATAATAATCAAGGTAATTAAAAAACTCCCAACAATCAGTACTGCACACCTTGATCAATTTAAGAATGTTCATGTTCATCTAGTTGTATACTGATACGCAGATGTGATTTAGGTAGCTCTGGAAATAAGATATAATCTCCAATTTTCTTTATACAGCAATTAGTCAGCTGTGAATCAGTGAAATTTACATGGATCCTTATTATACTGTATTTTGTGGTGGCCACAATACAATCCCACAACAAAATGGCACCATACCCTACTGCTTTCTTCTGCTTGCGAATGAACCTCAGATCCCATTTCTATTCACATCATTAGGATGCTTTTGCTTTCCTTCAGCCCTATCCCTAAATCATTTTGTTTTTCTGATAAAAGCTGCAGCTCTGAGAGAAGATAAATGGAAATTCAGTAGTGTGCAACATACTATTGGAAAACAGCGCATAATGTATTTAATCTGTTAGCAGGTGTTTTCACTGCTCTGTGTTAAAGTGTTCAGATGTCCCCATGTGATCAAGACAGTGTGAGATTTTAATAGATGTCCCGCTGGTGGCTGTAAGGAGCTTTTGAGATGCTGAAAATGCTATATGTTGTTCTGTTGTTTTGGTTTTTTAACTCAACTGGCTCTAACCTCCTTGTTAGCAATCAAGCCTACAATGTTTTCCCTGCCTGAAATGGGAAGATCAAAAGCAGAAGCATATAAAAAATTCAAATGAATTTAACAGTGAAAAGAGAAGAAGTTTAGCTAGCATTGTGTTTAGATAGGATGGCAACAGGCGCTGTAAAGATACTTATAATAGCTAGCTAGATAGGGAGATAGAATTATTGAATTGGGAGAAAAAAGGCTATATTCTACCTTTCAGCTGGTTCCTACAAAACTCAGAAAGAAAGGATACTGCTCAGTGTGGTTCATTATTCACCAAACTCTAGAGTTTCACTTCTAAACAGAGCTTACAGGACATACTGTATAAATTATTTAGCATTCGTATTAAATACATGTACAATGATAAGGCAGTAAGTTCACTATATTTATCAGAACATTAATTCTTCTGCCTCTGTCCCATATAGAACTCTCTCTCAAAGCTGTTCTGTTAATTAAATAGCAACAGTATATTTTACAGTTCTTTGTAAATAGGAGCTTTTTTTTTTTTTTTTTTTTTAAAAAGACCCTACTTTCCCCAAATTTACAGGGGGAATTCAGGTTCTTATCATATCAAACTTTGAATAAGTCTGTACTGGAATAAAAGACCCTTGGCATGACTGTGACTGGCTCAGCTGACTCAGGCTGGTAGAGCTTGGGCTGTGGGACTAAAAATTGCTCTGTAGCTGTCTGAGTTTGAGGTGGAGCACAGGCTCTGGGATTCTTCCCTTGATTGAATCCCAGTGCTTGGGCACCAATCCTAAGTCAAATATCTACAGAACAATTTTACAGCACTGAAGCTCAAGCCTGGCTAGCCTGAATCAGCTGACCCAGGACAGCTGCAGGTTTAATTGCTTAGATAGACTGTACTCTTTATAGCTAGAACTCATCTCTAATTCTGACCGATGGATTCTGGACCCTATTCTCCCCTCAACTACATCTATACAGTCTCACTAAAATCAAATAAAAGTCCCATGGGCTAATTCTTCATTCACATTCAATGGCTTTATACGTGGGTATCTCCAGCAGTTTCAATGGGGCCACTACCAATTTACGCTAGAGCAAGTGAAAGGAGAATCAGGCCACCAAGCTTCATATACAGTGAAGTTAATGGGATTAATTTGGCTGTAAAAGAGTTCAGAGTTGGCTCTCTGTTGAAGCTACATGTTAAATGGCATGCCCTGTTTTATGCTTGTGTATAGTTGCTTTTCCATTCAATTTAACACATTATTTTTCTATTGTCAGAACAAGGTGGTGCAGGATATATTGTTTCACAATGGAATTACCCCTGGTTTGGGAAAATGGAAGCATGAGTGGAGTCATCCGGCCAAAAGGGGGGAAAAATCAACAGGACAAACATCGTTGAGTTGCTCTCTGAATGACTCCAGAGTATGAGAGGCTGGAGATTTCAGTGTAAGCCAACAGTCATTTCACTAATTCTTTCTCTCTGAGTTCTTCCAGCAGTCTTCCTAGATCAAATCCCTCGCCCACCCTGTTTGTTCCTGTAGACCTGCATGCAGCTGTTAAATATTTTAGCTTGGCAACCTTTCCTTCTCCCTGCCCTCCTGTTTCCTGCACTATGACCCATTTAATCTTTTTGTGATGGAAGAAATAAAAACAAACAAATACCATTTTTTCTAAACATTGAGTTACCCTAAGGACAGTTTTAAAATATTATTTAAAACTCCAGGAATAAGAGGATTCTGGCTTCCTAACAAAGAACATTTAATTAGCCTAGTTTTTCCTTATTAAAAACTACAGTAAAGAAAAAGGGTATGGTTCCCTGCATACTAAGACATATTTGTATACAATTGTATAGATGTACAATCAATTGTGAATTTGCAACTCTCTTCGGGAGCCTAATTGTCACAGACTTTTGTGTGGTATTCTAAGCGTAAGATATTTTTTGACAACCACAGATTTCCTCCAGTTTTTCCTTACCTTTTTCAGCTTCCTATATTTCTATTTTCCTGAGACTTCCACGTCTCCCTTTATCCCTACACTCCTCCTGAAGAACCCAGTTTTGTTCTGTCAAACACTGACTATTGCATGAGGAGCAACTCAGAGTGTAGTGTATGCACAACATTTGAAGTGAATTGTCAAATGCCCAGCGTGGATGTAGAAACGTGCCAGAGATGATGTCCATCATGAGATAGGGTGACTTCATCAGAGAATACGCGGTATAGGAAAAAAAGCCATCAGTCTCAAGAGAAGTGGTGAAAGGGATGGGGAGTTGAGAACCGACCTATCGCTTGGTCAACCCTACAACACCAACATAAATCTCTTCACTTGAAATCCCAAAAGATGTTAACTCTACCTTTCCTTTTGCCTCAGACACCAACTTTTCATACCCTTTACTCACTACTTTTTAAATAATGAAGAGTCATGTATGGATTTTTTGAATATTTGAAGCCAAAAGAATATTTTATATTCAGTGGATTGTGAACAACTTGTGGCATGGATGAGGGTTCTTTCCTTGCCTTCATAGTATAGCAGTAATCAAAAACTGGAATTTGATTATTCCCTTGGCCAGTGAGTAGCTATTATCTTTATGAACAGTAGCATTCCAACCTCTGGAGTAGTTCTGAATGCTGAAAGCATTGGGATGCTAGATTGGATAGTGCCTTTTCATTTGTAATCAAAAACTGCAGAGTTTGAAATGAAGGTCAGAGGGGCATAGTAATATCTGCCCCTCCCAATGATTGGCATTGGCTATGTGCTTACTAGAGGTACTACGAAAAGTAATGCAGGGGGGCTGCAGGACTGCTGTGGCTTCCAGGAAGAATTCTGGCTCAATTAGTCAGGGTCCCTCATGGGAGTTTCCACAATTTGAATGCTGGAGTGGTGGAGTTCACATCCTTAATGAGATTACTCTTGATTGGGTGATAGTCTTGGAACTGCCTTGGCACCTTCATGGATGGCATCAAGTATTAGAGACTGCAATCCTCAGCAGGATTCTTGCCAGCCCCTGTGCAGGGGCATACAAGTGCATGCAATCTCTGTCTTGGTTGGGCAGGAACCAGCCAGAAACTGGCCCAGAGTGAGTGAGACTGAGTTGAATGGCTTTTCATAAGGACAATCGTTCAATATGGGATTTTCGATAGTCAAAGTCCCAGATGTCTTTAAAATGATCTTTCAGAAGAAAAATAATATAAGAAATGGGGTCCTCTTGCGTATGGTTTGCATGGCATTTTACCCGATTCAGTTTACATATGAAAAATCTTTGTGCAGGTGGGTCCTTTGTAGACTTTCAGTTTGGGGGAAATTGCAGCTGGGGATTGTGTTATGTGAAAGACGTTTAGCTTGAGTAAAAAATTAGTTAGGATCTTAAGTTTTTACTCAACAGCCCTGATTTTAAAAGGGTCTCCCAACTGTTCTCTGACTGAGAGTATAGTTCTTGCCAGGAAAAATGTCTGAAAATTTCCACTTGCATTTGATTGAAAGTGCAGTTCATGCTACTTAGATTTCTATTAGATTTCTCCTCACAATCAGGTGATTAGACTTCTAAATTCTATTAGCTGAGTCCATAATGAAATGCAACTGCCAAACTGCAGACACAGCTGCAAACTAGCTCTTAAACCAGGCTCTATATGCACATTCATTCCACTATATGTAATGGGAATTGTGCAATTATTCATGTTTGGCTAATAAATTAAGGTTTTATGCCCACTGTCACCCATGTACAATCATAAAAGCCTATGAGTACAATTTTGATGTAAGCTTTGAAAATTTGACTATTAAAGTGACACCACCATTTCTGGTATAACCACATGGGTTTTTATTTTTTGTCCACTTTCCTAGCCTTCAACCCTGAAAATGACAGAAAGTATCAGCAGACATAGTATCATTTGGGAGGTTTGTTGAAATTGTAACTCCATAGCTTCTAGTTATAAAGAACCTCCTCTCTTGGGCCCACCCTGCCTTCTCTACTGCAAAGACATATTTTAAAAAGTATTACTGTACCAAAAGTAAATATATTTTCATTGAGAATATCAGTGAAAACAAATTTTAATACTTTACTCATTACAAAATATAACAGGATATAACACATAAACCGATGCTGCTAGACAGTCAGTCAGTGAAGATAAGATAGTCATCAAATGTAAGAATGAATCGATGTTAATGTAACAAATGGTGATATGAATATAAATATAACTACAATCTATGTAGATAATAAACCTCATTAATTTCCTCCTATGAAGTAAAAAAACAATATAGAGCAGGTATTGGACGGTCTTTGGAATATATGAGATAGTTAGATTTGCAAAAGAATGAGACAATTCACAAGTTATCATGCCTATTAACTGTCCCCCATTTTGAGGCACATCACTTATTTCTATCCCAAAGTCACCTACATTCTATATATATTTGCTGTCCCCTCATATTTATCTTTGAAGAATATTTATATCTGAAATAAAGAACAATGAAACTGTGGTGTATAGAAAGAGTCACTTACATAAAAGGGGTGAATCAGACAGTGTTTTAAGACTTTTGTGTCCCTCATTTTGTGTCTTTGTCATACATTGCTTCCAACATGTGGGTCTTTGCAGATGACAGCATTTCTGGTTCTTTGATTATAGATCTGTTCCTGTTTTGCTTAATACATCTGCACTCAGAAACAAAAATCCATATAAAGATTATTCTTTATTATTATCATTATTAATTCAAGTTGCAGAAATTTCAGTTTTTATTTTAACCCACAGAGGGCTGAGAAATGATCCTTAGGTAACCCAGTGAAGTGAGATACAATCAAAATTGGAATGTTAGGTTAGAAAGTTTGTACAATTTGATAATGCCCTATAAACTAATCTAATTTCTTCATGGTCACATTAATGCAAATATAATGTTCTGATTTACACTGCCTTAGAAACAACTGAAATTATATGCAACACGTTTGTTGAAACAGATCATATTTCCCTGGGTTGAGCACCGCACAATGTATTATCCAAGATGCTGAAACCCAGCAAGACTTTCATTCTGTAATAAGTATGGCACTAACAAGATTGAATGCCCAATTTCCACACAAGTATTTTTTCCAAGAGGAAATTTATTGTACATTTCTCTAAACACCAGATCATCCTAAGTCGTTAAATACAGAGAAATTGGGCCTGGGAATGTAAGACCTTCCAAAAGAGTTCAATTATGAAAACCAGGCTGAAGAAATTAATTTGAAGAAGAAAAATCTCTGTGATATCAGAAAGCCTGGGCATGATGCCTCTCACCACTCTATAATATTTTTCTCATAGTTTCTCATAGTTCAGTAAGTGAGATCCACTCATTTGGAAAAAAATCTGTTTCAAGCAGGAAAGACTAAAGGAATATAACAGTGCTCCATGATTCTTAATATAATGTTCAGTCCAGACATTTTAATTTAACTTTTCTTTTAAGATCATAACTTGCAGAAAAAGTAGGATGGAAGGATCCTAAGCCTTGGAGTTGAACCCTTTAATGTTTCAGAGCCAGATAGTCACACAAAGAGGCAAAAGGGTAAATAAAACTTTCTCTGTAGCCTAACACTGACTCCTTGGACCTTGTGTCTGAGTGTGAAGGTGTAACTAAGTGCTGTCTGCGTGGTACATCCATCACCCATACAGTTGAATGATGAAGAAGCAGTGAGTTGATAGAGCTTTGGTTTTAACCTCATATCAGACAGACAACAAACTGGCAGTAGGTAAAATCATGGTAAAATAACAGTCCAAACCATCATTTTGTGAAATTATATTAATTATATTTAGAGCTGGTCCAAACTTTTTTTTGACAAAATGTTATTTCTTGGAAAAATACTGCTATTTGAAGTCAAAATGTTTAGCATAGACATATTAGTTTCAATGCTGTTTCTATGGGAATGGTTTTTGATGTTATCAGATCTCTGGTCATTTCTGGAGATATAATGAGGGAGATCCAAATAAAAAACCTGAGCTTTGCAGCTCAAAACCAACCATTTTGACATAATTCCATTTCTGCAAAATGGAATTGTCATCCTTCACACAGATCTGTGTCTAAGAGGAGGAATGGAGATCTTCCATTGAGGACGCACAAAGGCTAAAGCCCATAGCTTTGCAACTTTTTGCAGACTGCCACTTATAACACCTCAGACATCTAACTCCATTATCATCCACATATTCCTAGTAACTGTAGAGAGTTGTTATAGCCTAAGAATTTTTTACCACAATTATCTAACAATCCTTTCTACAGTTTCCCTCAAAGTTCACATTACTCATTGCATGTCCATGTATTTTATTCATTTTTGCAGTTGTTCATATATTAGTTAAGTCAAGAGTCAGGAGAGAGGTGGAAAAGGAAGCCATTCCTTCTTGTTCATGTATTTTATGAACAATATAAGCCAGGGTTATACACATAAAACAGGAAGTCCAAATCTTATCCAACAAAATCTGTAAAATGCTAGTTTCTGATATTAGTGCTGAAGTCCAGTCTAACTCAAAGTAACATAAAATATCTAATTACAGTTGATCTGTGGATAAAAAAGCACGAGCAAAGTCATCTGAGTAAAATTAGGTTCCTTACTGAAAGTATCCCATTTGGCACTTGAATTTATTCCAGAGTTTTGGGAGCTTAAGAACAGTTTCTGTTTCTTACTATCTATCATACCTTGAAGGTCAATTGTGTTTAGTACATAATACATCAACCTGAGGAAAACATTGTGTCTTCTAATTACTTATTTTAAAACCCACTGTGAAAAAAACACAGGTTAAACACTTTGTCAGAGAGGAGGAAATTGATGTGTTGTTGGGCTAACAGGAATAGCTACAGTCTGGGTGTATAATCTCCCACAGGCTATGTCATCTAATATCCTTGATAAGTCATTTATCTCATGTTCCAACAGATACCATAATATGATGCAATGGAATGTCGGGGAGTTTGAGATTTAATTTGGGGGAAATGTTATTTTAAAAGGAAAGATTGTGATGAACCATTAACTGATGTTATTATAAGTAGGGTTTATAAACTACATAAAGAATAATAGGAATGTTGATAAATGGTTCACAAAATGCATCAGTTGAAAAAAAAATTTGGTCCACATTTTTTATCAAAGTTATTATGTAAGTCATTTTTGGCCAATGGAAGGCATATATTTTAAATCAAAAGCATTATGGAACTCAGTGTACTATTTATTATTTTTCACAAGGATCTCTCTCTGGGATTTCTGATAATATAATTAAGTGAATTGTTATCTGTCCAAACAATGAATCTATAGCTCTTTTGCCAATGTCTTTGGCTTTTTTTTTTTTAAACTTCAAACAGCTTGTTTTCACAGCAAACATTTAGTAACTCTATTGTACATGGGGCATTTCATGCAGGCATTTGAATTAATGCTAGATGAACATGTATTTTCTTTCCCTCTACAATCTCTGATAGGGTTTCCACATCCTACTTAATAATACTAAAACAGACTGTTTAAACTTTTAAACCCAATATGGTTAAAACCAAAGTGCCTTAATGGGTTGTCAATTCTTTTTATCAGATATGGCTACAGCATTTGCTTCTGAACAAGATACATATCAGATCTATTCATCATAAGATCCTTCAATGCTCTGCCAGGTATAGCTGAGGTTGGCTTAAATAAGGCATTTTGCACTCAGTGCCACCAGTAACTGAACAGTAGAATACAGATTACCATTCTATTACATCTCCCCCTTTTAATTATACATTACCTTCACTTACTATATTTACATATCATGCTGTCTTTGAAGTTCAGTATGTACCATTCTGTTAAGCATTTCTGAATTACACTGGTTATCTAATTACAAGACCTCAATACATAATAATTTGGGTATCTGGCTGTCCATTAGTTGCAACAACTGGCTGCGGTTGGGCATGATTCCTTGAATCATCTTCTTGTTCTGTTTCCACCATTTGTAGACTTTGCTCTGTTGATCGTTTTTTCTGAGGAACAAACAGTTAATGTTGACTATTTCGGTTGAGCTCTCCACTTTTGGTCTCAATCATATATGATCTGGGCACTGATTTTTTTCCTTTTTAACAACTGGAGTTGTCCATCCTTTCTCCATCTCCATCTCCATCCAATTTGACATGCTCTCAGTCACCAGGTTCTAGACTTGACAGTTCTCTGAGTGACATCTGCTGTAAAAGTGCTTGTAAACTCTTTTAGCCATTTTATTCAATATGACTAGTCTCTTCATATCCCGTCATTTTGGAAGTAGATTCTTTTCTAAAGTTGGAACATGGTTTTGAATTATCTTTTGATCAGGAGTTGTGCTGGATTATATCAAAGAAGATAATCCCTTGCTCTTCTGAATTACAGATCAATTATTCATTATGTTGATCAGTAACTGCTATAGGATTTTCTTATCTTTCTGTCAGCCTCTCCATTCTGTTGCTGGTAATGTTGATTGCTAGTAATATGATCAAAAATATATTTCATTTGGAATGATTTAAATTCTGCTGCAGTAATTATGGCCTGTTATCCATCACAATTTATTTCAGAGGACTAAAATGAGCAAAATGCACTTTAGTCTCTCAGTAACAATGCAACAAGTTTGTCTTTCAAATACATTATTTCTGTGTACCTCGAAAAATAATCCACTATAAGAACATAAGAACATAAGAAAGGCCGTACTGGGTCAGACCAGAGGTCCATCAAGCCCAGTATCTGTCTACCGACAGTGGCCAGTGCCCAGGTGCCCCAGAGGGAGTGAACCTAACAGGCAATGATCAAGTGATCACTCTCCTGCCATCCGTCTCCATCCTCTGATAAACAGAGGCTAGGGACACCATTCTTAACCCCTTTCTGGCTAATAGCCATTTATGGACTTAGCCACCATGAACTTATCCAGTTCCCTTTTAAATATTGTTATAGTCCCAGCCTTCACAACCTCCTCAGGTAAGGAGTTCCACAAGTTGACTGTGCGTTGTGTGAAGAAGAACTTCCTTTTATTTGTTTTGAACCTGCTACCTATCAGTTTCATTTGGTGACCCCTGGTTCTTGTATTATGGGAGTATTTAAACAACTTTTCCTTGTCCACTTTTTCCACATCAGTCATAATTTTATATACTTCTATCATGTCCCCCCTCAGTCTCCTCTTTTCCAAGCTGAAGAGGCCCAGCCTTTTCAATCGTTCCTCATACGAGGCACTCTCCAAACCCTTAATCATTTTAGTTGCCCATCATAACAAGTAATGATGTCCTCTGAATTTACATAAAGCTGGAGCTAGTCTCTTCCAAGGTTTTTCTTTGATAGGGTTGTTTGTGTACTTCATGGTTCAGCATTGGTCCTTAAATTGATTTGTAGTAGATCTCTTTTCAAAAGTCCAATATAATAAAATCCTTGATCAAATGCACTCTGAATGCTTTTGTCTTTGTAAATTGTTTCTGTAGTGAACAGAATATTTCCAGTTGTAGTCAAAACTGTGTCAGTTGACTTCAGCTCTGGGAGGGTTTAAGAGCGATTGAAAGTCCTTTCTGAGTTGACCCGTGACAGCAGCTCCAGAGTCAATTTTAAAGTCAATACTTTTTTCATGAATATTCAGTTTCATTCCCCAGGCAGGGCCTGTGTCATTACAAGTGATAGATCCCAGAAACAATAACTTTGATTGCTCTGTAATATAAGTCTGATTATTTTGGCACAGCAAACAGCTGGGAAATATACATATTTTGTACATTTATTACACTGCGTGCCTCTGGCTGGACATGCATCATCTTTTAGGATATGATATTTTCCACACCTTGTGCATGTTGGCTGGACTGTGTACATCTTGGGAGTACCACCTGGGAGTTCTCTCTCCTTGTCTCAGGGGTTTTATGATAATGACTATTAATAGTTATGCTGAGTCTCTATTGTTTCTGAACTAGTTTTCTATTTTTCAACTTTGGCCAGTTGTTCTTGGTTTAGCTATCTAGCCAGCTCAGACTGCTTTGCTGTATGTAGGTTAGGTCTCTTTTTAATTGGAGCTGTTTTGAAAGGTTTTTATCTGTTAACCCATTAACTAGTCCTTTTCTGATATTTTCATGTTTTGTGTTCCTCAAATCACAGTTTTCAGCCAACATACAGAGAGCTCTCAAAAACCATTCAGCTATGTATCAAACATAGTCAGAACTCTTTCTCAATCATCTTTGTAACTGTTTTCAGCAAAGTCAAAAGATTTAAAGATCTGGTCTGCCTGCCTCCCCAAAGGATAAATTAAAGATGATACCTATATATCTCCAGTATTTTTGTGGCGCTTATTTGCAGTGAGAAATCTTGCAAAATATTGCTTCCAGTCTGTCCATTTTGAAAGATTGTCAAAGCTTAAGTTTTCACGGGGCATTGCATAGTGGCATGTTGGTGAGATTCTTCAATCCTTATTGCTTTTCTTTCTGACTTCAACTGTTGTTGCTGTTTTCCTTCTGTTTCTGTTCTTAATCCCACTCTGAACTTCATGTAATGGTCCTGAACTAAATATGGACTGGCTACAGAGCTTGCTTTTGAGCAAGATACATATCAAATGTCTTCATCGTAAGATCCTTTATTACCCTGCAATGTATGACTTATGTTAGCTGAAATAATGTATTTTTCATACAGTATCACCTAGTGATTGGACAGTATAATCCAGATTAGCTTTCCATTATATGGGATACCTGAGAGACTGCATTTCATTGTCATTAGCAAACAATTCACTCAAAATATAATTAGGAGAAACCAGATATTTCCATAGCCTTAAAGTATTGTCTATTTAAGAACTGTTCTTATATTAACTGGGTGAAAATATGGTTCCAATTCCCAAGGCAGAGATCTTTGTATCTTAATTAATTTCCCCACATTAAGCATTTTCTCAAGAAACTTTGTATACTTAATTGTATGGAATAGTAATTTTTCCATGCTTAGTATAAATATTTCTTTAAAAAGGATTGTCCTAAAAATATTTCAGAAGGACTGTACTTCCATCAGTTTATTTATTTATTTGATTTTGGGTTTTGGGGGTTTAGTTACCTTAATTATTGCTTTAACTTTGTCATATTCTTTGTCTTCACCACATACTGTACAACTAAGTATGCATATATACAACTAAGGATCCATACATATATAGATCTTCCCCAGAATTAAGATTTGGGGAGGAATTTTCAATTTACTTGTTAGAAAACAGTTAAACATCTGTATCCGATGAGGTAGTGGCAGAGATGGTTCTTGTATAAAACAAAAGTAGTGAAAACTGATGAATAACAGCTTTTTGACTGAGAAAGAAAAAACAGCTATGGAAGAAGTTTTTGAGGAGAGAAGAGCCAAAAAAATTGAAGAAATTAGAGATGTAAAACACCTATTAATTCTTCTTGCCCATCACTAAGCCATGGAGTCCTTCACACTAGCATACATTGTTGCCTGTTTAATTTTAAATAACCCAGGCAATGGGGTTCCTCCTACTTCCCTTTGAAGAGTTCTCTGTCATGTAACACATCTAATTCAGAATGGCAGAGATAGTTTGGCAGGCAATATTGTATGGCTGTTGTCCCAGACACCTCTGAAAGAAAGCCAAGACACCAGATATATGGTTTAGCTAGACCTCAACTTTATTAAATAACAGCCATGAGAACTACCTGGCAATAACTCATCTGTGCAGCTTATCCACTATAATCTGTTCCACCTGGTGGAGGGCTGCCCTCAGTCCCTCTGTCTCCATTCTACCTGGTAGAGTGCTGCTGTCAACCTCTCACCCCTCTGCTCTACCTGGTAGAGAGCTGCCACCAATTCTCTATCCATTAACCTAGTCCCAGATGTATGACATTGCCTTCCCCTTGAATGAGTGTTAAGGGAGTGGGGAAGAGGAGGTTGTCTGCAGGCTGCAAAAGACATTAGGAACCACAAACCTATTCCCTATCTTCTTTTGGCGATATCTTCTCCAAATCCACTTTCAAGGAACCAGACCTCTTAAACACTTCCCTTCTCTTCCCCCCACCCTCCACTAGGCAAACCCCTACCTCTGAAGCTGGATGGGTGGAGCACTTGCAGTGCTGGAGGGGAACATTGAAAGTGAGTCCTTTTGAGGCTACATCTACACTACAAGCTGGGCCTACGATTCTCCTGTTTGTGTGTACAGACTTGTGAATAAAAGTGTAGCCACGGTAGCACTTGCAACAGGGGTATGGATGTGCCATGCTGAGTGAATACCCACTGGTTTCAGGTAGGTTTGTATTTACAACAGCCCAGCTGTGCCTCTGCTGCCTCTATCAGTAACATCATGGTGGCACTGCTATTAATATGCTAACCTGTTGAGAACTGGCACGAGTATGTGTACACAAGCAGGGGAATTCGACCCTACCTCATACTGGAAACATAGCCTGTGTTATTAGTTGAGCTTCACAGGATTGGAAGTTCAGATACTGCCAGATTGCTGCATTCCATTTGATTATTTGACCCCGATCCTGCAGATTGGGTGGGGAAGAATGGATAGACTTGTGGCTTTGAGGGTGTTTTTTTTCCCCCACATTTATTTCCCTTGATACATTTTGAATAAGAAGAGAGCATATGAGGAAAGCTGATTCAATATTAGCACAAAGCAATAAAATGTACTCTAAATTCAAAATGAATGGTTGACAAAATTCTAAACAGTTGTGTCAGATGCATCCAACTGTGACCCTGCTGTATTACGGACTTATTGTGGTTTTATGTTGACTGTTCTTGTGGGCATATTCTGTCTCAGCGGCATGAAACTTCTGCCATGTTCATTCTCTTACTCTTGTTAAAAATATAGAAGTGCTTATAAATGAATTTTAGATCTAAATCTGGAAATGGAAACTGCATTTGCCTTACAGCACTGAGTTAAATACTTCTCAGCATAGACTTTCACATGAGAAAGAATTTAGCATCAAAGTTGACGTACCAGATATTGTATTGTGGATTGTTGGTCTTCACAGTGACAGATTTGGAAATGGTGACAAAAAACACTCTTGGTATTCATTTTTCAGAAAAAGTTAATTCTTTGCCCCTTTCCTTGCAAAAATAAACTTGAAAACCTATTTGCTCATGAGGTTTGTAAATTTGTCACTTGGATTGTTCCTAAAGTTCAGGGATTATTTATGTGATGCAGTACCACCAACAAAAAACTATCCCTGGGATCTTGATTTTATGGGAGATCCCAAATAAATTTGTGGCTGAGGGATGGACAATATAACAGATTTATGCTTATGAGTCTGGGCCCCGCAAATTCCCTTCCAGCTGGCTTCCTACAGCTGAACCAGCTTCTCTGCTGAGAAACCGATAAGATCTCTGGCCACAAGTGGGTAGAGCAGCTCAATAAAGTGAGACAGAGACTGGTTTAGTGGACTATGCTCAAGAATGAGACAAAAGTACTCCTGCTTTTGAATCCTGGTCTTAATGTTGATTCCTCAGTTATCTCAGGATAGTCACTTGGGCCCAGAGATAAAGGCATTTAGGCAATACTCTGCTCAGCATTGCAACACCTTACTGACTTAGGGCTAGTCTTCACTGATGGTGGCAAATTTGCCACCATCAGATCGATCTTCCCAATTGACTGATCAGGTCTGTGAAGACCTGCTCAGCTGATCAGGAATTCCATCACTGAAGGCCACCCCAGTAAGTAGAGTAGTGCTGAATTGAAGGGGGGGCATTTCCCTTCAACTCAGCATACTGAAGACACTGTGACGGTAAGCAGTCAAAGGGAGATACGCAAGGTATTTTAAGTACTTTGCGTATCTCCCTTCAACTGCAGCCGAAGTCCCACCATAGTGTAGACCAGCCTTAGGAGACTAAGACTCCTTTTCAAAAGTGACTTATTCCAAGATCCTAGTTTCAATGGGTGTCTACTGCCTGAATACTTTGGAGGATCTGGGCCCAAATGCCTAAGTCACTTTTGAAAAGGAGGCATAGGCTTGCAACTCTGAATGGAGCAATGCCTAAATACATTTAAAAACCTGAGCCATGGTCATTTTTGAAAACAGAGCATAAGCTCACTTAGGTGCATCTGAAAATTATAGCTTTAATCTTTCCCTGTTCGTTTCATGGAAAGCCTGTGACATGTAGCTAGGTTAGGTGGAATAAAATCCACCAGAAAGACATTTGCCATGGCTGTAGAAATGGTTGATAGTCAGTTGAGCCAATTAAATACTTAATGTTTGTAGAGCACCACTCTCATTTTCCAATTCCTCAAACTGCACAATAAACTTCAAGACCCCCCACCCCAACGGCCCCTTGAAAAGCTTTTTCAAAGTGGTTGTCTGTGTATGGCCCCAACCCAAGCAGTCCATTTCTCTTCCAGCAATGGGCTGATAGTTGCTTAGAAGTGATCTCGTCCATCCTTCCATTTCTGTAGGAAGAACACTTAAATCCAGAAGAATCCCATAGATTGCAACAGACAGGAGTCACTTACATTTAGTAGGTCATGAGAAATGTTGAAGGTACTCAGCTAACATTTTCCGCGTCTCTTCAGCTAAATCATTTCTTGGTGATTTGGCTAGTACCCTACTTGATGACTGAAACCTCCTCCTCGGTGGACTTCTTGTTTTTCATTTCCCTCCAGTCTACTCACCATTGACCTCTGTGTTCCACCTCAGTATCTCAAACCAATGAGGAAGAACAGTTTCCTGTTACAAGATCATGCCTAGATTTGGGCACCCTCCTTGCGGTAAGAAGCAGTATTTTATTAATTGCATTAATATATTTGCCAGGGAGTTTGTAGTAGCACTGATAATGGTATCTCAGGAGCCTCTCCAGGAAATGTTTAAAGAAAAATCTCTATTAGCGGTTAACAGTATAGGGTCTATTAAAAACAATTAACCAGCTCTGTTCTGCAGAGGTCAGAGATATACATAGACAACAGCTACTTCAGTGCAATGTTAGTTTTCACTCTAAAAGAATCACATTTTACTAGCATATTTGATTTTATTTATTTAGACTACAGAAGGGAGGGGAAAGAATAATGTAATTGTAGGTTTGATTTAAACCAGCTGCTTATTTGTATATATAAAATGTATATGTGTGTGTGTGTCTTTATGTGTGTCTGTATTTGTAATGTATGTGCACATATATATGTGTGAATACGAAATCAGTTTTAAGATATTGAGCTGTATTGTTGACAATTATGGAAGGTTTTTATATAAAATTATCTTCATTCAAAAAGATTTAAAAGGATATATTTAGCAAAATATATTAAAATGCAAATTTTTGCAGCTTAAATTAATGAATTCTCTATTATCTGAACTATAAATTAGCTGAAACGCTTATAAACCAAAATCACAGCCAAGCTTCTGCCTGCTTCTATAGTCCCTCCAGATGCACTTTATTTCTATTCCTGTTCAATACAGCTTATTTTCTATGCAAATATTATCCCAAGTTCCTCACCTAAAAGTTAACGCTTCCTCTTCATTCATAAAGAAAAACAGCCAAACAATTAACCTCATATCAAACCATAACAGAACATTTACTGATATTTGCTAGTTTGACTAAATAACTCTTCTCACTTGAATGAATAAAAGCAATTCTTAAAACACATTTTTTTAGCTAAGCAATTACAAACAAAAACTGAATAGCCACTTGACTTCTGACCTATATTTCCCAGAAAACTACAGGCCACGGTTCACACACCCTTCCCAGGTATTAAAGCTCAAAAGGCGTAGAATGTAGTTATATTGGGAGGTTCTACTGCAAGGGAAATAGCTGGCCTGAACAATGGTGTTCTCTCTCTTGCTGGACTTCCTGTGGCACAATCAAATGTAATCAGTTTCAATGCAAATATATTTTGGTACCTTTATGATGTTGTCATAATGTTGTTTGGATTACCCACCATAATATATAATATTCACTTATTTTTTTCCAGATGATCCCATAAATAACTGCATTGATAATTAAATTTCTTTCCACAAGAGTACAGAATTTCCTGCATATTCCACTTTCACAAGTATACTTTTGGGTTTAAGGTTATATTATGCAGAGACTCAGGCCATGTACACACGATCACTTTATTGCGCGATAAGGCTCCTTACCGCACAATAAAGCTTGGAGCGTACACACGAGCATTTTCCCTGTTACGCGGCAACACCCTCTTGCCCTGCAACAGTTAAACCACTCAAATTGAGAGTGGTTAGGCTTACCGCGGAACAGCTGTTCCGCGGTAGTGCTCGTGTGTACACATTTTCCGCATTAGACAGCCTCCAGAAATGTCCCAGAGTGCCAATCGAGGCCAGTCTGGGACATTGGAGCTGTCAAATATGTCAATTTCACTGCTCTAGCAGAGCAGTGAAATTAACTATTATTGGAGCTGCCAGGTTTGGCGGCTCCGGGGATTGGCACCTTGGACTGGACGGGGGGCTCCTGCTTCAGCCCCTCTGCCTGCTGCCGGGGCTGGGGGCTCCCAACCGGTGCTGAAGCACCAGCCCCCTAGCTCAACCACCAGACTTTGGTGGCAGCAGGGGCTGCAGCGCTTCAGCGCAGCCCCTGCCACCACCCGAAGCTTGGGGGCAGGTCTAGGGGGCTGGGCCAAACCGACTGCCCTCACCGACTCGGGCCAGCCCCCTACCAGCTGCAGGGTTTCGGGTGGCTGAGCTAGGGGGCCGGTGCTTCAGCGCCGCAGCCCCCGCTGCCACCTGCCAGGCTTCGGGTGGCGGCGGGGGCTGCAGATGGCCCTCTCCACCACCCGCCGAGCTTTGGATGGTGGCGAGGGCTGCAGCGCTGAACTGCCAGTACCCTAGCTCACCCACTGAGCTTGGGGAGGTGGCAGGGGCTGCAGCCTGCCCCTCTGCCACCTGTTGGGTTTTGGGTGGCGGCAGGGGCTGCCGCGCTTCAGCGCCCCCCCCCCCCCACCACTCGAAGCCTGGCAGGTGGTGGAGGGGGCTGGCTGCAGCCCCCGCCGCCTCCCCAAGCTTGGTGGCTGGGCTTTGGGAGGCAGTGGGGGCTGCAGCCAGCCCCCTAGTTCAGTAAACCTCTGGGGCAGCCCACTGCCAGCCAAAAGGCTGGCTGTGGGCAGTGCATGGTGGGACAGCTTATTGCGGGACAAGTTTGTCGTGTGTACATAGCCTCAGGATTATCTCAGATCACACAAAAAGGTTGCCATTAGCTCTATTACTGTAGCAGCAATAGAGTCCCACTGTGCTATGCATTGTAAAAATGAAGAAAGTCCATGACCCAAAGAGTTTATATCTAAATACACAAGACAGACACAAAAAAAGAATTAAAACAGAGGCACAGTGAGAGAAAGAGATGGGGTTAAGTTCATACAGCAGGTCAATAGCAGAGCCAGAGACAGAACTGAGTTCTGCCCACTCCAATGTTCTACCTTCTGAACCTGCTGTCTACCACCTGTGAAAAACAGGAGAAGTGGGGAATAATAAATCAACAGAAATCCATACATACGCATATGTCCTGTTTCCTTTACCATTTCTCTCTTCCTCTTGATCTAAGTACTTATTGGGCTCCATAACTATAGCAAGCCTCTCAAGCCCAATAAACGTTACTCAGCTAGCTAACAAGACATTTCTATGCCTCATACCAGTAGATTAATTCCTGTACCTAAAACTAAAAATACCATTCAAATACAAACTATGGAAAGCTAAGTAGGAGTATAAAGCATTATCTGGGGTTTTAACTATTTGTCTCCTTTTGGATTAAAGTCATACACCTTAAATCACCTGCAACATTTTCAAAATGTATTGCTAATCATCTGGAGAAAAGTTAGTAATAAGGTTAAACTCATCAGTATAGAAAGAATTATGTCACAAGTGTGTGAATGTGACACCAATGAATGACCCAGTAAAGAGCTGTAATTTAAGTCCATAAGAAAAGCTTCTTGTTATGTTCAAATATCTTGTAAGCAGTAAGAAAGAGAAAGGAAATGGAGAAAAGCACAGCTCCTGGAAGTTTAATTAGACCTTGCTAATGCTCTTTAAAAAAAAAAGTTCTTGGTTGTTTACAGTTCTTTAAATAAATCTGCAATGGGCATCTGACTTCCCATAAGCACTTAAAAAATGAAGAAGAGCAAATATATCCAATATTAATCATCTTTATCAAGCACATTTACCAGTCAGTCAACTGGTGTTAACTAAACAGGGTAATCCTGTAATACTGTTGTTTGGGAAATTGCACTTTGTGTGATGAGGAACTTTCCAGGACATTTTGCATGTATATTGGAAACATGTCTGGCTTGGAAATGCATTTTTTCCCTTGGTGGAAAAGGAAGGTGGAAACTGTGAGTCATAGAGCTAGTGTATGTGCCATCTGGTGGTGAGCATCACTCTGGCTGCATCTACACTGGTAAATTATGTTGACTTAAGCTTGCTTAAGTCGACTTAATTTACCCTGCATATACACTACAGTTTCCTTAAGTCGACTTAAGCAGCTTGCTTAAGTCGACTTAAGGAGCTTAATTAAAATTAAGTCGACTTTATTAAATCTCCTTTCAACTAGACCTAAGGCTTAATTCGACTTTTTAAAGTCAAATTAAGCCAGTGTAGACGTGGGGTAGCCCTAAGTCGATTTAGGGCTACCCCAGGACTACACCAATGCCCTCTCTGCTGGGGGGACTACAGGGGGAGCTTGGCATGCCCCCCAAAGGGCAAGATAGAACCCTGTGTGACACTGTCTGGATTTAGGGAAGCATTTATGATATTATTTTCTATTCATATCTCATAAATGCTATAATCCATAGGAACTATGTCATATTTGGTATCAATAGAAAGGTAGTAATTTGCTGGGAATGATTATATAGTTTATGTCTAGGAATTGTATTTGTATTAGAAGTTAGGAATTTGGTGTTATATCTATACTTTAACTTGTGTGATTCTGGTGAAACTCCCTAGACAGGAGGCTGTCAACAACCATTGTCTCCTTAATGGCTCATCAGATTTCTCCATGGGCCCATTGTAACTGGGAGTCTCTACAACCATTGTGTCTTTAATGTTAAGGAAGCTCCCACCTACAATGGGCCCAGGGAGAAACCTGATGAGCCATTAAGGAGACTTAGTTAAGTTGACTTACTTAAAGTCGACTTAAAATTACAAGTGTAGACATAGCCTCTGAGCTTGATCCTGCAAGGTAGTGAGCACACTGGCCTAATCCAGAAAAGTACATAAGCATGTGGTTAATTTGGAACATGTGAGTGCTTCCACTGAAGTCTATGGAAGTGTCGTGATATTGTGTCAGATGAAACTTGAACCAGGACATATATGCTCTGGAAGCAGCATTTGTACCAGGCAAGTCAGAATTTGAGGCTCACAAGTCTCTGCTTCAGCTAGCAGAAACTGTGCTAACCTTTTCTAAACTGGAGCACACTTTTCATATTACTTCTGTACTGTTCCTATTAAATCATAGAATCACAGAAGATTAGGATTGAAAGGGACCTCAGGAGGTTAGCTAATCCAAACCTCTGCTCAAAGCAGGATCAGCTCCAACTAAATCATCCCAGCCAGGGCTTTGTCAAGCTGCACTTTCCTATATCTTTCTTCTGTCTCTGCAAATAACACGATAAGAAAAGACTTAATTCAGTTTCTGCTTCCATCAGATGTGTGTTCATTTGGAATATGTAACTATAAGTAACTTTTCAGTGGGAGTTAAGGGATAGTAGACAAAGGGATTTTGGTGCCAAATTGTCACTTTGTGTAGCTAAATCCAAAACTGAGATTTTCAGCTTGAATGCAGTTGCTTAAATTCCTTTGGTGTCTGTATTTTCACCACTGAAGCTCCCTAGGCACAATCCACTGCTAGACATGTGCACGGTTGCCTCAGTCATGTCACTGAGATCCTAACTCACACTGAAGCCAAAGCTGGACCCATTAACTAGGAGCTGACCTCTCTATCTATCCTTTGGGACCTGATCCAGTAGCTATTCTCGGAGTCCTATTGATAGATCAGGTCCTGTACAAAACAGCAGTGGTTGGAGAGAAAGCAGGATCTTTATAACTTTTAGCCTGGTGGCTACAACACTTCCCTGTAAGGTCAATGACCAAGAGTCACTTCTCTTCCCTGCCTGGTGTGGAACAGGCTTTGAAGGTATATTTTCTACCTCTCAGGAGAGTTCCATTGTGTATAAATAAATATTTAGTGGAGCAAGGACTTGAATGAGGTCACCCAAGTCCCCCGTGGTGTCCTAACCACTGGGCTCTAGAATCATTCTTGACTTTTTGTGGTCCAAAGACTGTTTTTTTTTTTAATATAAAGTTGAATAGCCTTGACAGAAGACATTGACAAAGTGCCACACTTGGTCCAATAGTCAGGACACTGATGCTATGTCTACACTTACAAAGTTAAATCGACCTTGTTAAGTCAACTTAACAGCAGAGATAGTGGTTATATTGGCTTTAAGTCGACTTAATAAAGTCGACTTAGAGTTAATCCCCATCTACACTGTCCTTAAGTTGACTTAAGGAGTCAACTTCAGGCTTAAGTTGACCTAAAAGGAGGTGTTATTAAGTTGACTTAAGCTTTCCTTAAGTCGACTTAAGGAAATGCTTAAGTCAACTTAAGAAAAGCCCAGTGTGGACGTGGCTTTGTTTAGGTCAACTTAAGCGTCCTTAGGTCAACCTAACTTGCCAGTGTAGACGCATCCTAATACATGAGGTAGGAGATATAGATTTAAATCCCTACTCCACATAAGGCAAGGAGTGACTCCTCATCCTGGATGAGTATTCTAATCTCTGGGCTAAAAGTTATTTGAGGGACTGGTGGATCCTCCTGTACAAATTTTGTAATAAAGGGGTTTGGCCTCTAACTCCACAAGAGGGTTCATGGCTGTGACTCCCAAATGGAGTTAGGTGTCTCTCACTAAGCAGACTTTAAATTCTACTCCTCTACTTGTCATTTCCTGTTGATTAGCTTAGGCAAATCTCTGTTCAGTGAGGTGGCTTTTGTGGATACTATTCTTAGGTGCCTAATTTTTCCCTTGGGTGCTTGATTTAGGGCTGTAGATTACACTGCATGACAAGGTGACTGAAAAGTGGCCACTGTCCCCTTTGTGGATCTTTCTGTAGGTGCCTAATCCACCATTTGTGACTATGAACATCTACATCAGAACTTTTAAATATGTGGAATTTTCCTGCTTATCTCTTGGGTGGTGGAGAATGGAGAATGTGTGCTAGGGAGGGTAACTGAAGATGGAGGTTATTCCAGAGTGAAAGGCTTGAACACAGCACTCTTTGATGGAGACTGGTTGTTCTGTTGTTTGGTTGGGGTCTTTTCCCCACTTGATTTAAAAGAAGTGATTTAGACCAAAAGCACACATTGTCTCTGTGTGTGAGAAAACATTCCCATTCCTAATTACCTGGATCTCACCATGCCACCAGTGGTGGATAATGAGAACCTATTTATCTTTTGGATATTCCATTATACTTTGTGAAGACTCTCATCACTGCTACAAGCTGGACAGATAAGACTATCTGTAGAACAGAAAATGGGTATTTTGCCTTGACTTAATCTCTAGTTTCCCGGGGGGGGGGGGGGGGAAGAAGATCTGAGGCATCTTTATTATAACTGATTGAATGGAGAGTAAATATGTGCATCACAGATCTCTTAAGGGATTCTATTATTTTATTTAATTAAGTATATGCATAGAAATTTTCCAGGAATGTTGTTTTTCCTGTTTGTTTTTTGTTTGGTTTTTGTTTGGTTTTTCTCTGTTTCTGTCAGTATCCTAATGCCTTTCTTTCGTTTCTGTGTAATTTTCTAAATAACGCCTTTACATTCTAATTAGCTGATTATGAGATTTTGTTTTGCAATGTTTTATGGAGATGAGGATAATTGTAAAGGCACATTTTCTTTCTTTCTTTCTTTCTTTCTTTCTTTCTTTCTTTCTTTCTTT
>ML685849.1:1589363-1609175 GCA_007922175.1 Pelusios castaneus | reverse complement strand
TTTCTTTCTTTCTTTCTTTCTTTCTTTCTTTCTTTCTTTCTTTCTTTCTTTCTTTCTTTCTATTTCCATTTAAGTTCTTTACAGGGTTTTGCATAGTAAATGCAAAATAAAGGGGGAGGGAGAGAGAAATAATTTCACCAGATGTAAAACAATGTATTTCTGATTAAATTTACACACACTGACTACTACATGTGGTTTCTATTTTAGCATGTCTTTGCTACACTGCTGTTTTCTGTAATGTATGCCACATGCTGTCTGTTGCTTTGTATTTAGGAATAGAATTTTACATACTATAGACTAGACAAAATAAAGCTACATTACATCATATTTATTTTTCAAATTTCCAGGGATATCACTCCTGACATGGGCAAAAGCCTTGGTGTTGATAGGAGGGTCAATGAGTAGCTAAATAGGTGCAGTCTACTTGAGCATTTTTGAGCCATCTTATATAACTTGCAATGTATCTTGGGTCTGTCTTATTTCTATCCTAATACTCTCAGTACATATCTTTTCAAAGTGACAGAATTAATACTTACAATATTATAAGTTAAGATCAACATGACTAAAAATAATTTCTTGATCGGAATAAACATTTATCTTCTCTTTCAGGGCCCTTCATGGCTTATCCCTACTGTACCTATGACCTCTCAGCCACTATTGAAATGTGGACTCTTGCATGCAATTGGTCTATGATGCCAGCCTTCAATACCCGCTTGTTAAATTTTCAAATGAGCACCTTTGGGCTTTCTCTCATGCTGACCCTCAGGCTTGGGAGGAGCTTTTCATAAATATCAACACACTTACTTCATCATCTACCTTCAAAACCCTCTTTAAAACCTGACTTTGCTTTCATGCTTACAAAAGTCTTGACCACAGTTAGATTGTAGGGGTCCTGAGACCACTGCCTATCATGCTGACCAATGTTGGCTCATTGTACATCTGTATACATCTGTCTATTGCTTCTTGATTTATACTTAGATTGTAAACTCTTTGGGTAGGTTTACACTAGCAATTTAGGTTGACTTAAGGATCTTTAAGTTGACCTAAATTACTCCATGTCCACACTGGGCTTTCATTAAGTCAACTTAAGAAATTCCTTAAGTCGACTTAATGAAAGCTTAAGTTGACTTAATAACTAACCTTCCTTAGCTCGACTTAAGGACAGTGTGGATGGAGAGTAGCCCTAACTTGACTTTATTAAGTCGACTTAATGCCAGTGTGGACACCTATGTCCAATGTTAAGTCGACTTAATAAAGTAGACTTAAAAGGAGACACTTTGTTAAATTGACTTAATAGGGTTGACTTAAAGTCGACTTTATTAAGTCAACTTCACAAAGTTGACTTAACTTTTTCTAGTGTAGACATACTCTTTGGGGCTTGGGTTTACTTTTTAATCTGTGTTTGTACAGCACCTATCATAATAGGAATGCCTAGCACTCTGAGCCACTACCCTAATACAAATTAAAAAATCATAATTGAGCTTTCTCTCTATCACTGTGGATACCATCTCTTCCCGGTGAATAGGTCATGAATTTGGTCATCATCTTGTCTCTGTCTTCATATGTGACCTAGACATTCAGGCTATATCTAAGTCTGTAAATTTCTATCTACTTAACAATAAATAGATTCAGAATTTCCTGTAATACTAAATTTTTGTTCTGGTTCTCATCTTATGATTCAGCTAATGTCACCTCCTTTTCTTTGGCCATGTCACCTATCACATTGTTCCCTTCAAGTCCATTTTAAGTTCTGGTTCTGAGATTGTCTTCCTGGCTTTATCACCCCTATTCTTTCATCCAGCCACTGTTTTCATCTTTATCATCTTATTCTTTTCCATCTATCAGATTAATCAATTTATTGGATCATTGATTCTGCCTTTTTATTGCCAAGATTAACAGCTTTAATTGTTCATATATTGCCTTCTCATTCAAACATCTCCGTGCTTTCTTCCATGCCACCTCTAATATGTGTCTTTGTGTGTCTGTAGGGGGAAACTCCCCATCAAATGCCAGAAAGTTACTACTTTATCCTCTTAAAACTTGCCTTGTCTTGTATTGGTAAGGCAAGTGGAGAGCAGACACATTTGCTTTTTCTGCTTTAAATCTCTTCTGTTTTGATCTTCTAAGCTATTCCCACCCTGTTTGTCTGTTTTGTCTATGTGTTGTGTCTTGTTCAATTTGTGAATAGTTTACAGTCAAGGGCATAGCCTTCTTCTTTGTCTGTACAGTGCCTAGCACAATTGGGTCTTGATCCTTGGCTAGTGTCATTAGGAACTACTATAAAATAAAGAAGGTCAATCTGAGGCAAAAACTACCTTACCTGGGAGTGGGTTGAAACATGAAGTACCGGTAGATAAACCAGATGGGTTATCTTCCTTAAATTTTCTTCCAAATCCAATTTTGCACATCATACACAGGCAATTATTTGGTCAAAATTTCATTCCCCCCCTCATAGTTGTCCATTTTCTTTTATTATGTTTTATTTTTCTAAGGTATATATGTGATAATTGTGGAATGTGTTGGCAGTAGGAGAATGGAAAATCAAAAAAACAGGTCTAAAGTGAACTTATTCAGAAATAACATTCAAATGTCCTTTCTGACTGTCCAAAAACAAAAATTGTCTGTAAATTCACAGAGTTAGAGGGTAGCAAATAAGAAAGTCACAGAGGTCAGACTCCAAGAGAGACAGACACCCCAATTAGTAATCACAAATAGACTTTCACTACACAGCAAACAAATACATTTTGTGTGTCTTCATTCTTAATTTATCATTCATATTGTAATAGCACCTACAGGTCCAATAAAGGCCCTGTTGTGTTAGGTACTGTACATATAACTAGAGCTGGTCAAAATGTGAAAATATTTGTGAAAAATTCGTCCTTCTTTTTCCAAATGAAAAATTGAAATTTTCCAAATTTCAATCAGATCTCTGGATAACAAAAGATGGTCCATGTCCCAAAATCTAGTATCTGAGTATATATCAAAGTATATGAGAAGAAACAGAAAGGGATGGGACATAAAGCTGGTGATGCACAGGTGTAAATATAGATAGAATGCATTCCCAAAGTGATCTCCCCTATTTATCCACATTATAGTTAAGGCTTGCTTATTGGTATGGATTGCCCCCAAAATATAGGGAATAGCTTCTAAAGAGCTATGATATAAACTGGAACCTAGGTTTCTGTCTTTCCTCCAACAATGTTAGTTAAACACATGGAGTACAGACATTGTTGCCAGTCTTACCATAATCTCTTTATGATTATGTGCTTTCTGACATCAAATTGCCAGCGCAAGCCATCCCATTGAATTAGCTTATTGAATTGCATCAAATGATACACTTTCATTTGTTTCTCATTTCCTTTCCATAATTACTTTCACATGTATTTGATGAAGATGTTTCAGTGCCCCATTTATTATTTTGTTGCGTTGGAAATAGATCTCCATTTCACTGGTCTTTATAGAAAAGTCCTATAGAACTTAATTAAGAGGAATGAAATTAATTGGATTCTATAGTAAGTATTCTAACAATCTGTAGAATGTAGTGCAAAATTTTATGCCCTCTATAAGATTTTGAATTATGCTACAGAATTCTTTAGTGGGGCTGTAATTCTTTATTAATTCTACAAGACAGTTCAAACCATAATTTTCTCATGTGTAGTGTAGGAGTTTTCCATATAGACTCAAAGGTGTGTAATGAGACATTGAAATGGGATACCTTAAGGAAACAGATCTTGGGTTTGGGCAATTGCATCTAGTGTGTGTGTGTGTGTGTGTGTGTGTGTGTGTGTGTGTGTGTGAAGGTGGTGAACAATTCACCCTTGTACTTCCCTGATTCTGGGACTTCAATGTGCAAGGCTTCAGTATAACTAAGAGCAGCCAAGTGCCATAATTGCTGGAGGGACTGGTGTAAAAAGGCTGTTCCAATCATGTCCTCTGTGCTATGAAAGGGGATGTCGTAGGAGTCTCTGTACCACAGGGTCTTCTTGAGCTAGCATACCTAGCTTAGCATAACAACCAGAATTTGTCAGTGGTGCAGCACAAAGCAGACTTACCACATCAGAGAAGCTGGCCAGATAAATTATCCAGTCTCTCTGATGACTTAGAAATGCCTCAGGGCAGCTGAATTCTAAAGACAAAAAACATTCTGATGCAAAAACTTTTCCCCCTCTTTTGCTCTTTCCTGTAAAATCTGCAATATGTTTAGCTGGAGGTTGGGTTGAGAAATATAAATCCTAAATGATAAGTTATAGCAGGGCTTCTGACACATTCAGGTTCACATGCCATATACCCATACTTATTTAAATTCAAAATTATTACTTACAGAATAGATTTAGTAATATCACTGGGGGGAAAAATCAGTCATTTTAAGGCATGAAGAGATCATCTATTTTGACCTCTTACATCACACAGCCACATAATTTCAACCAGGAATTTCTGTGTCAAGCCCATTGTCATCTGGCTGAATGAGAACATAACTTTTAGAAAGGCACTTAATTTTGATTAAAAGCCTTCAAATTAGAATGTATCCACCATTTCCTTAGTAGGTTGCTCCAGTGGTTAATTATACTCAGTGTTAAAAAATTGTGTCTTACTTATCAGTTTGAAATTGTCTAGCTTCACTTTCCAACTGTTGGCTCCTGATGCCCTTTTATCTGCTAGATTAAAGAGCCCTCTACTATGAGATGTCTTCTCCCCATATGGGGACTTCTACCACCTTGATGAAGTCATTTTTTAACTCTTTGATAAACTAAACTGACTGAGTCTCTTTAATGACTATAAAGCAGGTATTCTAGACCTTGAATCATTTCTATAGCACTTTTTCAAATGGTCTCCAATTTTTCAACATCCTTAAAGTGTAGCTACTCTAAATGGATGGAGTATTCCACTAATGGTCTCAGTCATGTTGTGTACAGAGGCAATAACAACATTTCTAACCCTCCTCTCGGTATTCCCCACTTACACATCCAAGGTTCTAGAGTAGCTATGTTACCTATCTACTTTAGATACTTTACCATATATGTGTCTAATATTTTGCCCATAAGAATGGCCATACTAGGTAAGATCAATGGTCCACCTAGCTCAGCATCCTGTCGCCAGTCAGTGAAGACTTGTTAGTCATGTTTAGTGAATGATCTTTTCAAAGACTTTCTAAAAGTCCAAGTGCAATGCATCCAGTGGATCATCCTTGTTCCACATACTTGACAACACCCTCAGAGAATTCTGATAAATTGGTGAGGCATTATTTCCCTATGCAAAACCCGGGTTGACTCTTTTCCCCAACACAACATGGTTATCTATTTGTTTCATATTTGTCTCTTGACTATAGTTCCAACCAGTCTGTCACCCACAGGATTTTCTTCTAAACTGTAAAAATGGGATAGAATCAGAAGCTAAAATAGGGGAAGAACAAGTTAGACAAGTTAGATATCATGAAGTCACCAGGGCCTGATGATATGCATCCTAAAATACTCAAAGAGTTCAATCAGGAGATATTTGAGATATTGACTATTATTTTTGAATAATCATGGAAGACTAAAGAGGCCCCAGAGGACTGAAAAAGAGCAAATATAGTGCCCATCTATAAAAAGGGAAATAAGGACAACACAGGGAATTATAGACCAGTCAGTTTAACCTCTGTAGCAGGAAAAATAATGGAGCAAATAATTAAGGAGGAATCAATTAGAAAACATCTAGAGGAGAATAAGGTATTAAGTGATAGTCAGCATGGATTTGTCAAGAACAAATCATGTCAAACCAAACTTATAGCTTTCTATGACAGAGTAACAAGCCTTGTGGATAAAGGGGAAGTGGTAGATGTGGTATATCTAGACTTTAGTAAGGCTTTTGATATGGTCTCACATCACCTTCTCATTAACAAACTAGGGAAGTACAAACTGGATGGAGCTACTATAAGATGGGTGCAAAACTGGTTGGACAACCTTTCCCAGAGAGTAGTTATCAATGGTTCACAGTTATGCTGGAAGGGCATAACAAGCGGGGTACTGCAGGGATCGGTTCTGGGTCTGGTTCTGTTCAATATTTTCATCAATGATTTAGATGATGGCATAAACAGTACACTTATAAAGTTTGCAGAAGATATCAAGCTGGGAGGGGTTGCAAGTGCTTTGGAGGATAGGATCACAATTCAAAATTATTTGGGACAGACTTGTGAAATGGTCTGAGGTAAATAGAATGAAATTCAATAAAGACAAGTGCAAAGTACTCCACTTGGGAAAGAACAATACAATACAGTACAATAACTGCCTAGGAAGAAGGACTGCGGAAAGGGATCAAGGTGCAATAATGGACCACAAGCTACATATGTGTCAATAGTGTAACACTGTTAGAAAAAAAAACATACACCATTCTGGGATATATTAACAGGAGTATTGTAAGATATGAGAAGTAATTCTTCTGCTCTACTCTGCGCTGATTAGGCCTCAATTGTAGTATTGTGTCCAGTTCTGGGCACTTCATTTCAGGAAAGATGTGGACAAATTTGAGAAAGTCCAGAGAAGAGCAATACAGATAATTGAAGGTCTGGAACACTTGATTTATGAGGTAAGATTGAAGGAGTTGGGTTTGTTTGATCTGGAAAAGAGGAGACTGAGAGGGGAAATGATAACAGTTTTCAAGTACCTAAGAGGTTTTTACAAGGAGGAGGGAGAAAAATTGTTCTCCTTAACCAACAGTGATAGGACAAGAAGCAATGGGCTTAAATTACAGCAAGGAAGGACATTAGGAAAAAATTAGGTTGGACATTAGGTTGGACATTAGGAAAAAATTCCTAACTGCCAGGGCGATTAACCACTGGAATAAGTTGCGTAGGCAGGTTATGGAATCTCCACCATTGGAAGTTTTTAAGAGCAGGTTAGACAAACACCTGTCAAGGATGGCTGAAGAGGGTACTTGGTCCTGCCATGAATGCCATGACCTCTCATGATTCCTTCTAGTTTCTAAGGGTGCATCTACACTTGTAAATTAAGTCGACTTAAGCTTGCTACACTACACTTTCCTTAAGTCGACTTAAGCAGCTGCTTAAAATTAAAAATTAAGTCGACTTTGTAAAACCTCATTTTAAGTCAACTTGCTGCTCAAGTCGACTTTAGAAAGTCGACTTAAGCCAGTGTAGACGTGGAGTAGCCCTAAGTCGACTTTAAGTTGACTTAGGGGGCTCCAGGGCTTTCCCACTGCCCTCCCTGCCTGGGTGGCTGGCACACGGAGAGCCTGGCGTACTTGCCCACCCTGCCCCTATGCCCTGCCAGCATCCCTGTCCCCCTTTGCCCCATTGTACCAGGGTACAATGGTGCAAAGGCTGAGCCCCCTGGCACTTGGCAAGGGGTGCCCCCCCACCACTGTGGACCTGTCCCAGGTGCACGTAGCCCCTACAAGTTGAGCTAGGCATCCAGTGTAGATGCTCTAGATTGATTTTGTAGGGTCCCCTCTAAGTCGACTTAAAATTTAAGTGTGGACATGCTAAGTCAACTTAAATTAACAAGTGTAGACATAGCCTACGATTCTATAATTCTATACTTGTTAATTCAAAACATGTCTCTTGTCCTCCAAAGGAAGAATAATGTTAACTGAACACAGTACAGTTCTCTTACATGAATATGCTTACTTAGGCATATCATTTAAACTGAGGTTTATGCATATATGTTTTTTTAGATAATCATTTTTTTCCAAATATTTTCCTTGTTATTTCTTGCACAAGATGCTTTACCACAGCTACTTTGGGTAAACTTGAAAGCATTGCTATAAAAACAACCAGAAACTTAACTCCCAAGACACTGAAAAGGCAAATCTGCATGCATAAGGCAAGGCAGTTAAAAAATAAGCCCCAAAACACAGAATTATGGTGTCACATACAGCTCAGTAGCTGTTTCTGAAGCTGAATGCATTAGTGTTTCTACTGAGATCAAGCAGTCTTTTAGCAGTCACCATTTGATAGCTGAGTCAACTGTACCTTGGAGGTGAGGGTAGAGTCTGAATTATGGGAATTGGAGACTACTCTGTGGCTGATCAACAACGAACCACGAGATGGGTCTGCTGTAAAGGCTGCACCTTGATATCTGTGCCACTTTAGAGACAAGTTGCATTCTGCTGGAAACTGAGAAGACAGTTGGCTGCTCCAGACTATAATTGCAGCTGTCTGAAAGGATTTGGGGGCTATTACTGAGGAGAGATTGGAGATGACTAAGAGGCTGCTATTTTCCTTAGGCTTTGGAGAATCAAGGTGACATTTGCCCATGTGGAGTTTAAGGCCATGCTACAGGGACTGAAAAATCCTCTCTGAAAGATCAGAGAAGGGATCTGTAGGTGTATATCAAAGTACAAAACTGCTTTTTTCTTCCCCAAATCTTGGCAATGAAATATATGTAATGGCAGGAAAATTGTAGAAATGTATATCTAGAACATAGGTTTATGGCCTAATAGCTTTTGTTTATGTTATTTCTGAATATTCCAGTATTTTGAATATTCCAAATACTATATATAATGGGGTTTGTAGTAGTAAGAGTTTGTTTTTTGTTTAATTTGCTTTTTTACTAAGAAATTGTTTATTTTTAAATGTGAGTGGGAACTCTTCTTAATACCTACATTCAAGGAGATAAATACCACAGCTTTAGGTTTAACTTTTTAAAAGAGGTGTAACAAAAGTCTCAAAAGAAGGAACACAATTCTGTTGTGCTTCAACAGAAAGGTCATGAAAAGGGGAGTTGTAATAGTTTTCAAAATATTACTTTTCTATCATACTTGCCCATTATATTTGCATTGGGCATTGCATGCACATATTATAAAGTTATGCTTATCAACACTTGAGAGAAGGGGTAAAAATACATATAATGAAAGACCATATAAAACAACCCACAAAAATATGCACTGTTATTACTTCTTTCCATCTCTTTCCAGGCACAAGTTACTTAAGTAAATATCTGGATCCTCAGAGAAGATGAAATAAAATACAAACAGTTGTAAATACAGGAAAGCTAACAGTTCTTTCCCCTCTCAGCTCTGAGGGTTTAGTGAGAATTGGAGAGGAACAGAACTAGACAGTTAGATCTTCATCTGTTCTAATAAACATGGAGAGATGTTCAAATATGAACCCGAGCTTTTAACATCCCAGCATTTGTGAACAGTTTGGAACACAGTTCACATTGCAGGTCCTTTTCAAAATAAAACACCTAAAACTAGTGCTGTTCTTAATATTTCTTAATGAAAACACCCATCACTTAATATTTTTACACTATTTCTCAAATTCTGGTTACGTATTCCATCCAAAAAGTCAATTCACTACAAAGAGGCATCCAGCTATTTCAAGTTTACCACTTATACATGACTTGCTGACCTATCAGTGGATCAGAGGGCACATCTACACTGCCACACAATTTGGACTCATAGACAGTGAATTACAATGAGCACCAAAGTGCTGGGCTGTAACTCCCCATGGGGATGCTGCATTGCAATCATTATTATTCACAGGCCCTTAATCTGGATTGCAGGACAGTGCAGATGTGTCAGTAGAGAGAACTTTTCAAGGTCTTAGGTATTTTGCTAATGTTGACTCTGTAAAAATGGCTTCAAATACTGTACTAGTTGCAAAGTGGATTACCATTTGCAGAGCAGCTGCTTGGCTATGTCTACACTAGCAATTTAGGTCAATTTAAATTTAGGTCGTGCTTACGTCAACCTAAATTACTCCATGTCCACACCAGACTTTCATTAAGTCGACTTAAGGGTGTCCTTAAGTCGACTTAATAACTACCGCCTGTTAGGTCAACTTAAGGTCTAAGTCGACCTTATTAAGTTGACCTAACACCAGTGTGGTCTCCCTAGGTTGACTTAATTTGTTAAGTCAACCTAGGACTGGGGGACGGGAGCTGTGGCTTGGGGACAAGGGAGCCCCAGCTGTTGGCTCTTTTCCCCGGGGCTCTCCTGTCCCAGGAGCTGCCAGCAGCTGTCTTCCCCAGCACTCTCTGAACAGGGGAACCTCTGGGGATCCCCTTTCTGGGGAGCGCCAGCAGCTGTCTTCTCTGGCACTCCACAGACAGGGGTTCCCCAGAGGTTCCCTTGTCTGCAGAGTGTCGGAGAAGACAGCTGCCGGTGTTCCACAGACAGGGGATCCCTGGAGGTTCCCCTATCTGTGGAGTGCTGGAGGCTGTCTTCTCCAGTGCTCCACAGAGAGGGAAACCTCCAAAGGGGAGCCCCAGCAGCTCCCTTCTTGCCCAAACCCACGTGGGTCCTGGCAAGAAAGGAGCCTGTGCTCCTGCGGGTCCTTTTACCCCCGTGCCTCAGTTTACCCGGCTGTATCTGTTACATTTATTGAAAACCACTAAATGGAGGTAATTGTAATGTGGTGTGCTTGCTTAATGGTCTAAACCTTAGGAAAATACGACTACAGCCCGTCGATCAAGAACAGACATAGAGCAGGAAATTCTTCCAAAACAAATCTTATCATTTATTTGATAAGCATTAATACAATGAAATTGCAATATTGAGTATATTTTGGCATAAATTAGATAAGCAGAATCAAATGACCGTTAAGCAACCAAATAGAATGTTGCAGCTCCGCTGAACCACTTTATCATATGAGCATTCAAATCTATAATACTAATATTTATCTTTAAAACGTACACTCTATATCTTACAATAACTAAAAATCCTAATCTCCTATGTCATTCAGCAAATGGTGATCAGTCATTTGCTGGATGGGTTGGAGATGAGCCCTTCGCACTCAAGCCACATTCACTCAGCTTTATTAACACGCAAACTCCACAAGCGCAACCTCTGTCATACTCACAAACCCCTGAAATTGCCTCTGACCCGTCTTAATGGCTCGTTTTCTGTTCTGTCATTTAGGCAAAGGTAGCCAGAATTTGGGCAATATAAATTGGAACTGAGTTAGCTGAGTTTGCCTCAAATCCTTAACACACCAATGCCTTACCGATAAATCGAGTCCAGGCTGTTAGCAGGATCGGGTCCGGTCCATGAGGAATGGCTCCGGGTTGTGGATGACAGGTCCGGGCTGTAAAGCAGGAGCGGCTCCGGAATGTGGATGACAGATCTGGGCTGTAAGACAGGAGCGGCTGAGGAACACACGTCCGGGCTGTGTTGGAGATCCGAACTATGGTGGCTGGTAGATCGGTTGACAGTTGGTTTCTAGGAAGAGCTGATCCATCAGTAGTTGCTAGACAGGTTCTTTTCTGGAGCGGCCAATCTCGGGTATCAGCGTTCCGGCTCGTCACCAGTCGCTGGGCAGACTGGCAGCACCTCCCCAGGCTTTCAGTGTCCAACAGAGCTTGCCTGCAATTGGCTGCCCTTTTATAGCCACGGGGGGGGAGGGGAAGCAGCATGGGTTTGCGTGAGTGTGGGAGGGATGAGGAGTGAAAACGTGCTGAAACGTCAAATAAGAGGGGGGAGGAGAAGGAGAGGGATCACATGACAATGAGATCATCCCTAGAGGGGAGAGGGAGTGAGTGGAAAAAGAATGGAGAAGGAATATACCAAAGAGAGAAAGGGGAAGAGCAATTAAAGGTCAATTTTAAGGCTAGGAGGGAGAGAAAAGAGAACAAAAGTTTGATCTGGTAAAGGGATATAACATTATCAAGTAAAGTATGAATCGGCTTGTAGGTGTGCAAGGTTTCCCAAATGGTAGGTGAAAGGGCTATTAATGGTTCAGTCCTAAGTTTCCAAAGGGTCCTATCTACATTGCTATCTAGGTGCTAACTATCCTAATTGCTCAACACAAAAATGTTCCTTGCTACGGTTGCTACTTTGTAATTGTTTCCAGTTATTACCTTACTACCTTGTAACTGACCCTAATTACTATTGATACTTTGTAACAGTATAGAGCTCTATGCTACTGTTAGCCTGCTGGAATTTAACCCCCTTCTGAGACTTTTCTGCCAATTGCCTCTCCATATAGAATCCATAGCTTAGATATCTTGGGGCAAAAATCTCTGGTCACAGTCCCAGCAAGAAGGGAGTACAGACTGGGGCTCCCATGTGGGTCCGGGCAAGAAGGGACCCCAGTCTGCGCTTCCTTTTCCGTGACCCATGTGTGTCCCAGCAAGAAGGGAACCCCTCTCTCTTCTCTTCAGGACTGCATGGGTCCTGGCGAGAAAGGAGCTGCAGCTCCCTTCTCAGCAGGGAGCCAAGGCTCTGTCTACACTTGCAAAGTTAAGTTGCCCTTGTTAAGTTGGTGAAAGACTGTTTATCTTTTACTGTCTTGTCCAGTCTGCTTTAAAAAGCCTGGCTTGATCAGTCATCCTCAATGTTTTTTGTCCTTTCTAATTAGAAGCATTTTAGATAAATCCTGTTCTGTTCTATCCTTATTCTCCCATTATCCATTATAATCAGTCAGCCTAAAATGCCAGTAAATTAGAGATGAGCAGAAACTGGAATATCAGCTCTGATGCCCCTTCTGAACTCAGGGGAAATTTTGATTCAGACATAGATTAATATCTAAGTTTAGTGACTTAGACCAGACTGAGATTTCACTGCTTTTTAATGTCATTTGCTTTCCTGAATGTCTTCTTTTCAGTCTTTGTTTTGGGTTTTGGTGGGTTAAGCTCATTTGATTCAAATATTAAAGGAGTGGATGATGTTTTCTATTCCATGTTCTCATCCACTGAATTAGACAAGCCCAGTGCAGGTGATTTCTCTTGGGTTGTATATAGTGCATGTTTGTTTGTTTGTTTCTTCTATTACACATTAACAATATTGCCAATCCTAAATGTTAAAAAATCTGGAGTGAGGCCTCAAAATCACAAGTGCTTTTTAAATTATGAGATAGTTTGTTTTTCTCTTAATAATAAAAACATTTTAGAATCTCTTTCTTTGCCTTTTGGTTTTGAGCCCTTAAGGTGCTCTTGGGTCATATTTTCAAGCTATTCTCCAAAATCTTGTCAGCTAGAAATTTTCATGTAAAAAAAGGAAAGCTGTAATTCTTATGTTATCACAGGACTCCAGGAGCTACGGCTTTAAAAGCCTCTCAGCAAATAGTGTGATACTTGTTTTAGTATCACAAGATTTAGCACCACTGCATAAAATGCAAAACCAAACGAGTAAACTTCAGGGTTGTATATTAAAACTTGGGTTCCATTTCAATTAAAACAAAACACCCACAATCTAAAATTGTTTAGTATGTACTCTTTATAAGAGCTTTTCTGCAGGCTTGCACAGTTAGGGTGCATCTACACCTGTAAATTAAGTCAACTTAAGCCTGCTTAAGTCAACTTTATTTACTCTGCGTCCACACTGGAGTTTCCTTAAGTCGACTTAAGCTGTTGCCTAAGTTGACTTAAGGAAAAGTAAAGTTGACTTTGTAAAACCTAGTTTTACATCGACTTTACTTCTTAAATCGACTTCTTAAGTCAACTTCAGGAGTGTGGATGCGCTAAGTTGACTTAGGGCAGGGGAAAAAGGGAGCCCCTGCTCCCTTCTCCCCAGGAAGCCACTAGTGGTTTGTCCTGGGGAGAGCCAGTCCCGCGCGAGACTGGCTTTCCCCAGGATGAGCCACCAGCAGCTCGTCCCGGCTCCCTTCTCCCTGGGACCGCTCACATCCCGGGGAGAAGGGCGGCAAACAGCTGGAGTGCTGGCAACTGCCGGCACGGCCCTTCAGCTGGCAGGGAGACCCAGTCATCCCAAAAAGCTGGAGCGACGTCCCAGCCAGATGGGTGCCGCAGGGCTCCCTTCTGGCTGGGACCACTCAGGTCCAGAGGCTTCCCGTGAGCTGGAGTGTGGTCCCAGCCAGAAGGGAGCCGCACAGCTCCGTTCTGGCCCGGACCTCTGAAGTCCCGGCAGAAAGAAGCCCGCGCTCCCTTCTCGCCAGACCCCCGTGGGTTCCAGCAAGAAGGAAGCGGTGGCTCTCTTTTTGCTGGGACCCACGGAGGTCCCAGCCAGCTTCCTTCTAGCCGGGACTACTTGGTCCCAGCTAGAAGAGTCCCCTTCTGCCCGGGACCTGAGCAGTCCCAACCAGAAGGGAGCAGAGCAGTCTGGGGCAGAAGGGATCTCCACGTTCCCTTCTCCCTCGGACTGCTCCAGGGCTTGCTGCCTCGGGGAGAGCCAGCCCTGTGTGGGGCTGGCTCTCCCTGGGCCTAACTAGTCGACTTAGAGAGTCTAGTATAGACTCTCCAAGTCGAGTTAGTAAGGCCCACCTTAAGTCGACTTAGGAGTCCTGTGTGGACTCTCTAACTCGACTTAATAAGGTCGACTTAAAGTCGACTTATTAAAGTTGACTTAAGTCGACCTAAATCAGTAAGTGTAGACATAGCCTTAAAGAGGTGACTGAATTTTTTAATTTAAAGGGGAACATTTTTTTGATTTACTGACTCTATATGTTATAAATCTGAACATTAATTTGTTTCATTAAAGTCTTGCTTTTTAAATAATATGCAAATTATCTCCAATACATTATGAATTCAGTTGAAATGACTCCATTAATTAAACTAGGTATCTGTGGTTAGAGAAAATAAATAGCGGTGAGCATTATTAATTTGAAGTTACATTTTTTTCATTACAATTGAGTTAATGTTTTCTTGATGACTGAATTAGGGATTATGAATTTCAGGAATCTTTTTTATTCCTTATCTAAGAAGGTGATATTTACAAGATATACATTTTCCTGGTTGTCTTTATGAAATTTTATAAGAACTTATACATAATGAATCAAAGGGAAATGAGCTAGGCCAAAGCACAGATGCAGTTTTCCCCTCTTGTAATGTTACTTCCCTCTAGACATAATAGTACACAGAAATATTTGTGATGATAGGAAAAATAATATTTCTACTATCGTTTGATTCTTCTTTATATACAACATTAAAGCTGTTGCCAACTTCGTAATACTCATGTATTGATCACAAAGGATTTATTGGAACACTTCAAGTAACAACTCCAGTAAGACTCAAAATTCCTATCAAAACCTCCCAGATCAGCAACAACATAATAATATGCCAGACAACAAATTAAGTGAATATTCAACATCATCTATTGGTGGAGGTTTGGTTTGCACAGATCTTTACAATATAGTAGAATCTAATTTTTATGAACACCAATTTTATGAACAATTGGTTATTTTTTCATGATGGGGAACAAATCACATAATGAAAATAAAATTGATGAAGAACAAATCAACATTTTTTCATATTCCAGTGTCTTCAGTGCATTGGAAATCACTTTGCAGTGGTTTGAAGAACAAGAGGAAAGCAGTGTAGACTCCTATAATTTTGAGTTATTCAATTTAGTGAACTCCTCAATTTCTAATTAGTTTATTGAACACAGGTTCTACTGTACTAAAAACACTATGTTCCACAGCGTAGTTATAGTAAGATCAATTTCAAAATTAGTTCATTTCTTAAAGGCCAGGATCTAATTGTAAGCTGTAAGGCAAGTCAAGAAGGATACAAATATGCCCACCTATGCATGCAATAAAACCTCTTCTTAATATCTGAAATCACTAACTGATCGCACAGACATAAATATAAAAAAAATAAACAAACTATTGGAAACAAAGTTTGTCCATCCCCTTAACTGGAAACTGGAGTTTTGGATCTCGTCAGTTACTGAATCACAAATTAGAGTCAGGCAAGATGATTCAAATAAGGTAATAACTAACTGAAACCTGTGTGCAGCTTTTGAATTAAACTTTTACTTGAGCCTTGAAAAACTTTTCTTTTTTGTTTAAATTTCCAGAACTCTTTTGCATTGGCTAAAAAACCACAAGAGAGATACTTCTCATTGCATGGTATTTCTGAATCAGACAAAACCACAGGATGATGGAAACCTCACAAGAAAGCCTCTTCTTGCAAAAAAAAAAAACTGTGCCCGATTGCCTGTGATGTTTTATTTAGCTTGTCATTATGAGGAAGGGGTGGGAATGGAGTGGTTACTCCGCATGTAATGCATGGGTAGTCATCAGTTTTACAGCAGCTTACAGCTGGACCACTTAACTAAATGACACAGGAATCAGACAACCAGAAGAGTAGAAGAAGGAGAAAATACATTTTGTAAACAGGCAACAATGATATATGCTTAAGTTGCAATAAGTCTAACAAGTACACAGCCTGCACAATATACCATATCTTAATTGTTCTACTACCTTATCTGTTGAGTTGCAAATGTTCTTTTAGAGTTAGCTCTGATTGGGAGCCAAAGAGCTAAGCAGGCCCCACCTGATTGTTTCTTCCCCAAAAATTCTGTGAACTCTCTTATATTTTCATGTTGGGATATTTTTTAAAAAACCCTCTTTTTTTCAATATAATAACTGACACTCATTTTTCTTAGGCTTGTGATCTTCATATATGCTTCCAGGTCATTAGTAATCTGTTTTTAGGTAGTATGTCGCTACTTTAGGAAGCTAAGATTTAGACAGACGGTATATATTTATAGAAAAAAGTTAGTGGGAGAAATTGTACGTGAAACATGCAATCTGAGCCTGGTAGGGACCATATCAATAAAAAGAGAGCTGGCTGCCAGAGGTCAAGTTAGAACAGCTAGAGAGAACTGAGGCCCAGATCCACAAAAGACACTTGGGCCTTATGAAGCTAAGCACTGCAACACCTAACTTGTAGGTGTATTGAAGATAACTGGCATCCACAAAACCTGAGTTAGGCACCTAAGCTGTCTCTATAATATGGGGAGAGCTAGGTGCTTGAGAATGGAATCCACAGAAGCCAGCAGGCTTGATAAGGAGCTGCCTAAGTTAGACTATGGGAAATGCCAACAGGAGGGGTATGTCCAACAAGAGGGCTCTCATGGAGATATCTGCCCATATCTGGGTTGCAGGAAGGTGCATATTCCTGTTTGGGAGTGACAGCTGGACTCTTGTGAAATCACATAAACTGTTTTTTTTCCAAGAAATATCAGATCAGGATGTGGTGGTGTTTGTGCTGCCTCCCTTATAACATCGGGCCGATGGTTAGCCATCCAGGTTCTCTTCTCCCCTCTATCTGATAGGGGAGAGGATTGCAGCAAGGGTCTCTCATCATTGTGCCCTGAACTAATGGGTATTCTGGTGTGTACTTATTCTGGTGTATACATCTCTTAAACTCTCCTGTTAGAGCTGTTTCACTTTGAAATGGCCCACCTCAAGGTGCGGGGTGGGTTAGCCTGCAGTAACTCATGTTAGTCTGGTGTGAAAAGTATGCATGATGCCATTCATTGGAGCCCACTAACTCTGAATTTATTGCAGACTCTGGAGTCCTCTTTCAAAGGGCGCAAAGTTGGATGAGAATTGAATGAATGCAGTCTATTGTTTGTGTTCAGGTAATGCTGCCAAGCACTATTTTGGCAGTCTTCCAACTTCTATCCCATTTTGCTTTGTGGACATCCTTTACTGACCTGTCTGTTTACTTGTATTCCCTCCACTGCCCCTGGGTCAAGTTGACTGGATGCCTTCCCCATTTTAAAAACTGCTATGGGCCCAGAATTGCCCATTTTCTCTTGGCTAGGAACACAATCATTTCTTTAATGTTGCTTCAGAAGCCTTACAATGTGCCTTGAACAGTCACTTGGAGCTGTGCTGAGATCCAAGAGTTCATCACCATCTGGGGAGAAGCATTGGAGCACAAGCTCTTGGGGCCAGTCATTGCAATAAAGATGTGTTTATGGATGTTGCTAATCAAATGTCTGGGGTTGGTGGTGGCGGGGTCACAACTGGGACATTGACCAGTGCAGACCACAGAGCAAACATCTCATAACTTACATGAAAACTAAGAGAACCCAGAAAACAGTCCACCCTTGTAAATATAGGATATTTTTAGAGAACCTGAACAGGATTTCAGCAGTTATGCCACTGCTGACCCCAAGGAGGCTGTGGATTCTTTTGAACCCTATTCCTCCACAAGGATGAGCAGCAAGAGCCATCAGAGGAGGAATATAAGAAAGAAAATGAAGAGCTCTCCCCAGAAAGCCAGGTTCTCTTCAGGATTCAGGACTTTGACACTGGCCACATAGGAAGCCAGCCTCATTCCCAGCTAGAAATTCAGAATGTGCCTGAGGAGAGAGATCCTTTGGAGGGAACCTCAGCAAGTAAGTATCTATCTTCACAATTTATTATTATACTATACAGCCATGCTAGTTTCTGTCCCAGGTGCCCCACAGCCACACCCATTTTGGCAGATGTTAGCAAAGACCTTTTCTCAAGTCTCAAGTCTCTGCCTCCTTCTCTTCCTTAGCCCACATTGCCCCCTTTGTCCATTTGCCTCCCCCATAAACTTTTTTCAAAATGGTGGGCTCGCAGAGGGTGCATACCCACCTTACCAATTTTCCTTTCTCCTTCCCACATCTATCCTGCCCGATGAATGCCCTGCCTCCCAAAGACGGTTCACCTGGTCAAAATGGCAGCTGGTAACATGATGCATCCACAACCTCTACCCCAGTTCCCCTCCCGCAGCTTGTATGACTAATGAAAATAATTGTATTGCTGCAAAATTCAACAATCTCTTAAGGCAGTAGTTACAGGAAAAGAAGTTTGGTTAATATTCTCAGGTTACAGGAGAGAGACATGGGAAATACATGTCCATAAGGATTTTAAAACTGCAGCTTCTTGCTGAGGTATAAATGCCCTGTGATGCATTTGTACAGGAAAAAATGTTTACCTTAGGGATAGCAAAGCTGTACAGCTCTTAGTGACTTTTCACAGGCTTATATAGAGAAAGACTGAGAACATTAATGCTTCAGACAATTAGTGTAGCATCTCATCTATTTTTCTCTGCACTTGCAGGACATCTCCAGGGGAGATAAAGCAGAACTAAAAACTAAGGAATTGCTAAATTTTGGCCCTGATATTATATAGGATATTTTCCCATATTCTCCTGCTGCACTTTTGGAAGGACCATCTTGGAAAATAACTTTACCAAGTATCTCAGTGGTCTGCCCTTTCCTTTTTGAATAAGGTTGTTCTCTGCCTCCTTATCATTCACCTCAGTGTAACCTTACTGAGAGTCAGAACAGCCTGAAGGGGATAAAGAGGGAACAATGGTGAGCTGGACGTTGTTTTTAAGGTTGGAGAGGGGAAAAGACAAGGGAAAGACAACCACATAGAGAATTGAAGTTGCCAGAGACAGTGTTATTATGACAAAAAACACAGTTGAGAAAGAAAGGGAGCTTCAGAGGCAATTCCTGGAGCCAATACAGAAGCAGAATGATCTGTGGCAGACATATTACTTGCAGGCACAAAGACAATGTAGTGCCCTTGACCGGGACCCAGCCATGATCTGCAGCCCTGTACAATACAGTGTACAAGGAACACTTGCATCTATTTTCTGCTGTACCCAGGAGATCCATTCACTTTGCCAAAGTCAGGGAAACTAGATTAACTGTATCAGGGACTCCAGCTCTTTTGAGTCATCTGATGCTCCTGATAACTTTGAGCCCCCACATTTAACAACAGAAGGCCCAAGACCAAGAAGAGTTAGAGGCAAGACCTGTACTTTCATGTGAATTGGGTCCTCCCTATTTTTGTGTGCTGCCCTCCACTGTGCTGTGTCACATTGCTTTATTTTTTAATTAAAGGTTTATTTCTGAGTATCTATATAACTAAACGAGAGTTGTATATATGCACGGCGGGGACGCAGCTGTGCGCGCATCACAGCTGTGCGCGCGCAACAGCTGAATCCCCGTCTTGCTGGCCGGGCTGGGGAGATTCAAATCTCCCGCCCTGAGCACGCTCACACAGAGTGTACTCAGGGCGGAGCGGCCTGACCCAGAAGCTGCTCTGCCGGCCGTCCCTCCACCTCCGAGCCTCCGGCCAGGTAAGGGGGCTGGGAAGGGGCTGGAGGGAGGCCTGGAGAGGGGTGGGGGGGACAAGGAGAG
>ML685849.1:1548079-1588963 GCA_007922175.1 Pelusios castaneus | reverse complement strand
CAGGGGTCGGCAACCCGAAATATAAGAAGAGCCGTTTTTAAAAATTCCTTCTATAACCAAATGCTTTGAGAGCCAAAATAGGTGTAGCCTCCTGGTGGGGGGAGTTGGGAGCTGGGCCAAGGCACCTGCTGCAAGGTCCCCTGGTGAAGGAGGGGGGAGTCTGGAAGCAAGAACAGAAGTCCGGAGGTGGGGAGTCTGGAGCCTGGTGCAGCTGCCCACAGGATCCCCAGTGGCAGGGGGCCTGGAGCAGACTGCCCACAAGGTCCACCTGGCGGGGAAGATCCAGAGCCGCAAGGGGGTAGCCAAAGAGCCGCATGCGGCTCCAGAGCCACAGGTTGCAGACCCCTCTTCTAGATCGTAATGGTGACTGTCCTTTCAGTGGGTGTAGGGCACCACATGTTGGTACGCTGACACTGTAGCTCTGGGCTAGCTCAGCATATATCTGAAAAAAGGTCATCTTCACCATGCTGAAATCCTCTTGATGTTGCTGGTCATCCCAGGTTTGCAAAACAACACTTTCCAGTCAGTCGATGCTGGTTTCCTGAGGTGAAAAATGAAACTAAACTGTCTGAAGCTGTTTCAGGAACAACTCCTTTTAGCAGTAGTTGCTCAGTGCAATTTTCATCTTCCTCGTCCTCCATCTTCTGCTACCGCACTGGAGGAGTCACTGCTGCAGCCTCATCAACTTCTTGCTAGTACAGAAGGCATAGTTCAAAGCCAAAGCCAGGTGGCTCTGAGAGCTCGTAGACAGCCCAACCATTGCATCTTTGAGGTTGCCAGCACCGTGCTGACTGACAGCAGTTTGAAAGTGGCACTAATCTTCCCAGAAACAGAGATGAAGTATAAGCTGGAGGAAGCAGAATCATGGAGTTATTTTAATTTGACCCTCAAGTCTCAGAATTCCACTGGCTTTCACCTGATTTCTATTATGTATCCCACAGCAAGAAATATCCCAACAGTTATCCTGCTCTTCTGTGAAGGAACGTACCATGGGACAACTACATGCTTAATTCTCAACAATTTCCACCATGAGTACCCAATGAGGTAAATTGAAAAAGAACATAGCCATTCCAAGTGTATACTATTTGTATGGTTTACACCAAATATAAGATAAGGGCTTCCTTAATTCGAATTAATAAATTTGATTGCTTAGTTCGAATTAATGGTTAATTCGATTCATTAATTTGAACTAAGTCAAATGTGGCCATATTAGTTCGAACTAACTGCTTAGTTTGAACTAATCGGCAGATTGACCTTCCTGAAACTGACTAATTCTAACTAAGCAAGTGCCCTGCATGGCCATGGCTAATTCGAACTAGCATTCTAGTGGGGCACGCTAGTTCAAATTAAATTAATTCGAACTAACTAAAAATTAATTTGAATTAGTTAGTTTGAATTAACTAATTCAAACTAGCTTTTGTAAGTGTAGACATAGCCGTAGAGATCAGAATTTATGGCACTCACATGGGAACATGCTGTTGAAATCCTTTCTCCTCTGCCGGGCAGAGGAGGTGTGGTAATTGAACAACAATCTCCCCCACCTGAGTGAGTGCTGTAACTACTGAAATAAAAGTTAGAAGGGAGGCTTCACTACCATCTTTTCTAGATAGATTTCTGAAGGGGGCCTGCAGGCAAGATAGGTGTTCCCCTGCCTATCTTCCCGTGGTTTGAGGATCCTGCTAAGACTTAGCTGCTGAAAGGGTCTTCCAGTGACAAGTTGGGTACTTAAGGGTTTTAGGTGCCTACATGCCTAGGCAGCAGCCATGAAGGGGTTCAATGGTGTCCCAGGAGGGAACTGCACTTCCGCTGTTCTGAATGGAGTCATTAATAAGCTAGGAAGGGGATAGATAGTACCTCAGATTAAGGTGATGGAAGCAAAACGCAAACAGCTTAAATGTTGTACTGGGAGTACAGCCTGACTATCATCATCCAAAACGTTTTGTTCTTTCCCTTCTTAAGCAATTGGTTTCTACTGACTCTGTCATTGGGGCAGTAAAGGAGAACTCAAATATGTGAGGTGGCATGGAGCAGGTGGAAGTGGGTTGGAAGAGGAAGTTTTAGCCTCTCTTTTATCTGTACAAGCTTAACCAGGCAAAATTGGAACAAAGACTAAGAAATCATGAGGAACAGGCACAGGGTCATCTCTGGCTAGCCCTCTCTGTAGTGCCTTGTTTTGGAACATGTGAAATTATTATGGAACTTTTAAAAAGTTTCTCACATTCTAAACAGTACCAGAACCCTCTTCAACCTAATGTCAGTGAAGAGAGCAAGGAGAAGCATGCTTAGATTGCTTATGAGTGTGAACCCATGCACAAAAGGGCATGTAGCATTGCTGGGGAAAGGAACATCTTACAGTTACTCCCCAAACCAGTGAAACAAATGTAAGCACCGGCACCTTATAGTGAGAGAATAACAAAGGCCAAGACTTCTGAGTCCAAATCTCTTCTTACTTCTGGTTCAGTCTGCTACAGAAAAGCTCAGTGCTATCTGTGTCCTTTTATTTTTCTTAGCAGCATTCTGCTAGAGCAATGCCAGTTGGGGCCCCATAGTGCTAGACCCATTAGCAGAAGCAGTTGCTGCCCCCAAAAACATACAGTCTCAATGGATGAGATGAAGAATTGGAACAGAAACAGGCCCTGCATGGTGAAGTGAGTTATTCAGGGTTACACAGTGGATTAGTGTCAGAGCGAGAAATAGCTGTCAAGTCTCCTGGTTCCCAGTGTAATGCCCTCTCTGCTACACCGTGGTGCTTCTTAATAGCAAACTATTAGGTGCGGGCCTGATGAGAGAAATTTAGGGCCTCAGTTCATCATGCTCACTGAGTCCCCACACCCTTTATTTCCCAAGTTACCAGTACTTTATTTACAAAGATGTTACAGATGATGTGGAGGTCCCAGGTGCATTACTTGGATAATTCGTCACCTAGGCACTCTTCCTAATGACATTCAGCAGTGGTTAAGCAGAGGATGGGGAATGAGGAGGACTGGGTAGGATCCTTAGCTCCGCCAATGTCTCACTCTGACCTTGACTAGTTTAACTAGAAAAGATTTTTAAAAGAAAAAAGAAAAGTGTTGCGTTTTAACACTGTCTATCGATACATAATTGTAAAGCATTAATTAAAATCTCAAAGCCATTTTGGCAAACCAGGCATGAAATATATTTTCAAATAGTTTTCTTACCATATTCTGAAGCTTAAAATGTTAGCTTACTCATTCCATTCTGCTATATTGCAAGTTGAAATGATAAAGATGTAATTAAAATCTTGCAAGTTAAGTACATTGCATGAATTATTAAAATCTTGCTCCTTCAAATCGTGCCAAAATGATTCTGCTGTACTCAAGTTTCTGTGATTACCCTTCATGGGGTCAGACTGGCACCTAAAGGGTCCATCTGCAAACTTGAGATAAGGGCCTGTGGCTCACTCGAGCAGCTGTGTAGTGGGTGAGGGAAAGGGAGGCTGGTGCCTTGGGGTTCCATGCATGTCTGATAGTACAGCATTCTAGAGTACCTCATGGTAATTTATTGGGGAACAGATGGATTGCTTTATGTACATGGACCTGCGTTTTGATCAAACTCAGAAGACTGCAGCTTTCCTTAGAAACGTATGACGACAGAGTTGGAACTTGATCACCTTCATTAACCTTCTTGGTCCTTGTTTGTCTTAAAATTCACTCTCCTGTAAAGGTGACTTGTGCATTCCTAATTGCCACAAACTTGTTATGCAGAAATGTTTTTAATCAAGCTCGTCTGTGTCTAATGCTGCTTTCTGTAGAAATTTCATGTTTAATTTATTCTACTCAGGAAAGGCCCATGTGGAAATTTCCAAGGAGGCAGGCATCCTAGGCTGGCAGACTCCTCAGCATCAACTGTCTGAACAGGTGCTTCTTTGAGAAAAGCAGTGTGACCAGTTAAATCCAGTGATATGGAGCATCAGACCTGGCACGTGATATGCATAAGTTTGTCAGTTCAGCTGCCAGTCTAATTATCAGGAATGGAAACATAGAGTGAGACCTTAAAAGAGAAAATACAAAAATTCTAGAATAAGTGCAGAGGATAAGATGAACTCTAAAAATATATTAATGAGAAGAATTTCCACTGAAGTGGGGGAGGAAAAATATTATTTGCCAAATCCTCAGTACCACAAAGGGTAATCATCTACAAAAACACAGCCAACAGACAGACCAAGGAAGCAGCATTACAGTTTTGCAAATCTTTGCAGACAGATTTTGTACCTTTCATATCCAAGTTCCCTTATTAAAGCACCAAAGTGTCTGTTAAAGTGTCTTCTGTCATTGGGCAGACCTGCTTAGTTTTGATTGTACAAATGCTCATTTGTCTAGTTTTGGTTTGTGTAAGCCCCAAAATGTAAAATACATGTTTTCAACTTTAAAATAGCGCTCACACTCAACAGTTCCTCACTGAAATCGCTGGCCAATGGATACTCTCCTCATTTTAACCTTTTCATAGCGCATGCCAACCTCTGTGGAATGAGTATGTTTTAACCCGTTACCTGACATATGTTATGATGCATCAATCCTGGAAGCACCCTCGTGCTGAATTTTAAGCACATGAGTCATCCCTTTGTGCTCAATAGTCACTTGACTATAAGTAAGCCCAAGTGTAAGTGTGCACAGGATTGGAGATTAATAATGCACAGGCGAGAAAGGTTAAAACACATGTGTTCTGTGAAGGCAAACATGTGCCTTAACAGTATCACATGGATTGTACATTGAAACATGCTTCCATTTAAGGGAGAAAGGGGGATTAAGAACCCCACTTTAAATCTCTGCAAGGTCTAGTTGGATCCTTATGGGTAAGAATAGTAGGCAGTGCCTTCCTACTTAATTCTGCCCTCCACCCACAGCGCACATGAGCAGAGGATGGGTTCCTACACTCACTTTCTACTACACTCTACTTTCTACAAACCCTGAAGAATAAGGGAGAGAATGGGGAGGAATTGAGACTCTGGTGGATTTGAAGCTAGGTTTCACTAAAAAAAAAAAAAAAAAAAGTTTGCTAGTATAGCAATGTTGGTTAGGAGTGTGATTTTTTAATTTTTATTTTGCTCACTGAACTTGTATAAACTCTATCAGTTAAAGCGCTTTTTTGCAAATATAAGCTTTATCTATATTAAGAGGATTTTGCTGGCAGAGGTATATGGGTATAGTTATGCCAGCATAGTTATAAAAATAAAATTAATGTATAAAGTGTAGGCCTTTGAATCATGATGCCTCCTGGGGCTATTCTATTACAGGTTACTCACAGCTTCTTTCTCAAGGCTGTGCCTAAAAATCACAATATAGCCCTCTATGTTGAACTTTATTGTAAGAAAATTAGTAATAGAAGAAAATTTGGAACATACCATACCCGTGTAGCTTTACCTAATCACTTCTGCATGCAAATCTTGTTTGCACATATAAATTCTTTTTGTAAATACAATTGATAATGCCAGTTGGGGCCCCATAGTGCTAGACCCATTAGCCATTGATTAGGTTTGCATTATAACATGAACAAAAATAGAAACCATGTTTTGAAAATGTTGACCCTACATATTCAGTGCTAATCATCCTTGCAAACCCTGGAAATAAACCCTGCAAGGAACAATAAATAATATGAACAATTAAAAATTAATTAAAATTAAAATTAAATATCAAATGGGATCTAAAATTTGGGCCATGAATTGTTTGAACTGTGCGTGTATAACCTTGGACTATTAACACATTCCAATGTAATAAACATGCGTTCATTCACTTGATCTGCTTTGCGTTGAAGGTACAAAGTCTTTTGTTCAATATCTCATTTTGCAATTTCTTGCTACTGAAAATGCTACTCCATTAAATTTACTTTGATGTCTATTTTGTATAACTTGTAAATTACTTAAAGTACCAAACATCTGGACTATGTAAACCAAACTCAGGCAGAAAATCTTTGTGTATACAACGCTTGATAACCTTTGACCAAAATGATGCAGTTTCTTTACGTTTTCTAACTATAGATAAAAATGTCCCAGTTTACGTTTGAGAAGCAGATCTGAAATGGAAAAACACATCATATTAATTTTTCCTAAATGAAATAATTTGTGTAGAAACCTTCATAATGTCATCCTATATTTGCTATTTTTTATCTAAATGTAACTTGCTCTTGCTTACTGAATTATAGCCCTCAGCTGCACAAGCTGTATTTAATTCTAAATTTCATTTTTATTTTCTCTCTGCATATTTCCAATAGCTACAAAAATTTTTAAAAAATAATTCTGAGGTAGTCAACATATTTAGTTTTGATAAAATCATAATATTTCATCTGTTTCGATCTACTGCATATAACATCCCATCACTGGCCATTGGGTATATTTATTGCTAGTAGTAAAAAAAACAGTTAATTGCCAAATTAGGCTCTCCCATCATACCATCTTCTCTATAAATGTACTAAACTCTCTGTTTTGAAACCAGCTATCCCCCCCCCTTTTTTCGGCCACCACTGCTCCCATTGGAAAGCTGTTCCAGAATTTTATTCCTTTGATGGTTAGAAAACTTTGTCACATTTTAAGTCTAAACTTCCTAATGACCAGTTTATATTCATTTATTCTTGTGTCCACTTCGGTGCTGTAATAACTCAGAACCCACCCCATCTGCCCTCCCTTCTTAGGCCACTGGCATATCCACCACCAGTAGCCAAAGATCAGTCAATTACCAAAGTAGGCTGCCTGTCATACCAACCCCTCCATAAATTTATCAAGCTCAGTTTTGAAGGCAGTTATGTTTTTTTCCCCAAAGCTCCCCTTGGAAGGCTACTCCTCTGATGGTTAGAATCAGGCGTCTAATTTCAAGCCTAAATTTCCTGATGGACAGTTTGTAACCATTTGTTCTTATGTGCACAGTAGTGCTGTATTCAAATAATTCCTCTCCCTCCCTGGTATTTAGCCCTCTGATGTATTTATAGACAGCAATGAAAGCAGTTGTAAGGATTCAAACTGTGGAGTACAACAGCTAGCAGGGAGATGGGTGGGGTCAAGGAAAGCAAAATTACCTGTTGTACTGGGAAAAGAAGCCATAATCTGTGTTAAGCCTTGTATAATGGTACTAAGACCTCCCTATCTCTACTGGCAATATCTCACCTGCTGCATCTGAAATAGTTTCCCATTTAACCAGTTTTTTATCTATCTTCCAATTTTCATAGTAATCCCCATCTTTTCCAATTTAACTAATAATTCCCTGTGTGAAACTGTATCAAATGCCTTACTGAAATCTAGGTAAATTGGATCCACTGCTGTCCCTTTGACTAAAAAATCTGTTATCTTCTCAAAGAAGGAGAGCAGGCAAGGGCAAGAGGATAATCACCGCCAGGAGATGTTCACATAGGGTGCGTCTACACTTGTAAATTAAGTCGACTTATGCTTGTTTAAGTCAACTTAATTTACTCTGCGTCTACACTACAGTTTCCTTAAGTCGACTTAAGCGAGCTGCTTAAGTTAACTTAAGGAAAATAAAGTCGACTTAATGAAAATTAAATCAACTTTATAAAACCTCCTTTTAATTCGACTTTAGGCTTAAGTCGACTTTTTTAAGTCGACTTAAGCCAGTGTAGACTTGGAGTAGCCCTAAGTCGACTTAGGGCTACTCCAGAACTCCCCCACTGCCCTCCCTGCTGGGGTGGGGGGCACAGGCGGAGCCTGGCATGCCCCCCACAGGGCAGGGCAGAGTCCTGCCCACCCTGCCTCTATGCCCTGCCAGGGTCCCTGTCCCCCTTTGTCCCATTGTATCCATGTACAATGGGGCAAAGACTGAGCCCCCTGGCACTGGGCAAAGGGTGCCCCCCCACCACCGTTGCCCTGCCCTAGGTCCCCCTAGCCCCTAGAAGTTGACCTAGACGTCCACTGTGGACGCTTTAGGTCGACTTTGTAAGGTCCCCCCTAAGTCGACTTTAAATTTAGGTGTAGACATGCTAAATCGACTTAACTAAGTTGACTTAAAGTCGACTTAGTTAAGTCCACTTAGCTAAAGTCGACCTAAATTTACAAGTGTAGACATAGTCATAGAGCTCAGAAAGGGTACATAGGTGTAGCCAGCTGTGCAATTGTGACAATGAACTTTCCATGCAAGGTGTATTCCTGAGAACAGCAAAATGAATGAGAATTGAATTGCTGGACTCTAACTCAGGTTAATACAGAATAAATGAGATAGTTTGGGTCATGAAGGTTTCCTCTACCATTGATGGTTGGGGAGTGGGTCATTGGTAACTACAACAAGAAGTTATATAATGAGTGCATATAATCCAACATGCACTCATTCCCTTAACCCACTCTTTAAAAGGAGTAAAGGCGATTGCCACAAAATGCTTCTCTAAGGCTATGTCTACACTTGCACTTTTAAGTCGACTTAGTTAAGTCAACTTAGTGTGTCTACACTTAAAATTAAAGTCGACTTAAAGGGGAACTTACAAAGTCGACGTAGAGTGTCCACACTGGATGCTCTAGGTCGACTTTGTGGGGCTAGGGGGACCTTGGGCAGGTCCACGGTGACGGGGGGGGAGCACCCTCTGTGTACAATGGGGCAAAGGGGGACAGGGACCCTGGCGGGGCAGAGCCCTGTGTGTGACACTGTCTGGATTTAGGGAAGCATTTATGATATTATTTTCTATGGCTATCTCATAAATGCTATAATCCATAGGAACTATGTCATGTTTGGTATCAATAGAAAGGTAGTAATTTCCTGGGAATGATTATATAGTTTATGTCTAGGAATTCTATTTTGATTAGAAGTTAAGAATTTGATGTTATATCCATACTTTAACTTGTGTCATTCTGGAGAAATGTCTTAGATGGGAGGGTGTGAACAACCATTGTCTCCTTAATGTTTAGGAATTTGCCAGGTGATATGGTTCCAGGGAGTATCCTGATGAGCCATTGAGGACATAAAGAATACAACCATTGTATCCTTAATGGCTCATCAGTTTACTCCCTGGGACCATATCACCTGGCAGATTCCTTAACATTAAGGAGACAATGGTTGTTCACACCCTCCCATCTAAGGCATTCCTCCAGAATGACACAAGTTAAAGTATGGATATAACATCAAATTCCTAACTTCTAATCGAAAATTGACCAATGTTGAAAAGACCTAATTGCTAAAATGTTTGTCCTAAACAGTATTTTGTTCTTTTATAGCTACATTAGACTTGACTGGCTCCTGTTAAACTTGTGCTCTGATCACATCAGGAGAAGCCAGCTGAGAAATGTAGTGTGTCAGTTTGCAAGATAAAGAAAATAAATATCACATGAGGGAGCTTAGACTTTAAGTACACTTTAAGTACTATATTCAGAAAAGAAGAGCATTTCAGGAACAAAACGAGAATACTTGAAAATGCGGGCTGGTCAGAAAACTTCCAATTGAACAGTTTTCCATCAGAAAATGCCCTTTCTTTGAAATGGAACCTTTCCAGGGAAACATTCTGATTTCAAAAGTAATTTATTTAGGGAAAAAAATTGAAACAAAATACCTTAATAATGTCAAAATATTTCAGTTTGATTTTTCATTTCAAAAGGGCTATTTGGTTCAAAATTTATATTGTTTTATATTCCATATGTCATTATGTCATGTTATGCTTCACAATAAGCTAAGTTAGATGGGCTTTCCTCTTCAGTTGGAGAAACAGGACAGGACCAACTTACATTCTCCTCCCAGACTGCCCCTGTGTGACTCCCAATCTACTTCTTTCAGTCTGCTCTGCCCATAAAACTATTTTAATTCCCCAATGAGAGCAGGTTAGAGTTATTAAAGCTTCTTGCTGTAACATTGTCACTTAATGACCTTATAAGTAAGGTAGTAGATTGTTGTCAGAAAGGGTCTCTTCTCTCTTTCTTTAGGTCAGTGAAGGTGTTGAAACTGGCTGATACTAGAAGTCAAGCACTTAAATCACATTTCTGAATACACAACAAAATGCACAATAAATACAGGTATTTGTATTTTTTTTTTATCCCACCAGTGCTAAGTTTCTTTCACAAAGGACTAGTATTAAAGCTCCATAAGGAAAAAGTCCACAAACTTAAAACTTATTAGGCAAACCTTTTTCACTAGGAGGGTGGTTAAGCACTAGAATGGGTTACCTACAGAGGTGATAGAATCTCCATCCTCAGAGGTTTTTAAAACCCTGGCTGGTACGGATTGGTCCTGCTTTGGGAAGGAAGTCAGACTAGATAATCTCCTAAAGTCCCTTTCCAACCCTAATCCTCTCTGGGTGCGTCTACATTTGTAAATTAAGTTGATTTAAGCTTGCTTAAATCGACTCTGCGTCTACACTACACTTTCCTTAAGTCGACTTAAGCAGCTGCTTAAGTCGACTTTATAAAACCTAGTTTTAATTCGACTTTCTGCTTAAATCTACTTTCTAAAGTCGACTTAAGCCAGTGTAGACATGGAGTACCCCTAAGTTGACTCTAAATCAACTTAGGGGCTTCAGGGCTTCCCCACTGCCCTCCCTGCCAGGGTGGCTGGTACAGGGAGAGCCTGGCATGCCCCCCCCAAAGGGCAGGGCAGAGGCCTGCCCACCCTGCCGCTATGCCTTGCCAGGGTCCCTGTCCCCCTTTGCCCCATTGTACCAAGGTACAATGGGGCAAAGGCTGAGCCCCCTGGCACTTGGCAAGGGGTGCCTGCCCCCTGCCACCGTGGACCTGTCCCCTAGCCCCTACAAGTTAACCTAGGCATCCAGTGTGGATGCTCTAGGTCGATTTTGTAGGGTCCACCCTAAGTCGACTTAAAATTTAAGTGTGGACATGCTAAGTCTACTTAACAAAGTCAACTTAGTCGACTTTGTTAAGTCAATCTAGCTATGTCGACCTAAATTAACAAGTGTAGACATAGCCTCTGATTCTATGATTTAGAATTTAAATTCTAGATTTTATACATAAATTCAGTATGTCCCAGACAAAATGTTATAGCATGCAAATGCACTCTCAATTCTTGTTGTAATATATTACAAACCAGGCACTTGGATTCTGTGGCGGCAATGAGCTCAAAACAAATGTCTATAAGTAAATAAACTATAAATTAATCAACTTCAGGTTATACTAGATTAAAAAAACCAGTGTGGTGCATTAAAAGCTGAATTAAAATTACAGTTATGACATTACATGATCCTGATCCTCCTTGAAGGCAAGAGGGCTTTAAGGGAATCTGTGAATTTTGTGTCCTCAGTAAGAAGTCTGTAAAAGAGCCAGCCTAGAGTAAGGTGGATTGATTTATACCTCCCTGCCTTAGGTAGCAGTCTGCTATTTCTCTCTCTCTCTCTCTTTGGGGGTTGTGTGCTAGATTTCTGGATTCTAAGAAATAAAGTAGTGTTATGGTGTAACCATCCAAGAAGAATATTTATGTTTTGTTTCTAATGCTTTTGCATATGCCATGAATATAACAAAGCGGAACCAGTGTATTCTAACTCTGAAGGGCAGCTGGGAAAGCCTATGTGGTGTACAATAAAACTGAGTTGCAATGCAGTCTGCTGAGAGAACTGTGAGCTTATTCATGAGGAAACTGAAAAAAAACTTAATGAACAACATTTGCTAAAACTAGTGAGGTATAAATTGATGTTTCCGAAGGTAGTGTTTTCTGCAAAATACATTCAGACCTGATGTGTGCAGGTGCAACTCCACTGACTGCTATACAGCTGTGTACACTTACGCCAGGTGTGAATATTCTCTTCTGATGTTAGCTTACCTCACTGTGTTTAAAAATGGAAGGTCTGTTCTATCTCTATTTTTTTGGTGTCAGACAATACAGAAACTTAAACTTTTTCCAGTTGCTTGACTTACCTTGTGGACATACATCACAACGCTACAGCCAAGACTGAAAATGGGATCCTCCATGGTAGAGCCGGGCAAAAATTGTTGTAGCAATATTTTTTTAATTCCAGGTTTTCATGTAGGCCCTACATTGGGCTATGTTCATGGAAAAACTTTCAAGCCTGGGCTGACTCACATTTGAGTGATCATGTGAAACTCACGTATTGTGACTCATGAAACAGAAAACATGATGGATTTTACTTAGTAAGTTTCACTTAAAGTTTGGGAGTTCAAAAATAACCCTTGCTGTGAAATTCCAAGTATACAATCCTACAATATGTGAAGGCACAGTGTTATCTGGGATTTTCAAAAGCACCTGCACCTGTTAGGCTCCTAAATCCTCTTGAATTGAGTGGGAGCTGTGCACCTTACTTCCTTAAGACACTATGGAAATCACATCCTATATCCTTTATCTTGGCAGAGTGACTTAGCTACAGTGGAAGCCTTCACTCTGATTTTTTTTTTTCCTTTTGCCTGTTGGCAAAACCATTGGCAGTTGGTTCTGGTACTATATTTCCATTGTGTTTTCAAGTGCCTACATTCCAGTCAATGTAGTGTTCTTCCATTTCAACAGCAAAAAAAAAAAACAAAAACAAAAAACCAAAAAAAAGGATAAACCATGGTGCACCCTAAGGGGCTTTGGTATATCTTCAAAATGCTGCACTGTAGACTTTTGATATGATATGTTATGGCATAAGGACATAGTTATGCAGATTTGCTGAATGATGTATTTGTCATAATCCCTAAAGCCATTGTAATATCTTTGGCAGTCCACAGCATTATAAAGATTCTGTTAAACAAATAACATCATCATGCATTTGAATTTGGGAATCATTCTTAGTAGTACTTGTCAAACTTATAACATCTTTGATGTAGTTTGCCAGTGTACAATGAATATATAGGGCACTGTGTATTCTATACCCAATCAGAAAATTAGCTTCAATGGGTCAGTTTTCTAGGCAAGGGACAGGTTTTCTCCAAACAAAATTCTATGATGATATATGCAGATTGATTTTTAAAAAAAATCACTATACCTTAGTAAACAAATGTTACTAAATGATGTTAGAGACATTTGCATCTTTCAGTTGAAATATAAAATGGATACAATCTTTCTGGAGAACATTTCTTTCCACTCAAAGGAGGACCAAGAGAACAAAAGTCATACCTTTGGCAAACATGGCACTGCTCACAGATTTAGAAAACCTTATTTATGAATAAAATATAAGTTATAGGGGATATAGACACAAAGATCGCCTATGTGCTCCCAGATCATCTTAAAATTTTAAGTTTATCCCCATTCATAGTACAAAAGACATTCATGACCACATGGCAAAATATATGCGACAAAAACTGTGAAGTGAGATGACGATAGAGGATAGATAGGCAGCAAGTGTCACCATCTCACATTTGTTTAGTAAATTAATAAAACTACAGCCTTTCAGTTTAACATTTTTATTAAAGTTTGAACAAAAAGACAAAATCTATGCATTTCTTTTGAATTACAGTACTTAGGCATGCTGATGCTTCTGGTGCCAAAAAACTGTTGCCCACGTGGCACCAAGCCTCACACATTGGTGCTCAAAGAGTACCATAATTTGCTCGGCTGTATCATCAGCTTAGAGGGAACATTGCTCCGGGAATCTAGCCTTGAGGAGGAGACAGGACTTGATGAAACAGGACAAGAAGGACCTTTGAGGTTAGGAAGCTGTATGGAAACAGTCACAGAGACTAGAATGGGGGAAGAGAGAATTGCTATGAGAGTTGTTGGGGCTAGATGCTTGTTCTCATTGAGTGCCTCTCATCACAAATAGTCCAGTAACAATCAGTGGAACTACTTGCAAAGTAAAGCTGCAAGAATGAGTCTCTGTGTGTATGGGATACGTGGTTTTCTTTCTCTTTCTCTGGCCTGTATATGGATGTTTATGAAAAACATACCCAAAATTAATATTGAAGAAAATACATTAGTGTGCAATCTATTGAAGACATCAAAAACAGTGTAGATGGCCTTTAATGGAGCTAGTCCTGGAGTATAAAGGTGCGACATAACATCAGCAGTACTGTGAACTTAGATTGCAAATTGTGTAGTACAGGGCATCATGCACATTTACAGCACTTCATTAATCATGCACGTGGCTGGGTATGCTGCCTGGATTTCATTTCATATTTATTATTTATAGCGTTGCCATTTTCAGTGAGGCAGAAGATCACCACTGTTCCCCCTTGAGTGGGGACAGATCCCATCCCTTACTATGGGCGGTAACTAAATGCTTCAGTCCAGTCTGAAATTTGTTATATTGTTGTGATAGAAGGCTAAAAGGTAGGCTTGATCCTTGATAGGTTTATGCTAAAAGACTACGGTTGATCCTTCCACGGGTTTGCAACTACAACAGTGTCATACTGACTCCAGTGGTACTTCTGTGTGTACTATCTGTCTGAAGCATTTGTTTAGCTAGTACAGCTTATTGGGCCATTCATCTACAGTCAAACTGGCAAAGTCTGGTTAAATTTCTATGTAATTTTAGCAAAGCATATTTCTCTGTTTAACAGGAGACTTCCTGACAAAAAACTCAGTCCAGAGGTTAATTTATATTTCATATAAAGATGTCTGGCTTCTTTGATCATTTTATAGCTTATAGACCTGTATGCTGTTTTCATTATGAACAGATAACTTAAACCAGGTCTCAGATTAAAAGAAGCTGGCTCATGCATCATTACTCTGAAATATATTTGGCTGGGAATTTATGTTGTCAGTGTTTTCCAGGATGTGTAAAATCAGAAACATAATTCATTCAGGTGTTCATGTAGAAGTGATCATCACTGTTAACACCTTTCATAAAGGCATAAATTGCCCAAGGTAACACTGCAACCCTCCTAAATTCTGTTCACAAACAGAAACTACCGTTTTAAAAGACTTCAGTTCACCTGCTTCCCTTAACTTAAAAATCAACCCAAAATTTATGGATAGATAAACTCAGGAGGTTGGTAACTGTATCTGGTAGATCTATAAATGTGCTACGTTGCAAAAAGCTAGTTAAACATTAGGTAGATTAGTATTCAAAATGCATTGATTTAGCAGAGCTATTTAATAATTGCTCAAATGGATGAATGAAAGTGGGCTACTGTCTCACTACTAGTTCACTTTATAATCTTCCAAGTCAATAACATCACTTGTTAAAGGCTCTCACATTGTATTTAAAGTTGATATACTGATCTAAGCAGTGTCTGTTAAGAATTTGGACTCCTGAATTTTGGAAACATAGTTTTATGCACCAATATTAAAAATAATGTCTTTCTTATAGACAGACACCAGTTGGGCCTAAATATATCTTTTCTATTTTCTAGAAAACTTTTAGTAGTCAGACAATGGGTTGGTTTTATACTGCAGTAATTCCACTGATTTACATCAACATGAGACCAGAATGGGGATCAGGATCTGTAATATGGTACTGTTTTACTTTTTTAATGTTCATGACAAATGAAAGTAAGGGTGATAATTCATGAGAGTGAATTATTTCTTTACAGTAAAACAAACAAGGAGTCCTGCGGCATTTTTAAAGACTAACACATTTATTTAGCGCAAGAGATTTCGTGGGAGAAAATCCCACTTCATCAGATGCTTTGAAGATGGGGAGCTACAGAATGGGAGGAAATTAAATTATGACACAGGATCAGGTCAGGCTGTAACAGCAAATCAGAATAGGTGTTGGGATTCAAACACTGGGGAACAGCATATAGAGGAAGGTGAGGTCAAATCACTATCTTCAAAGTGTCTGACGAAGTGGGATTTTCTACCATGAAACTTCATGCGATAAATAAATTCTTTCATCTTTAAAAGTGCCATAGGACTCCTTGTTTGTTTGGCTGACCAAGACTAACACGGCTAACCCTTTGGAACTTCTTTACAGTAAACAAACATGATGAAATATCTCAGAGGTTCTGAAACATCCTGTCTGGGGGAAGGAAGTCCTATTCATTTTAAGAGCAGAAGTCCATAGGATGTGTTTAAAAACATCAACAATTCATTTTTAATTTTGGAATATATATAATAAATTGTTCATTTAATGAATTGTTAATATGTAAGAGTTTTCCTTTGTGCTTCTGAAGTACAAAGGAAAACTCTTATATACAATGCCCAAATTACAGTAATTTTCTAAGGGTACGTCTACACTGGCAATTTAAGTCAACTTAAGGAGCCTTAAGTCAACTTAAATTAAGTCACGTCCACACTAGGCTTTTGTTAAGTCGACTTAAGAAATTCCTTAAGTCAACTTAATGAAAGCTTAAGTCGACTTTATAACTACTACTCATTAGGTCGACTTAACCATTAAATCGACTCCTTAAGTCGACTAAAGGACAGTGTGGATGTGGAGTAACCCTTAAGTTGACCTTATTAAGTCGACTTAAGGGTGGTTAGGTCAACTTAGCAAAATGGACTAAGTCGACTTAAAGCTAAGTCAACTTAGTGCCCTTTGTTAAGTCGACTTTAATAAGGTCAACTTTAAGTTGACTTAAAGTCGACCTTAATAAGTCGACTTAACAAAGTCGACCTAACTTTTCCTAGTGTAGACATAGCTTAAATGTATTTAGCGCATGTCAGTTTAATCAGTAAACAAATAGAATGTTGAGGCTTGTGCTTTGGCAGAATGCTTTGACTTTGTGATAAGAAACTAGAACTGAGAAGGCAGAAGGGGAAGTGTTAAAAAGGGCCTTGATTGCAAGGACAAGAAAGTAGCTTGAACCTGAAGTGCAATCCAATAGTGTCCTTCAAAGAGGGGGAGTAATGGGAGATTGGAATCCCATGCAAGGAGCATGAGCTCAGAGTATGTCTACACAGTAGCTGAGAGTGTGCTTCCTCACACAGGTAGACAGACGTGTTACTTCTGCTTGTGCTGGTGTGCTAAATAAAGCAGTGCAACCACAATGTAAAGGATGGTGACTCAGACTAGCCACCTGAGTATATACTCACCTGACTCCTTTGTCGCATACTTGGGTGACTAGACTGAATGTAACAGGGTTCTGGGGGTGACCCTCTGGCCAGCCTCTGTCACTCCAGCCTCCCTAGCTGAGGAGCAGCAGAATTAATTGGCTGGGCTGTGGACTGATTGCATGAGGAGAGGCAGTTTCCAGCTCTTGATTAGGCAAGGGGCAGCAGCTGCCCAGATGATCCAGGAGAGTTTATATGCTGGCCTGGAAGGGAAGGAGTGTGGAGGCTTTCTTGGTTTCCCTGAATAAGCTACAGAGATTGCTGGCTCAAACAGGGTACTGGAAGGTGGTGGGACTTTCATGTACATCCTGTAAATAAAGCACTAGTGTTTGCAACCTAAAGGGTCTCTGCATCCTTTGTGTGTCAGAGAGGAGCTGAAGCAAAGGGGTGGTGGTGAGGAAACCCTTACACTGAGCCACTGCCTATGTTGCTGTGGCCACACTTCCATTTTTAGTTGGTTGCTTGAGCAGAGCTAGCACACCTGTGCATACCCAGAATCTCAGATGCTTTGTTGATGTAATGTTGTGGCTGCATACTGTATGGCTAGAGATGTGTGGATGAGAGGGGTGATGCAGGTGTCAGGCTGGATGGTATTGTTAACAATTGAGGTAAGAGAGAAAGACCTGGGCAGGAATTTTAGCAATCAGGATAGGGCAAAAATGGTGTGTCCTTGAGGTAATATGGAGGAAGCAGCAGTGAGATTTGGATGTGACCTGGATGTGAGGAGTAAGGACTATCTGCCCCTTATGCCCTGGCCTAGATTATGGGCTTGAGTGACAAGAAGAATGTTGAAGTATTCAACACAGATAGAAAGAATGAAAGAAATTAAAAAAGAGTTGTTGAGAGGGTTTCAGAAGGAAAACAAAATGCCTGATTATTCTTTCACTTTCACAGGTGTACCTCAGGATAGCTATGCTGAGGTAAGTGAAGTTAATATGAATATAACTTTGGTGGTGAGAGCAAAATTAGACTTAATGAGTTTTATTTTTGGCAGCTTCATTTCAAGCTGATGACAAGACATTAGGGAAGAGATATCAGAGACAGGCTGAACTGTGAGAGAGGGTATCTCAAGAGTGAGAAGGTATCTGAAGCTATTGTGACTGAATCAGATCACCAAGAGAGAAGAGGAAGGGGCCAAGGATGGAGTTCTGTGGAACCATCTCAGAAAAATGGTGAAAAGAGAAGGAACTGCTGACAAAAAAATACACTGAAGCAAAGGCCAGAAGGAGGACAGAAAGGATAGTGTTTTGAAAGGCAAGTTGGAGGGAATTAAGTTTCAGGAGTTCTTAAACTAGTTTCTTCTCTGAGGAAGTTCCCTACTATAAAAACTTTGAAGAAATATGTTCTAGGAAACATGAAACTTTCATGGACTATACAAATTAGTTTTAAATGACTGACTTCACATATGTCTGGCCAAGTTCTAATTCCTGATTTTAAAAAAGCTACACTGAGAAGCCTAAGGAGACTTAGATTGCTAGTTCAGCCCTGGGATAGATCACACAAGCATCTGCTGGTTTAATGACAACCATCATAGCATCTATGATTAGAAGAGATGAGCTATTGTCTGTCCCACAACATAATTTGAAGAGGACAGGAGGCAGGGTTTTCTCTAGTGATGCTCCAGGTTTATACCAAAATACATCTTTAAACTCCTTTTGGAAGGAACTAAAAATATTTCATTTTCAGTTATGTTTGATGTCAGGTTGTGTCTTGTGTGGCTTCGCTGGTTGAGGGAATTATAATGATCTGGAGGGTTCATTAAGATTACACTATTGAATAAGTGAGGAATAGAATTAGTACAGACAGGTGTGATTCCCAAGGTGGGAGCAGCCATGTTAGATCATTTGTAGGACATGTCTCCCAATTTCACTACACAGTCTCATGTTGGGGAGTGTCTCTAAAATCATAACCTTCTACATGCATCTTTCTACAGGAACTGTTATTCTTCCCTGATCCCTCTCTCAGGTTACCTCAGCACACTACAACTTTTTCATTTTTCACGCAAGCATCCATTAGGACTCCATAGTCCTTTACACCAATAAATTTCCACTCCCAGAAAATTTCCATCCCTCCCCAGGAAATTTCCCCTCCTTCCTGGTTTAGCTCAGTTTTTATAACATATTTCAACCAATCATTTCTTTATTTTAAAAATGAATTTTTTAACCAATCCTAACATATTGTAACATAGTTTTCTAACCAATCATACCCCCCGCCCTCACCTTAACTGATTGGAACTAATTATAGGAGAGACAAAAACAATCAAGGACTCAGAAGAAGTTATCAGAGCAGCAGGTACCAGGATGACCAAACAATACAACATGTAGATTTTATCACTACAAGTGTGTGCAAATCAGACAGGATGCTTTCTTTATCTGGAAATGTTGCCCTCTTTTAAGGTGATGTGTTTGGAATGTGTGGATGTGACAGCACACTTCCCAATTTATGGCTGCCCCTGGTGCTTTTTTTCCTTTGCTTAGCCAAAGTAGCCTTAGCCTGTAAAGTAGCCTATGGTTTTGATTCTTTGGTTTGCTATCACTGTAACTAGCTAAATGATACAAACATACTTAAAAATCATAGGCTTTACAAGCAGGCCTAAATATTTATTATCTAGCACCATGTATTGAGCAGCGTGTGCCCGTGCTGCTTCCTGGTTTTCTCCTGTTCTGGTAAGGCCAGTCTTGTACTTGATGTGCCATATGTCGCATCTGTGCTGGCCATCATGAGTGGGAGATGGAAATGGAGCCAATGCTTCTTCCTGTCTCCTGCTCTTTCATGTTCAGCCACATGCACTGGTCTGATGGAAGTACCAGCCTCACAGTGACAGCTCTCCCCTTACTCTCTCTCTGGAATAAGGATTGGCCTTACACACCTGACTTCACGGCAGGGCATGTAGGCCAGGTCACAATCTATTTCATGTATTATGTTGTATTAAGGGCCCAGAGGATTTGAGATTAATGATTAATATGGTCTCTTAGTAGAGATCTATTTTGGAGATATTCCCCTATTGCTTCAACATCTCCTTTAAGTTGGTGCACAGAATATAGAAGTGGCATTGTGGTAGTAGTGTATAGAGAGATTGTTTGGCTGCTTGGCTAAGGAAATGGGTGGAGCTTGTTTGTTTGTTTTTTATCTGACAAGTATTTATTTACCATTCAAAGGTTATGAAGCTTATCAGGTTGAACCGAAGCCATGAAGAAAAAAATTGTTCAAGGAGAAAAATATCTTTAAAATGAATGATTTATGATGTAAAAGAGAAGACTGCACAACAATGAAATGCATCAGTGCCCGCATACAGCCTGGGTAATCACAAGATGCCTGGTTACATGAGGGAAAACATATTCTCTTTATTCCGTGAACAGTGTTAGCTTCCAAATGTCACCCAAAAGCCATTTCTAGAATTGTTTTGTGAGTAAATGTCATGCTGGTAAGACACACACAAAATAGACTGTGAACACTGAAGGCTTGTCTTCAGTAAAATATACAATCAGCTTTTATAAGTCTTCCTGATAGGTTAATAGGTAGACCTTCTGTCTCCTAATCAGGAGGTCCGCAGTATAAATTGAATGTGTCATGGCATTTAATCCCTTAAAAGTGGGCTTTGTATATAAGAACTAACGTGAATACAATTCTATTTTTTTTTTTAAAGGAGGGCCAAGGTATCACTTATATTGCTGTTACAGTTCAATGACTGACTCTTGGGTGCAAGATAGAGCGACATTAATACACATAGAAGGTGTAAACATATGCACACTGAGTAAATGCATTTTACAAAAGGTAATTCAAGGCCAACTGATGAGTCCAAAGAATTGGCACTGAGATATCAACATTTTCACTCTTTTGAATTGCCATCCTGATGAGTAGTAATCACAAACTTTTGATAGCTCATGCTTCACCTGGTGGTTGGTATATTAACTGAGTTGGTGATCTAGAAATTCTGAAGTAAAACAACTGATGATAGAGCATGTATTTCATGCACTTGACACCCCAGAATAGGATTATGGTGTAAATTAGTAGTTAAAGGCAGCAAGCGCATAACATAATGTTTAAAATACATTTCAGCAAGATTAGGCTCTGTGTCTCTTAGGAAACAGTTGCCGTGCCTACCACTTCTTCCCTTGTACTTCTTTCTCTCTTAACATCTTTCTTGGTACCTGATCCATCCTTGCTTGTACTTTCCACTTCTCCCCAGCACTATCACTTCAGTAAATATGCAGCGTTGTTGAACCATATCAGTCCCTGGATATTAAAGATACAAGTTAGGTAAAGTAATGTCTTTTATTGGACCAACTTCTGTTGGTGAGAAAGACAAGCTCCAGATTTTTCCACTAGCTGGTGATGTTATTTCAAAAAGCTGTAGGGCAGGCTATACTCCAAGCGCATGTCATATCAAGATGTGTGTTATGCAGGTAAAGAACAGGCGCTCTGGTGAGTTTAGTTCACAGTTCAATTCTTGGGTTGCTTAGACTTGGCAATTTGTTGCTTTCTCTCTTACCATCATCACTATTATGCATTAATTACAGCAATGGAGTATGTGGTGACCTGCATGGAACCTGGAAGGAGGAACACAGGTTGAGGGAGGAAAGAATTTGGAGGAAATGCCAGAAAGTCAGTCTGTGTGCCAGTGGTTAGAATGCTAGCAAAGGCCGCAGCACCTCTGTAAATAGTTCTATTAATAAATAGCGAGTGTCGTTTTAGAAACTTCCTCTCGTGTTGTACCCAGCATGGGTATGTGAAAGTCAGACTCTAAATTTGGGGAATAAATTTCAGCTATTTTATATTTATATTGTAAATAAAATCATTAGTCTGCAACAATTTTCAAACTACTAAAATGTAGTGTGAAATTTCGTCATCGGTATGAAACCATACTATAATATTTCTTCATGCAAATGAAATACATAGATGTTTGAGGAACAAAATTCATATCCAGCTAGTTGTGCCATTTCACTACTGGATCTGTTGTGGCCACTGGATCTGCCTAGTTGCACTGAAGTCACTGGCTATGTCTACACTTGTTAATTTAGGTCGACTTTAGCTAAGTCTTTATGCGGCTACACCTAAATTTAAAGTCGACTTTGGGGGAAACTTACAAAGTCGACCTAGAGCGTCCACACTGGATGCCTAGGTCGACTTCTAGGGGCTAGGGGAACCTAGGGAAGGTCCACGGGGGTGGGGGGGCACCCCTTGCCCAGTGCCAGGGGGCTCAGCCTTTGCCCCATTGTACATGGGTGCAAAGGGGGACAGGGACCCTGGCAGGACATAGGGGCAGGGTGGGCAGGGCTCTGCTCTGCCCTGTGGGGGGGCATGCCAGACTCCCTCTGTGCCCCCCTGCCCTCCCTGGCAGGGAGGGCAGTGGTGGAGTCCTAGAGTAGCCCTATGTCGACTTAGGGCTACTCCAGGTCTACACTGGCTTAAGTCGACTTGAAAAAGTCGACTTAAGCTTTAGGTCAAAGTAAAATGAGGTTTTATAAAGTCAACTTAATTTTCATTAAGTAGACTTTATTTTCCTTAAGTCGACTTAAGCAACTTGCTTAAGTCGACTTAAGGAAACTGTAGTGTAGACGCAGGGTAAATTAAGTTGACTTAAGTAAGCTTAAGTTGACTTAATGTACAAGTGTAGATGCAGCCATTGGGAGCTTTGTCTAAATATGAACTAACAGAATCAGGCCCTTCCTGAATAAAAAGATTTATTTTTCTATTAAGAATAATTATTTTATTATTTCTCTGACACACTATTTGCCAATTATTTGAAGTATCAATTAGAAATAATTCTGTATATATATATATATTCTACAATGCTAAGTACATTGAAACTAGAGTGAGGGAAATACAAAGAGAGCACAGATGAAGAACTGGAGAAGAAGAAATACTGGAAATGGTAGTGATACTTTGAACATCAGAGGTGTTGAAAACTTACTTCCAGTGCCATATCTGGAAGTCATCATTCCGTTTTTTTTACTCAGTTTGATGGTAGTTTTAAATGACTAAAATTTTTTGCAATTAATGATGTTTTGATGGTAATTTTGATTGACTAAAGTTGAGTAAAAATTAATAAGAATTTATGTGATTATCTTCAATCACTCTTGTAAGGGGTCAACCACACATCTCAAAATTCAGACCCTACCGTTGTCTGTCAAGCCTCATTTGAGCTCAGAATATATTCATTATTAGTGATTTATGAGGGGTGCCTTATACTGTCAGGGGGACAACATATACTGTTTGAACTATTATTCAGTGAAGAGATCAAGAATGGGCTTTGTTATTTGTCCATAGACATTCAACTTCCCAGTGTAGAAAAGAGAAGTTTTCCAATTTAACTCTGTCCAGTACCAAGTTAATCCACTGAGGCATGTTAGAAACCTTATTAGTATTCCATTGTATTAATATTAGCTTTCTGGCAGCCAAATGAGCTCTAATGATAAGCTACTATTTGATAGCCTGAAGCATCTAATTAATCTGCTCCCTGAGCCAATCAGAGAACAGCAAATCAATAAAGCTATGGTGATATACTGTCATTCTATTGCAGCACCCTCTATCAAATAAAATAATTACAGTAGTGTCAATCATTTGGTACAATATAAATAGTCATTGTAATGAAACAGTGACACAGGATCAATGTTTCAGCTTCACATCAACATTTATTTGACAGATGCCTTGCCATTTATCTAGCAATGGGAGGCCATTATGCTGTGGAAGTGGGCTCATCCACTGATATGTCTTAAGATATATCTTTTCCAGAGATTTCCAATACACAGTTGTTTACTGATTTTAGAAGAACAGAGGAAAAGAGATATAAAAGCATTAGTAAGCATCCTAAGTGTGTGTGGCAGCTATTGGCTGTAATATACTGTATTATAGATAATAATTCTAATATATTATGGGATTAAAACAGTACAATTAAAATAAAACACTCCTTTTAATTTATATCTTACTGTCATGACAATGGCAGCCTGGTGTAAATAGGGAAGTGAAAGTGTAACAGGTTTTAGGCTAATAGAACAAGCAAAGCGTCTGACAAAGTGGGATTTTCTCCTACGAAAGCTCATGCGATAAATAAATCTGTTAGTCTTTAAAAGTGCCACAGGACTCTGTTGTTTTTAGAACAAGCAACTGTTACTCTGGAGCTTACTTGCAAAGTGACTGTTGTGCTTCGCTACAGTTATATCAAGAAATAAACAATGGGCATGTTTGTTTCAAGAACTGGGCTCTGTTGACATGTTATGAGACTATTTCAAGGTCTCTCTTTTTCTAAACTATGTTTTTCTTTAACCACAAGTTGTTTGGTGCAGGAATTACATGGTGAAATTCTATGACTTATTTTACACGGGTCACACTAGATAGCCATCCCTTTTGTCCTTTAAATCCCTGAACCTATCTAAGACTGTTTTTAACCCAAATAGTACTGGAAAACTGTAGAAGGATTGTCATTACAGCCTGTCATTGATTAAGGGGGGGGGGGGGAGAATAATTCCGAAGCAGGGTTTTTATTTGTTTTGCTTTGTTTGCTCTCTATCTGTCCTTGTCTTGACTTTTCTTTATTTTCAAGGTACAGATCTAATGGGTCTCAATCATCCATCTATCATCAGACCCAAAAAAGAGCCCCTATATTTCCTCCATGTCTTCCTCTTCATCCACTTTTTAATCTGTTTGACTGAAGAAATTGACTTGACTGAAGTAACAGTTTTGTGGCTTTAGTAAATTGATAAAGATGGGATTAGTTTGGTTGCAAACCACTTTGAAATTTCCATCGTGTAACAAAGTTAAAAGATAACTTTAATAACTTTTGCTGCATGTTGATGTAAATAAACAGGAGGTTTACCTCATGTAAACGACTATTTAGTTAAAACATAGACTATAGGAAGGTACCCTAGTTTTAGCACTTTAAGAAACATCTATATAATCCACACTACCATGAAACTACAGTAATATATATCTGAGTACCTTATTTCTTCTCAGTCTCTCTTCTTTACTGTCTTCACTCTGATCCCTTTTTTAAAGCTTGCTGAGGGCGGGAAGTTTCTAACGATTACATAAACAAGAAGATTTCAGCTTTTAATACAACTCTTGATAGTTTTATTCAGCTTTATGCACATTAAAGGGTTCCCAGCCATATGTTGTAGATGTTCCAAACATAGCTTAAAAACACAAAACTAAATTGTAGGTGTACAAACCAATATAACTTACTACTAGGGAGCCAGGCAACTCAAAGCTCAAATCCAACTCTTCTGCTAATAATTCTTCCTTTCTCCTTCCCCTCTTCTAGTTTTTATATGCTGGAGAGAAAGATATGCTTTGTCTTGGTGATCGGTGGATTCAAGTTATTTCAGGTAAGTATACAATGCATTCCAAAGCTGTTGGGCCCTCTCAGAGAACCCTATTCTAGCAACACCTTCTCATGCATGCATTGCGGCTTCATCTTAAGATCCTCTGCTTATCTCAACTGTGATGTTTATGACACACACAGGCTATGTCTACACTTGTTAATTTAAGTCAACTTAGTTAAGTCGACTTAGTGTGTCTACACTTAAAAATAAAGTCGACTTAAAGGGGAACTTAAAAAGTCAACCTAGAGCGTCCACACTGGATGCCTAGGTCGACTTCTAGGGGCTTAGGGGGACCTAGGGGAGGTCCACAGGGGCAGGGGGGCACCCCTTGCCCAATGCCAGGGGGCTGAGCCTTTGCCCCATTGTACCTAGGTACAATGGGGCAAAGGGGGACAGGGACCCTGGCAGGGCATAGGGGCAGGGTGGGCAGGGCTCTGCCCTGCCCTGTGAGGGGGCATGCCAGGCTCCCCCTGTGCCCCCCCCTCTGGGAGGGAGGGCATTGGTGTAGCCCTGGGGTAGCCCTAAGTCAACTTAGGGCTACCCCACGTTTACACTGGCTTAAGTCGACTCTAGGGAGTCGACTTAAGCCTTAGGTCTAATAGAAAGGTGGTGTTATAAAGTCGACTTAATTTTAATTAAGTCGACTTTATTTTCCTTAAGTCGACTTAAGCAAGCTGCTTAAGTCGACTTAAGGAAAGTGTAGTGTAGACGCAGGGTAAATTAAGTCAACTTAAGCAAGCTTAAATCAACTTGATTTACCAGTGTAGATGCAGCCACAGAGTGGAAGTCTCTTAGCTAGATAGGTCCTAAGATATTTAGAATTTTATAGGACAAAGCCAATATCTTAAGCATCACCTAGAAACTCATATCTGTCCACCTTAAATCTTAGAGAACAGGATGTATGTGATGATAGTGAGATACTGTACTTGCCAACCAGGTCTCTGTAGTCTGTGCCAGCTTCAGTTCCTGGATAATTCGAAAATGTTCTGTGGGAAGGAGACTTTCTTTATGGCTCCCAGAGATGACACTTCTCCCTGTAAGGAAGTGCAGGTTACTGTAATATATGCTGTTCTCTGCTGGAGTTTTTCTTCCTTTTAAGACAAACTTCAATACAATGATGTCCTAACCACTACCTCTAATGAAAAAGCAAGGTGAACCATTCAAATATTTAATAAATGCACCTGTAATTGAATTTTAAAAAGAATAAATAAACTCTTAGAAAACAGGAATATGTTATGTTGACAATCTGATCATGAGGAGTAGGAGATGGGAAGTACAGACCCCATCTGAATGCAAGATAGAGACTTTCAAAGTTATTGTATGGAATACATATTAAGTTTTTTTAACCAATTCAGAGTTAACATAACTAACTTTAATCAGTGTTGACAACTATTGAAAATGGTAACAACATCTTTGAAATCTGAAAACAATTTCTAAGCATTCAATCAACTTTTTATTTGTATTTAACCAGCCATATTTTTTCCATTGAAATACTTAATTAAAAGACATAATTCACCGGAATAAATTTGTTTTGCATGTTAACAAAAAGAATCAGTCTTTTCTTTTCACTTGGGTAGGCTTTCAGTTACCATTTCAGACTGCAGTCGCCACATGTTACTGTCTCATGTTCTATCACATGCTCTGTGATAGAATAAGAAAAGAAACCAGTGTTGAAATGTTAATATTTTCTATTCTTTATACAATTGACCATAGGAATAAACAAATTACAACTAAAGATTATTTACAAGTAGCTAGTTTGCTTCTTCAGTATTGAAAAGGCAATGATAACCAGTGCATATTTGTTATGGACTAGTAAACCATGTGTAACCCAGTCAATTCATTCACTATTGCAATGTTCAGTCTTTTGTTTTGAAGGCAATGCATTTCTTAATGATCCTTTCAGAATTCTTTTGAGCTGCCCACTCTCCCTTTGTTTTGATATTCAGTGAAATTTGAACTATGAACCCTTGAACCAATGTTGAAATTTCTCATTTACAGAATTCAAATAATCTACCTAACATTTGATGTTATGTCAGCAGCACGTGTCAAAAACATTTCAACACAGCAATTATCTCTCAGAAAGTGCAGTTTTGTTGAAATCAAAATGTTTCTTACGAACATGTCCAATGGTAATGAATTTTCTTGATTGGGAAAAAGTTAAAAAAAAAATGTTTCTCACCTTGATAATATGAAAGCATTTTGTTTTGACATATTCATTTTGATTAATTTTGTTTTAATTTATTCAATATTGGCAAATATATATATAATATACAAATATTTTATATTCCAAAGTTTTTACATTTTCAAAATAAAACATTTTTATCTTACTGTGATGGGGTTCACTCGCTGCTGGTGGCTCCTCCTTCTGGCCATCTGGGGAATTAGTTTTGGCCAGGTATAGTTCCTTCTTCTGATGATGTCTCTCTCATCATCCTCTTGCCCGGCAGACCTCTCTCTCTTCAGGAACTTCAGCCTCCTCTTTGTGCCTCAACTTTCTGGTCAGTTCACTTCATGATTCCCCTTTCCAGGAGTTGAGAAGTATGTAACAAAATCTTTCCAGAATATATCAGGCAGTCCATTTTCTTCTGCCAGGTCATGCCACATCCTTAGGCCAGCCCTCCATTATGGGTTCCAGCTCAGGGGCACTCCGGTCTTCAGCCAAGTCCTTCACTGTTCTACCTTGCTGCTTTTCCACAATCCTTTCCTACCATCTCAACTTCTCCCTCTCTGGATTCACCAGCATCCCAATTCCCTACTCTCTGGGAGTAACCATGGACTACCCTTTATAGTCCTAAACACACCTCCCTCCCCACAGGGAGTGACTACAGATCACTTCCCTACAGTCCTGTTCTACTCATAGATACTGGACTTCGTAGAGGTCACTTCTTTTTCTGCACAGATGAGCCTCATTTAATGAACTCTCTGCTCCCTGGCTCCCTAGGCAATTACTAGGCCTACTTGGCTCCCTTAACCCCTCCCAAAGCTTGTGTGCAGGGGATACCCCTCACTTTTTGTGACTGATTAAACATATTGACGTTTATCAAAACAAAATATTTCACATTATACAAACAAAACATTGTGATGATTCCAAATTGAAACTTTTGGGGAATTTTTCATTCCATGGAAAATTGTGAAAATTCTGCTTTTTGTTCAGATGCTAAATGAAAAGAAATGTCACCTTTTCCATGGTATAACAATTCTACTTCTAACTAGCTCTAGGATTCAGTGCTCTTAAACTGGATGCTTTTCAAAAAGATATGCTCTTGTTTCCCAACCTGTGTGCTACAGCACACAGGTGTGCTGTCAGGCCTGAGCAACTGTGCTGTGGAATTTTTTGAAAAACTACCTAAAGAGATCTGGATTGGCTCATGAATATTCATGAATTCACTTGGAAACTATACGGTGGTGTGCCTCAAAATAATTAAAGGTATCAAAGTGTGCCACGGCACAGGAAAGTTTGGGAACCATTAGCTTAGGGAAGTCCTATGACCTCTGTTATATAGAAGTATAGGTTAGATCAGTGGTTTTCAAACTTTTTTCTTGGGACCTAGTTGAAAAAAAAAATCAGGTATGCCTATACCCAGTAATTATATCTTTGATATATCATTCTAGTCTTTCGGTAGTGACAGCAGGCAGGCACTGCAACCCAGTGCCTGTTGGTCTGTGACCCAATACTGTGTCCTGACCCTAAATTTGAAAGCCACTTGATTAGACAATCTAAGTGGTTCCTTCTGAGTTTTGAAGCATAAATCTTTGAAAATCCAGCTACATGTTATTATGTATTGCACATACCCAGCCTAAGTTCTTTGTAAATAATGAAATGTTGATTAAAAATGTAACTACTGTACACATTTATAAAGCAATTACTTTGCATGAGGGGAGGTAATTTGTCCAGAAAGAGGTTGCAGAAATTGCCCTAGCAATCAACAAATCTCACGAACAAGAAAAAAGCTGTATTTAGTAATTATACTATTTTTTCAATAATTTGCCTTACAAACTAATCAGTTCTGTGTTGTTGCCAAAAAAAAAAAAAAAAAAAAAAAATCCCTGAATAGAAGACATTCATCAGAGTTTGAAAGAAAAATATAGAATTAAACATAAAAATTCATGAAAGGCGAACATCTTAAGTGTTACATCATACAAAATAATGCAATGCTGTTCTGATTTATTACTGCTGAATGACCAGTGTCTTCTTTCTGCTTGCACTGTCATAACAAAATTGCAGTTTCTAAATAATTTTCTAGGAAAAGTGGCAATGAAATATATATTGCGAATTATTAATATGATTACTTTTTATGAAAGTCTTCACTATAGATAGTCTTGTCCAAAGGAGGCCAATGGTTTGGCTACAACAACAGCACCAAATGGTTATTAAAGGTATGGTGTGAATTAATCATTCCCCATTGCCTCGATAGAGACAGGCAGGGAAGCCTGCTCTACTGAACATTGGTTAGAACTGATCCTGTCTGAAGAGTTCCTTTATGTTGGAGAATTACTTGAAAAATGGAGGATTAAATTATCTCTTCCATCTGACAGAGGCCCATTCTAGATTAAGAGAACAATGACAACAGTATGGTTTTGGGAACCAGATTTTCCCAGGTGAGATTAAAAGTATCACATAGGAAAATACAGTGCTGTAAGATCAGGAGAGAAGACAAGAGTTCCAAAAGAATTTTATTATTGGCTACAAGACTGGGCATAGTGATCTCTTAAAGTAGTTGGGGTTGCTGATAGCTCATACTAATTTAATGAGCTAGGAGTAATGGGGTTTTCATCCCTGAATCCGGCTCCACAGAATTAAAACTGACAAGGTAAATATCTTATAGGGAACTTGGAGGTATCTGACAAAGACACACATAGGCTATGTCTACACTCAGAAAGTTAGGTCGACTTTATTAAGTCAACTTAGAGAGCCTACAATAGACTCTCTAAATTGACTTGATAGGTGGAGGCAGAGTCAGCCTTGTGGGGCTGGCTCTCCCCAGACCAGGAAGCCACTGGCGGCTTGTCCCGGCAAGATCCAGCTGGCTCTCCCCGGGACAAGAAGCTGTGGGTGGCTCATCCCAGAAGAGCCAGCCCTGCGCTCCAGCTGACAGAGGAAACCCTGGGGTTTCCGGTCAGCTGGAGTGCACTCCCTTCTTGCCTGGACCCCGCGGGTCCCAGGGAGAAGGAAGCGCGGGGCTCCATTTTGGCCGGGACTGATCAGGTCCCAGGGAGAAGGGAGCTGCAGTGTCAACTCCCTTCTGGCCGGGACCCAATCGGTCCTGGCCAGAAGGGAGCCCTGCGCTTCCTTTTCCCTGGGGCCCGTGTGGTCAGGGGAAGAAGAGAACGTGCTCCAGCTAACAGAGGAAACCTGTCAGTGAGGCTCCCTTCTCCCCAGGACCCCATTGACCCAGTTAGAAAGAAGCCCACACTCTTTTCTCCCCGGGACCTGAATGGTCCCGGGGAGAATGGAGCTGGAAGAGCCGCCCGCAGCTTCTCGGTCCCGGCAGAGCCAGCTGGCTGAGACAAGCTGCAGGGCTGGCTCTGCCGGGACTAGCCGCCCGCCTCCTGGGCTCTCTAGCCAGGGTTCCAGTGGGGGATCCCCTCCTGCTGGAGCCCTTGCTGGGAAGCCCTTCTCCCTGGGACCACGGCTCCTCTGGCAGGGAAGCTGTGGGTCTGGGGAGAAAGGAGCAGAGGCTCCCCAGGGGACAAAGGAGCCACAGTGGCTCCCTTCTGCCAGGGAGCCATGCCAGGCTCCCTTGTCCCCCCTGCCCTAAGTCGACCAAGTCGACTTAGGGCAGCTACACTGGCTAAGTCAACTTAATAAAGTTGACTTAGACACTAATTCGAATTATAATGAGGTGTTATTAATTCAAACTAGTTTTTCCTTAATTCGACTTAAGGATTAGTTTAAGTCGAATTAAGGAAAGCCCAGTGTAGACGTGGAATAAATTAAGTCGACTTAAGCCTGCTTAAGTCAACTTAATTTATAAGTGTAGACGCACCCATAGTGAGGACAAAGCAAAGTTTTAGCTATCTTTATTAAAACAATAAATAAAGACAGGAAAGTTTCAAATAACAAACAAATAGTAGTAATACAGCCCTAAGGATATCTTTGGTGTCATTCCCTGCACATGCTTGTATATTTGTATACTCACACCCTTCCTTGGAGACCTGAGAGACAAAGTTCCTGCCCCGTCCCTGGCATGCTAAGTGAGCATGATGGTCCAGCTTCCCCAATGTCCAAACGTTCATGGTAGGTAATGATGAAAAGCTCCAGAGTTAATGATGGAAGGCTAGTCCCCACTACATGCTGACTTGGCCTATTATAGGGCCAAGTACAATCATGAATATTCATTATGATGCCCCAACTTCCTTGTCCCAATTTAGTTTCCTCACCCTCATAATATTGGGGTGCACTTATCCTACAGATTAGCCAGTTAGCTTATCATATACCGCACTGATTTCTCAAGCAATTTTTTGCTTAGACTTCTGCCAGTGATTTTATCTGAATATATCCAAGCCCAGTACCAGTTCAGTGTTCCTGCAGTTACTCGGTATCATTATGAACCAATTCCCTTTCTTGAGCAAGCTATTCCCAGCTCCCCAAAATCTAGGGTAACTCTTGAGACATTTTATATAAGATAAGGATGATAGATCTGTTTTACTTATGCTAACTTGCTAAAGCCAATGTCTTTTACAGGATACAGGTCTGCAGGTCCTTTACATTACTACCAAATAAAATAAAAGGTTAATCTCAGTCTATGGGCTATACAATGGAATTTTCTGTGTGCAATTTTGATAGTTTTTTGCCAACTCTGATCAAGCTAAACCAAGACATCAGTATATTTGGTGAATAATGTCAATTCTAAAAAGTAGGAAAAAATTCAGTGTCAAATTTCTTTTCTAGCAGGAAATGAAGCTATTGCACAATCCCCTAGTCTGATGCAGGGGTTGGCAACCTTTGCTGAACCCCATGCTGGCCCCTCCTCTCTGACCCTCAGCTGGTGCCGGTGGCTCTCTCCAGTGAAAAAGAGCAGCAGCTGCCTGAAGATTCGGTGGAGGCCATGGCTGGAGAGGAGCTGCTCCGGGCGGCTTCTTTCCACAGCATACCTGGGGCATAGGCATGGTGGGGACCCCCCAGCGCTCCAACTGCCCCCAAAAGAAATTATCTGGAATGGCTTTTAGTGGCAGGAGCAGCAATTTCTGTGGCGCCGCAGGTGGTGCTGTGTGCTGCTCTGAATCGGCTCCTGTGGGGTTGCCTACCCCTGATAATTCTGTAAAGGCACAAGAATAGTTGTATTAACATATCTCTAATTGTTTGTTTATTCACCACTTCTGATATTATATATCTATGTACTACTATTATGATAATGATGGTTTGGTTTAGCTGGGAAAGAACAGCATCTGGCATTGTTTGCAGAAAGTAAGGTCATTCAGCTGCATTTTGCAGGTTTACTATTGTGCAATAGAATTCTTAAGAGAGAGTGGTTTCTGATATTCCAATTTGTAGTAGTCTTAGCTACAGTATATGCTGCAAAAATATTTCTCATCTCAATTTTTGTATAGTCACTTCACTGAATCCAAGTAAAAAGCACAACATTAATATTAAACTGTTATATTGTCTTTCAAAAATCTGAAGTTAAAAAAATTGTAGCTCAAAAAAAAAGGTAGCCTGAATCCTGATGAAAAATCCTTCCTACAAAATGACCTTTGAATAATCTACCAGTCTACAATTGATCTCTTCTGTTGACAAGGCCTCCAGGGCTTTCCTTGATAGAATTCCACTTCAAAGCAAGCGGTCTAAGTTGCAAACAAAGAGAGCTTACACTCTTTTAGTTTACCGTGCAAGCTGCTTTTAAATTGTTCTGCTCTGTATTGAACTTTTACTAAATTTCTGCTCTAGTTACTCTAAGCACTGCAGTCGTCTCATCATAGTTCTGAAAAACAGTAACCAATGTACTGCATCAAATATATTGTAGGCAGTTATTGCAGAACAGTGGCTAATTAGGCACTCTGCCAATCAAACAGGTGTAAATATTGCATCAAATGGTAATATAAATTATCCAAGATAAACAGTCTAAAAAAATTTACTTTCTTTGAAAAAAAGATGGTTAATAAGACATGAATCTTGCATACTGGTAATTGAGTAGATTCTTTTCATTAATTGTTTATAACTCCTTACTATCATATTTTTCACTTCAAAACATGTTTTAAAAGAGATAGATAATAGAATATTAAAGCATGAGAAAAATGGTATAATATCAATTTCAAAGAGTCTTACAAAACACAGAATGAGTTCAAACAGGAGCTATTCACATTTCAGTAGGCTAAATCTCCCTGAAACACGGTTTTTCAGATATCTTTAACCATGGACATATTCTGACATATGAGTATCCCTAGGCTGTGCCTAGTAACCTCCAGATGCTATTTGTTTCTAGAGTGTTGTGATTTGTTAGGGTGAGTTTCAGTCTTTTTAATTTTTTTCTTTAGCTATATATTCCAGAGTTCAGCTTATCAACAATACAGTCACAATCACCATAACAAAATCTCTTTCTAGCAAACTCCAAGGATCTCACAGCAATATTTTGGCAGGGGGAAAAGATGAGAGAAAGGAAAAATAAATCATATCAACCAAGGGGTTCAAAAAATTGTTCCAAGAAGTGGTTATAGGGAACTTGAATCAGTGACTACAATGATATTAAAAGGCTTCCCATATCAAGCAATCTCAAACTTTTCAGAAGAAGCCAGGATTGAATTTTTGGATGTGAATCTTTGAACTGTGAGCGAGCAATTTCTTATGAGATCATCCATGTGGATTATGCTGCAAGTGTGAATAATCTGTCTCTCATTTCAGTAAATCCCCTTGGCACCAAGCACTGGAAAACAAAATCTCTTAGGAGATTTTTAAAATTATGTCAAATGTTTAAAATTAAGAAACAGAAACAAATATTTGTTTTTTTTTAAATGAACCTAACAAGTAAATTGCTTTATTCTTACCAAAATTTTAAAACTTTTCACAGTTTTTCAGATGATTCTTATGAAACATAAAGTTAATGAATGTAGTTCTGTTAACATCTTTTCATCTCATTATATTATTCACAAATGTGAAACTATTCTATATCACAATCTCCATTAACCTGCTTGGGTTAGAAATGCTGGATTGAAATCCTACTCACTTGCATGGAATATTGACTAATGCACTGCCCTGAAGGCAAGTCCAAAAAGTTCTCTAGAAGTTCACCACTGAACCCCTTAAAATTAATTTGTCTACTTTTATTTGAATGAAACTACTTAAAGAGAATAATGGACCCTGCTTAAAGATCTTTAACATAGCTGAGGTCCTCTTTCTCCAAAAGTTTCATTAAATTGTTTCTGTTTAAGCTGCTCAGAAAGCCTTTGAGTGTGAATATGAAGCTCAGTTAATGTTGTATGTTCTTTTCCCCTGCAGTTTAGGGCCCTTTAGTTTAAGGCTATTCAATTTTAATAGTTATGTAAATATATTTTTGTTCATGGATGACCTCATACCTATCTTATTTGACTAAAGTATATATTTATTTATTTTGGTGTTATCGACCAAGTTCTGCTCTCAGCTTCAGAAGTGAAAGTTCAGAGCAGCTCTACTGAACTCAAGTTACTCCAGATTTATAACAGAGGGAATCATCTGACCAAGAAAAGCAAGTATTCTAATCTAAAATTGGATTAGAATAAATATCTTTTCTTCTTGCCTCTCAGACACTAGAAACCAACCGTTGTACTGAAGCATTTTCAAGTGTTGACTTCTGTTTTGAAAGATTAATTTGCTATTTTTTTTATGAAAACTGATTTTTTTAAATTACATCTACACACTTAAATGACCTGTGAGGATTATTGATATCTATTTTATGTATTTATTTACTTAAATCCTATAAAGATCAAAATAATTAATATATTAATTCAGGAAACTATCCCTATTCAACAAAACCATTGACCAGATGCTTAACTTTAAGCAAGTATTTAAGTTGCATTAACTTCAGTTTTACTTAAACTCTAACTTAAGGGCTGAATAGGGATGAATATAATCACATGCCAGCCCAGATTGTGGAATGAACTCCCACATGAACTAACTTACTTAGATTTAGAATCTCCTGTACCTAGCGGCATATGAGACAACCCATTTTTCCTACTGCTATCTATTCAGAGCAAAATGTTTGACTCCATCGTAAACTGTCTTCATGATGGCCGCATCCTTTTTTAACATCCTGTGAGAGGTCATTTTTTGTCTTATGGACCTTCTTTTCCTCCAGGTAGAATCCAAACTAAGAAGTATCTTGGGCTTCTGCCACAGAATAGCTTGATAAAATGATTGAACCACTATAGCCATTTCTATCTAATTATTGATTCTGTAGCCTACTGATCCATGTGGCACAACACTTGTACATTGGTTATACAGACTTTCCAATCATTTCCCAGGATTCTTCTTAAACATCACTGATGGAACCAATTCATCTTCCTGTTGCATATTTCCAACATCTGTTGGAAGTACAATAGTGTTGTGCAATTTCATTTTTCTGTGTAGATGTATATTCTTACTCTTCCAGATGTTTCACAGTGAGGGATCATCTTGTAGAATAGGCTGTAGACCAGGGGTTGGCAACCTTTGCCAGCCCCCGTGCCAGCCCCGCCCACCGCACCCTCAGCAGGTGCCAGGGGTGGGGCCAAAAGGGGTGGGGCCAGGTCCCGGGTGCCCTGCTGGCTGGGGCCAGCACCCGCGAGTAGGTGGCCTCTGGTTCCCAGCCCCAGAGCCGGCTCCCATCGGCAGCGGTGGCACAGGGCTGATGGCACCTGCTGGAGAGGAGCGGAGCGGGTTGGGTCCACTCACCCAGAGCCACGCTGCTGCAGGCAGGACAGAGTCGGCCCCGGCCATAGCCGGCAAGAGGGCGGGTCGGTTCAGCCCTCCCAGAGCTGCTGCTGCCAGCAGGAACTGAGGCCAGGAACCAGAGGCCACCCGCCGGTAGCGGCAGCTCCGGGTGGGCCGACCCGATCTGCCCTCTTGCCAGCCATGGCCGGGGCCAGCTCTGTTCTGCCAGCAGCGGCGCGGCTCTGGGCGGTCCAACCCACCCTGCTCCACTCTGCTCCCCTCCCTTCCCCTCCCCTCCCCTCCCCTCCAGTAGCTCTGCCCAGCAGGGGACGGGGCCAGCAGGGGCCATCAGCCGCATGCCGCAGCTGCTGGCTGCACTGGGGGGCAGGGCCAGCGGGGGAGCCTGAGCGGCGCCACATGCCACTCAGGCTCGGCCCGTGTGCCAGTTTTGTCACGTGTGCCGGGGGTTGCCGACCCCTGCTGTAGACTCTTGATGATATGCTGTAGAGGTTTGACTTTGGGGGTTGTAGGTGATGACCACTGGTGTTCTGTTGTTTTCTTTCTTGGGCTTCTCCTGTAGTGGTTGACTTCTGGACACTGGTCTGGCTCTGCCAATCTGTTTCTTCATGACCCCAGGTGTGTATTGTAGTTTTAAGAATGCTGATAGAAATCCTGAAGGTGTCTGTCTGTCTGAGGGATCAAAGCAAATGTGGTTATATCTTAGGGCTTGACCGTAGACAGGGGATCGAGTGGTGCATCCTGGATGGAAGCTCAATGGATGTAGGTAACTATAGTGGTCTGTAGGTTTTTGGTATAGGGTGGTGTTTATATGTCCATCACTAAGTACAGTAAGAAAGTGGATCTTCTATGTGCAGTATTCCAGGCTAAGGTTGATTGTGGAGTGGAAATTGTTGAACTCTATGGAAATTTTCAAGGGCATCCTTTTTGTGGGTCGAGATGATGAAGATGCCATCAATGTAGCATAAGTAGAGGAGTGGTCCCCAAGACTGGAGGAAACGTTGTTCTAAGTCAGCCATAAAAATGTTGGCATGTTATAGGGCCATGCAGGTACTCATAGCAATGCCGCTGACGAAGATACAACAGGTAATTTTTCTAATTTTTCCCCCACTCCCTCAAATATGCTGTTCTCCACTGTTTGAATCTAAACTAACTACATTGATTTGCTTTAACTGTCTTACCTGATCTTATGACTTACACTTCCTTGCATTTTTTTTCCTCCCATTCATCTATACTTCTCCATCTTCAAGATTCTGACGAAGTGGGATTTACTCCCACAAAAGCTCATGCGATAAATAAATTTGTTAGTCTTTAAAAGTGCCACTAGACTCCTTCTTTGTTTTGCTGAACTAGACTAACATGGCTCCCCCTTTGGAACTTATCACTATACCCTGACATACATGGGCTGGCGGGTGACCTGCTAAGTGCAGACCAAACTACAATGCATTGATTTTTAGAGTTCTGCCCCTCCTCAAGCATGGTAGGTCTTGATTGCTCCACCAAGAGTGATCCCTCCACCCCCCATCTCCACACTTCAGGAAGATGGAAGGAATTTCATGAAGAAGCTGCTTCCTTGCTAATCTATTGTCCCACTCATCCCCACTGCAGCAGGGAAACCGTATGCACCGTATAGCCTTGTGTGCTCCACCAGGGTCTCTAGGCAGTCCCTTCTGCAACTAGGGGAATTGGAAATCAGTGCTCCCCTCACTCTGGCTCCGGTGCCTAGGGACCAATAGCTGAGAGGAGGGGAGCACTGTTCTCCCATCCCCTGTGCTGTGGTAAGAAGCCTGCACTGATTTTGTAGCCCCACGGCAACACGTTCCACCTAAGTCCTTAGGCAGCAGCTCCCTTCTGCAACTAGTGGGGTGGGAGGAGCGGTAGACCACTTTGAAAGCCCCCGCAGGCCACTTTTGGTCCCCAGGCCACAGGTTGGGAACCGCTGGCTTAATGCATGACTGAAAGTTCTCTGATACTACAATGATAAGAGTGGTATAAAGAACACAGAAGAAAATAAAATAGAAGTTGGTCATATGTCTGTTTTGTGGAATCATGTGTTTCTACCACTGTTACCCTTGTCTTGCATTCCCCATTTTGTTTCTAAATCTGCTTGTTGCATTTTGTCTCTGATTAGACTGTAGCTTTCCTGATTGTACACTATCTAGTACAACTGCCCCTTGACTGGGAGCCACTGTAATATCAATAAAAAACATATTATCATTGCCAGAGAACTAAATATTTAAATATTCCATTTCAGTAGTCATCCTGAACTATTAATAATAGCTGTTATCAGTTAAAAAACCAAGTAATTTTATCCAGTGTGTTTATCAAGTATTCCTGAAGTTAAATACGAAAAAGATATACAGCAAATACTATTCTAAATGCACTGGAACTGGCTTGGATCTGCTGGATACTTTTAAAAGATGAAGCATGTACTTTGGACTAGATTTTCAAAAGAGCTCATTACTGAAGAACTCCCATTTAAGCACCTTAATAACTAACCAGATTTTTAAAGGCAATGGCGGTACAGAGCACTTTGGAAGATCTGTGTACTTTTTTCAGGTATCTAAAATGGGTACTGAGATCTCTGGAAACTCTGTCCCTTTTTTCCTATGGAGGAAGTGCCACAGGACAAAGCAGCCTTCTGCAGATATAAAGGATATGGGAAATAGTGTTGCATGGGTTTCTGCAGCCTATTTCTGTACAGTATAGTGGCATTATGGCAGAGCCACTGTATTTAGGGCATTTCTTACCTATAGAGTTGGAGGGCCTGGGCCAGATTTCTGACTTGTAAGCCTTATACCTCCTCCTTAAATTAAAAGGTTCCAGATCACTTGCCTGCTGCTAAACTTTAAAAGTTGCTGCATACACAACCTTGGCTTGGCTAGGAGGAAACAAATAAAATAAAAAAAGCTGCTGCTTGCCTTTCTGGGAAAGGCTCCGAGGTCGAATCTGGTCTCTCCATCTCTCAATCACTGCACTCCTCTAATCAAAGCACTAACAGACAACATTGCCAAAGTGAGACGAAGCTGCTCAGTGCTTCATTTTCTCTTGGTCCCACACACTTCATCCAAAAAATACTTGAATGACTAGCATTATATAGGTCTGTTCCCTTCTTCTCTGGCTGACAGCTCAGTTCTCTTGCTCAGCTCAACCATTTCTCCCTCTTGCCTGTTTCCACACCCCTTCAGCTGTTCTGGCTACCCTTTGCACTTGTTTGCTGTCCAAAAAAGCTGCTACTTAGTTTCCCAGGTTTTGTTTGCTCTGGATTTCTGGGCAATAGGATTTTCAATGCCTGACACAACATCATACTTGGCTATTTACTCATTACTGGGCACTGACATTTACTGAATTACTGAAATTGTGTAGCTCTTCAAAATCAGAGTCTATATCCTGTTTATCCAGAAGTTCTGTGGCACTTTTAAAGACTAACAAATTTATTTATTGCATGAGCTTTCATGGGAGAAAATCCCACTTCGTCAGATGCTTGAAAATAAAGAACTTCCCATCTTCAAGTGTCTGACAAAGTAGGATTTTCTCCCACGAAAGCTCATGCAATAAATAAATTTGTTAGCCTTTAAAAGTGCCACAGGACTCCTTGTTTGTTTTGCTGAACTAGACTAACACAACTAGCACTTTGGAACCTGTTTATCTAAGTTTGCACAAATGGGTTTTCTGGAACCTGCAGAGGATATGTCAAAGTTCTGTAATGGGTTTTATCCTTTATCTCATTTATAAAAACCTATTGTAATCACTTTCTTACAGCAAGGATTTAATTTAAAAGTCAACTAAAAATACACCAAATAATATCTCAAGCTAAACCTTTTACTGAGGAGTGAAGATATTTGACTCACCAATAGCATTTCTCCACAGATCCAAAATACTGCTTAAAAATAATTCCATGCTTCTGTTTTGATAAAAAGGCCAAAAGGGATGTATTAACTGGACAATTGTAAGTAAGACACAAGAAGTTATTCTTCTGCTCTATTCTGTACTGATTAGGCCTCAACTGGAGTATTGTGTCCAGTTCTGGGCACCTCATTTCAGGAAAGATGTTGACAAATTAGAGGAAGTCCAGAGAAGAGCAATAAAAATGATTAAAGTTCTAGAATATTTGACTTATGAGGGAAGATTGAAAAAACTGGGTTTGTTTAGTCTGGAAAAGAGGAGACTAAGAGGGAACATTATAATAGTTTTCAAGTACCTAAAAGGTTGTTACAAGGAGGAGGGAAAAAAATTATTCTCCTTAACTGCTGATGATAGGACAAGAAGCAATGGGGTTAAATTTCAGCAAGGGAAGTTTAGGTTGGACATTAGGAAAAATTCCTAACTGCCAGGGTGATCAACCACTGGAATAAGTTACCTGGGGGGGTGGAATCTCCATCTTTGGAAAAAGTTAAGGACAGGCTAGACAAATACCTGTCAGTGATATTCTAGATGGTACTTGGTCCTGCCATGAGTGCAGGGGACTGGACTCAATGGCTGCGTCTACACTGGTAAATTAAGTCGACTTAAGCTTGGCTTAAGTCGACTTAATGTGCCCTGCGCCTACACTACAGTTTCCTTAAGTCGACTTAAGCAGCTTGCTTAAGTCGACTTAAGGAAAATAAAGTCGACTTAATGAAAATTAAGTCGACTTTATTATACCACCTTTCTATTCGACCTAAGGCTTAATTCGACTTTCTAAAGTCGAATTAAGCCAGTGTAGCCATGGGGTAGCCCTAAGTCGACTTAGGGCTACCCGAGGACTACACCAATGCCCTCCCTGCTGGGGGGGGGCAGGGGGATCCTGGCATGCCCCCCAAAGGGCAGGGCATGTGGGCACAGTGTGACACTGTCTGGATTTAGGGAAGCATTTATGATACTATTTTCAATGGATATCTCATAAACGCTATAATCCATAGGAACTATG
>ML685849.1:1518123-1547679 GCA_007922175.1 Pelusios castaneus | reverse complement strand
TCATGGTCCCTTCCACTTCTATGGCTATGTCTACACTTGCAAGTTAGGTCAACTTAAGGAGGCTTAATTTGACCTAACTTAGTCCCTGTCCGCACCAGGCTTTCATTAAGTCGACTGAAGGTAAGCTTAGGTTGACTTAACAAGAACAGCCGGTTACTTTGACCTAACCCTTAAGTTAACTTCTTAGGATGACCTAAGCACAGTGTGGATGCTTAAGTCCATTGTATTGGGTGAACCTAAGGACAGTTCGGTAAACTTACTAAGACCCCATTCATGGAAATCACTTTGTTAAGTCGACCTAATAAGGTCGACTTTAGGTCAACTTAAAGTCGACCTTATTAGGTCAACTTAACAAAATCGACCTAACTTTTTGTAGTGTTGACATAGCCTGTGATTCTATGACTCTATGAAAATGACTATTGGCTAATGTGATAAAATGATTTGTTTAGGTAATAAATAGCTGTTTTTATTATTATTTTATTAGATTAATTTAATTATTTACCAGGGTTCCTCACTCCCTCCATTGTCTCACTTCTTTGAGGAGAAGGAAAGATAACCATGCAGGCTTTTCTATTTCCTCCACTGCTTCTGACTCTTGGAAACAACACCCTGTCAGGTTTCCTAGTCCTCTTTCTGGGCAAAATATCTCAGGGTTTCCTGCAGTGAGTTGATTTGGAGACCCAAGAAAAGGCTCCAGTGTGGCTCTTTGCTATTTAAAAAAAAAATGTTATCTGAAGTACAGTAAAAAACCATTAAATTAGATGTTTCATGTTAATTTCAAATTCAGTCTAGTGTCTTTCAGGAAGGTTGCAAGTATAAGGCACAACTGTCACATACACCTCCCTTGCAATCTGACCTGCTGTATAGCTATACAAAAGAGTCTTGTGGCACTTTTAAAGACTAACAGATTTATTAATCGCATGAGCTTTCATGGGAGAAAGAAGTGGGATTTTCTCCCACGAAAGCTCATGCGATTAATAAATCTGTTAGTCTTTAAAAGTGCCACAAGACTCTTTTGTCTTTCTACAATAGACTAACACGGCTACCCCTTTGGAATTTGACTGTATAGCTATGTTATCTCCAATTCTCTATTTCTGGGCCTCGACTTACCCACTTTGCTGTGTGAACCCACACTCCTGTGTCAACTTATGCCAAGTCTCCTGAATGTAATCAGTCCCTCACCCGGTGGAGGAGTGCTCCAGCCAGCCACTCATGGGATAGACACCCATTAAACAGCCTCAGCCCCAGTAGGAACTACCACCTTGTCGGGCTCAATACTGCATCCTGCAAGCTCATTTACACTTGTCCATCAATTTATTTAAAAAAAAATTGATATGTACCAGCTCTATCACTCCAAGTGAAATCTCTGCACACATTCAACCCGCATGCACTGCTTTAGATAAAACAAATAAATAAGTTTATTGATTAAAGCAAGATTTTAAGTGATTCGAAGTCAGAGTACTCAAAAGATTATTAAGTCAAGGAGTTAGTCACAATCAAATAAAAGATAACTCTTCTTCTAAACTAAGATTACTGTTTCAGTCTGTATTCCAGTTACCACACAGGCTAGAGGCAATGAATCTTGTATCTAGAGCCCTCCCCTTCCCTCCTAACCCTCCCCCTCCCCAATGGGTACGTTCTCAGTTTTTGCTGTTCCTTAGAATATGGATTCTAGGGGAGAGTCATGAGACAAAAACACTTCAGCTTTTAACAAGTTTTCCCAACACCTCCTGTGGTTAGGTGATCAGTTCTGACCAGCAATGGACATGATTCTTTCCGCTTAAGCCCAAGTGCTCACAAGTGCTTAGGCCAAACCTATGCATGCCTCCATGGGGTGTGGAAACACAGCTTTCTATTTGTCTGCATCTAAGCAAGCCATGTGAGACGCATTTGGGGACATGACTTGGCAGTTTCATAACTGTACATATGTATGACATTGCAGGAAACATACTACCATAGCAGTAAGGTTCAGTATGTCATGAGCATTCCAAATACCTGACATGATATACTTTCCATCAGATGACACACAGCTACACACTAAGGGTGAACACAAATGATACACAGATCACACCATAAGGGCGTACATGGGGTGCCGCATGTCACAACATCTGAAAAAATACATGTATTTAATAGGCCATTAGATTTCAGATGTTGTTGCTCTATGCAGATCCAACTGAAATAGCTTTTCTGTTTCCATTGGCAGTAAAACAAAATTGTACCTCACAAAGAACAATATCCACGTAATTGGACCCAAAGATGTGTGAACCATTTGGAAACATAACTTGGACTGGTTGGATCTAAGTGTTTTAGACTTTTCTGAACTGGTCTGGAACCATTTCAAAGCTATTCTGAAATTTGTAAATAGCTTTTGTTTCTCCCCTTCATTCACCACATTGCCATATGCTGTTAATTGAACAGTGCCAGATCCACCCTCTGTGGCTGAGAGTTAATCTGGACTGTGACAGTAAAAACTTTCCATATTGCTCCTCAACAGGTCTCTGCCTTATTTCTTATTTTGAAGGGATCCTCACTAAAGGTGAGACAGTAGTTCAAGTTCCATGCACATTTAATCTCCATTTTACACTACGAACAATGATCCTAACGGGGCATAAATTTGAATGAGATCACCACCTCTTTTTGCATAGGCCACTGAATGGTCATCAGATATGACGACTCATTGGCCTCTACTGACCTAGGACAGATTTGAATATGTGTCCCAGAAATTAGAGTCGAGGGGTTGCTTGTTCAGTCCCCTGAGATATCCATGCTCACCCTTGAATAGTGAATATTGTCCCTAGCCTTAAGTGTATGAGTTCATCAGTCTGGTCCCATCCTGTTCTCACTGTTCTGGTGGTAGTTCCTTACTCCTTCTTAGGTTTCTCTACAACTACATTAGTCTTTTGTCTACCTTTAAATTGAACTACTCAAAGATGTTTTATAGTAAACATTTTTAGAGCTTATACTGCATCCTTAAAGGGGTTAAAAGGATTTGATTGGGGTAAGGTTAGAGTGGTAATGATAATGGATATTTCATATGGCATCATCTCTAGGGGTGCATCTACACTGGCAACTTAGGTCGACTTAAGGACACTTAAGTTGACCTACACAAATCTGCATCCACACTGGGCTTTTATTAAGTCAACTTAAGTGTGGACAGCTATGTCTACTGTTAAGTCAACTTAACAAGGTCGACTTTAAGTCAACCTTGTTAAGTCAACTTAACAGAGTCGACTTAATTTTACAAGTGTAGATATAGCCTAGGAGATTAAATGTTACCGAATCTTGTGCCCACCTCAAGAGCAACAGTGAGCCCTGATGTTCAGGGTTTTTTGGGTTTTTTTAAATGTGAGAGGACACAGGGTCACTTGTCCCAGATGAAAACACAAGAACCACAATCTGGCTTCTTACAGGAGAGAACGCAAGTTCTCTAGAAGACAGAGATTTCCGCAGCCAGAAGCAGGACTTGTAGAGCACTTTTATGCTGCTCTGGCCGCTTTACCCTGAATAAAAAAGACCAGAGCAAGAGTGAGAATCTAACCCAGAGTTCCCATAGTCACCAAGTCATGTAGCAGAATTGACACTCTTTTTTTGGCTTAAATTAGACTGTAGACTCTTTTGGACAGTATCTGTCTTTTGATATGTGTCTTTGCCTGATTGGGATCTGGGTACTACTGTAATATGAATGTATTTTACCATATGCTTTCAGAGTTCCGAGTCCAACCACTGGCAATTTTATTCCAGTGATGCTATCTCAGAAGCATCAAGATACGGAATTAAAGGGGGGAAAATAGAGGTAGAAACTGTATATTAGATCATCCAATCCACTTCCATGTCAATAAAAGATTGTTCCATATGTTACATTGCCTTGTACTTTGTTCAGTATCAAACAATGGAACTTTTACCATTTTCCACGCAGACCAGCCTACAGCCAAATTAAAGCACATATTGATTATTTTACTTTTGATTTTGTATCTAGAATTGATTCCTGATTTTTTTTTTCTGGTAGACTTTTGCGGGTAGTAGATTGCTGTGGATTGCTATATCAATTTTTAACCATGTCAGAGGTTTAATTGTTTTTCCCCTCAGTACTAATATGATTCCAATAGATGGCTCATCTACAGCTGCCCTTGCATCATTAATTTAGATTTCTTTGAGTGCCTGTACATTACTTGCTTTGAATATTTTTGCAGAATGCCTCTCTGTATTGCAGTTTCTGCAGACTTTGCCATATGTAGGGCACTTATTTCTGGGATGCTTAATGCCACAACTCCCACAGCCCTTCTCTGCTCACTGATTCTGATAATTTTTTATGAAATGCTCTCTTACTAAGAGCTTCTTTTTCTTTTTTTTTTTTAAATGACAACCATGCCATCTGCATCTTAATTTTCTTCATGGTTTTTATTTTTTTTATTTAGTGACTTCTGCACAGGAGCTGATATTTTACTGCTTTGGTCAATGTTAAAAGTTATCTGTAAGCCATTTCTACAGAAATCACCAGGGAAGGTTTATGTAGCATAAATTACACTGAGGTTTGGAATGGAGTAGTATACAAGAAACAAAGGATTTAAATGGAAGTATCAAAAGGATAAAAATAAATGTTAGATGAAACCAAGTGGGAAAAGTCAAGAACCATAGGTTTCTTCTCTGTCGATAAAAGACTATACAGCAAGTATAATCATGAGGTTATGATTGATGGGGGAGATAAATGTCTTGTCTATGTAGATTTGATAGGAGTTCTCCAATATCATGAACTCAAATATCTGCAGCAAAATCACTGAGACCATCTTTTGTAGTGACAAGAATGTTCTCCTGATTGAATTAGTCACCTAAAACATCTGTTGCATAGTGGGTGACCTTCTGCATGAACTGGAATAAACTGCCAAAGAGACAGTCAAAGATACATTATAAAGTACTATATTGCCTCCACATAATCATACACAAACGTATAGAGTCAGTATCATTTACAGTCACCTCCTAGTTTGCCTTAGATATGACCTACTTTGAAAGTTTTCCTATGCTGACCAATCTGACATTCCTTAAGGATTTCAAATGTTAAGAATTTAACTTGCAACAAAAGCAATGAAGATTTGTTCTCTGATGGAAACTATTGGAATATATGAAGCTATATAGTAGGAAATAGCTCATGGGCATAATTTTGTTTATGAATATGAATTTTCTAGATATGTTCATATCCACAAAGTAGCTATTTTGACCTGGCTTTTAATTCACATATTTCAGGCATTTGAAACCCTTTTCTGTGATCCCAGCAAACCAGGTGTTGGCTCATGCCAAACACCCTATGCTTCAACTGAACACTGGCAAATAATTACTGTAAGCTTTAATCTGATTTAAAACATTTGTATTCCATATTGTAAGGTAATATCTGAGCATTTGCTCTGTAAACCTCTGTAGCTGTATCAATCACCAGCCAGGAAAGACACATTATTTAGAATGAAATGCTATCCTACAACAAAAGATCTTATGTCTTGCTCCACAGAGAAAGCCCATCAATACCAGACAAACTATTGTGAGACATTAAAGAAGGCAAAAGACTTTGCTGATTGTTGTCTCTCTCCCAATGGAGAGGTGATGTGCAAGTAAATTATTCTCATCATATGACAGGCAGCTCAGAGAAGGGGAGATGAGAATATAAATCCCTGAGGAGGAGAAAGTGTATCTCTTTGCTGCTTGGACTCTCAAAAGCAAGTTTTTCTAGACATAAGCAAGAAATTTCCAGTGTGTAACCCGAGTTATCGCTAAGAAATGTTAGAGCTTCCTTATTATAGAATCTTCTATTACTTTTTGAAATTTAAGACCGTAAGTTACGTATGTGTGTATGCGTATGTTTACCTGCTTTAACCTTGTAAAATAACTCTCTTGTATACTTAAAAAATCTTTAGCATTTATTATAGGATTGGCTAGAAACATTGTCTTTGGCATGAGATCTAAGGTGAAATTGACCTGGGGTAAGTGACTGATCCTTTGAGATTGGGAGTAACCTGAATATTGTTGTGATTTTTGATGTGAGACACCATTGATCACAAAGGCAAGCTTGCTTAGGTGACAAGAGAGATCAAAGTACCTAAAGGGAATTGTCTGTGATTTCATGGTTAGGTTGTTATAACAGTTGAAGAGTTTACACTTGATACTGGATTGGTGAAATCTAAGGGTAGAACATTCAACAAATTTGACATGTGCTCTGCTTCTTGACAGCCTGCTCTCAAGACGCACACCCTTGATTCACTGCAGGACATCTTGATGTTTTCCAAATAAGTTTCCCCCTGTTTAAGTTTCCCCCTGTTTTTCACACTTAGCTATTTTGAACAATGGAAGACATAAAAATCCAAAGCATTGCCTTGTGTTTCATCTCCTTGGCAGCATTACTACTGTAAAGGTGTTGGCAGAGGGTCTTCAGCGTTCCAAAGCTCATTGAAGTGTTTGGAGGAATTCTTCTTCCCCAGGAATCCTCTTGCACTTCCTAATATCTATCTCCACTTTTTCTTTTTCCATATTCTGAGAAAGATCCTCCTTGATAATGGCTTTTTAAAATCCTGTCTTGGTTAATACAAGAAAAGTCAGCAAATAGTCAATGTTATATAATAACAGTATAGTAATAAAGCATTGTTTATGATTATTGTAGGATACATAATTCCAGTATATGCGAGTTTAATTCTGAAGTCTGTGTTCACATCATACACTTACTAGTTTCAATAGACATTTTGCCTGAGGTATGGTAAGATTTAGGAAGAAAATTATAGGGGAGCTATAGTGAGAAATGATATTAAACTGTTTTTTTGGTATATGAAATCACAATTTTAATACCGGGGGTGTTTAGCAGGTCCTTAGATATTAATAACCATTGTTGTAACTTCATAGAATTATACATTAATCACATGAAATACATGTTTTATTGTATCTTTTAATTCTTTCATGTAGCAGAAATTAATATTGAAACCTAAAATCCCATAAGAAAAAACATTCAGATCAACTTTCTAAACTAAGCATAATGCCTTGGTTGGAGGCTGCCAAAGCAATTCTTTGACTTTGGAAGAATGCTATCTTCTTTGTTTAAAAAGACAGCATTATTAAATTATCTTCTGTAATTGAAAAGGAAGAATACATGAGTTACAGGAAGTCTAGGGAAAAGTTAAATCATCTGAAGTCAAATAAACTTATCTTATAAATACCATATGTGTGGGCTCTTTAGACAATAGCTTTTGTTGGGTTAGCATGAATAGCAGCTTGTCATAGTATCTAGGACTGCAAAAATCTACAATCATTTGATAAATTGAAGGACAAAGGTTTTTTCTTCTCTATTTTTAAAATATATTATTCCTTGAATATTACAATTGCTATTAATTAAATGGATGTAATTTTATTAGTCCAAGAAATTAACATTTACATAGTAGAGGTAGTACCACAGAATGCTACTTAAATGGGTTTTTTTTGCCTTCCTCTGTAGCATGGGGAATGGTTCACTTGCTGGTGGATTCTCTGTATCTTAAAGTCTTTAAATCATGATTAGAGGACTTTAATAACTCAGTTATAGGCTAGATGGTTATTGCAGGAGTGGGTCAATGAGGTTTTATGGCCTGCATTGTGCAGGAGGTCAGAGTAGATGATCATACTGGTCCCTTCTGACCTTAGAGTCTATGAAATGTAATTCACAATCATAGAAATGTAGGGCTAGAAGAGACCTCAATATGGAGAACTACTTATCACTATCCTTTTTATAACATCTTTCAGCACATATGGAGATTGTTTTATCAGGTCCCTCATCAGTCTTCTTTTCTCAAGAATAAACATGCTCAGTTTTTAAAAAAAAAAATCACTGGTCAGTTTTTTCTAAATCTTTCCTCTTTTTTGTTGCTCTCACTTGGACTCTCTCCATTTTATCCACATTTTTTCTAAGGTGTGGCATCCAAAACTAGACATAGTGTTTCAAATGAGGCCTCACCAGTGCCAGCTAGTTTCTTTCCGTGTCTTATATACAACACTCCTGTTAATATAGTGATATTAGCAATTTTCTCAAATGTATCACATCTGTTGATTCATATTCAGTTTGTGATCCATTATAGAATCATCAAATTATAGAAACTAGAAAGAACCATGAGAGGTCATCGAGTCTACTCCCCTGGACTCCTTATAATCCCATATCCTTTTCATTAGTACTATCGCCTAGCCAGTTTTTCCTCATTTTTTAGTCATGCATTTAATTTTTCTGTTCTTAGTGTAGTACTTTGCATTTCTCTTTATTGAGTTTCATCTTGTAGCTTTCAGAGATTCCAAGGGTTGGCTGTCCTTATGAGTTAGATTTATATCCCCAAAGAGTGAGATTCAATGGCAAAGAAGGAGACTTTCCAGGTGGTGTGTTAAGTCACAGCTTAAAGACAAGGATTTTTATCTTGGTCCTTAGCAACATCCAATAGTACAGATTTTTAATCCAACCAGCATTTAATAGTTTGTTTTAAAATCTACATAGTTTAATACATTATATGAAACACTTACATGTCCTAATTCATACTAAAGTGTAAGGCACATGAGAATTCTATATGCAATGCAAACTAGTAGATTCTAATAAACACAGTCATTTGCTTGTTGGAACAAAAACCTGAATGGTTGGAGGACCCTGATGACCAGAGTTAGTAATTCCCTGGTTTAATACACAGTCAGTGGACAGAGCAAGAGAAATGTTCAAAAATAAACTGTTTTTCTGTAACTCTAACAAAAAAAGAAAACTGTTTTATCAATACCAGAATATGTTTAACATACCATAGATAAAGGATTCAGAGTCCATATTTCTGTTAATACCTCATTGGTTTCACACGTGCTATATTATATTGCCATGTGGCTCCCTTCGCTGTTTTTATTAATTCTTTTGGTGACTCAGACTTGGAACATGATTCAGGATTTGTCAGCTTCACTTGCATAATTGAGGACAGTATCCCGACTAGTCCAAGATTTTCTCTGAACGGTGTCTTATTCTTTTGAACAGGACTGAACACATTCTCTTCTCTTGCATATGAGTGTGGGTAAAACTAAGACAAGTCTGGCAACCCTGGCAATGAGAACATGAGAAAACCAGCTTTTGATATTGCTAAGTTATGCCCATACATATTTATTCTGTGCTTCACATTAGCATTACCTGTGTCAGTTTGTAGTGCTGCCCCAATCCATCCACACAGAGGGATAGCTGTATTCTTCCTGAGTTCAAGAACCTATTATAGCATTGTTCCTTACAACTATGTTTCTAGGGATTTGTTCCATCTAGTTTTAAAACTTACATGTGTATTTTCCCCATTGGCCTAACTCTGTTCCTATTGAAGTCAAAAGGAGTTTTACCACTGACTTAATGGAAACAACATGAGGTCACATCTGAGTGCTTATGAAATCCCATCATACTTTGTCAGAAGTCCAGCTTCTCTTTTCCAGGTGCAAAAATGCAAGTTCTTTATATTTGGTTCCCTCAAAATGTGAGCCTGATGAGACTTGGAGAACTGTCAGTGCTCTGTTTTTCAGCCACAATTTGTATAGCTATCTTTTTAAATGTTAGTAGTATTCTTGTCTCGAACCTACCTTTATGGGTGAAGAATACAAGCACCTGAATTTTAAGCATATGTTTTTATATATATATATAGGCAAACAGGAAGTCCAACCTCTCTGAAGCTTTATTCATATTTATTTGCTGAATCTAAGGGTTTGTCTACCTGGTATTAAAATGAAAAATAGGTGTCCTGGTTTGTATAAAGTAAAATTCAGCTTAAAATTTATATAAACTTTTTTTGTGGTATATGTTTTATTAAAAAATTGTTTTTAAAAAAGAACCTGCATACATTTCCCGGCTTTGGTCATGGAACTAAATTGTAAAATATATTATAATAATAAACAACAAACAACACTTTATCCTCCATAATAATGTCCAGTAAAGAGACCAAAAAAAGTTTGTAAACATTAATTAAAATTCAGGTTCCCTGCATGTTAGGGAACTCATTTTACAAATGGAGATCTATTCTAGAGATCTAGGCCCTGATGCTGTAAAGACTAAGGTTAGGTTTTAGATCGAAGATCTCATGACGAGCTAGTCATTGGATACACAGACGAGGCATATTGTAGAGTTTGAAACAAACTGGAAAGAAGAAATAAGAGGGAGGCTATAATGATATCTCAAACGTGAATCAAACAAGTTAATACTGGAAGTCTCATTAGCATTTCTCCTTAGGTTTCCTGCCAAGGAGGTTTAGATTAATGTAAATAAATAAATAAATAAACTAACTAATAAATTAATAAACCACACACACAAACGAAAAAGACCTACAAACCAAAAACAACCTCTACCCCACCACACAGAAAACAAACAATGAGTGAATTAGGTGGATGAAACACAGAAAGCTGAGTTTTCCTTGGCCCTAACCAACTCCTGAAGACACTTAATTTCCTCTTTAGTTTGGTTGGTTGTGGACAACATGGCTGATAAGTATTACAGAAAGACACTTCTCTTGCTAACTGCAAATGGGGGACTGGACTTTAAATCAATGTGTTTGCATCAGTTCTCTGACAATCTGGACATAAGAGCAATCAATACTGAAGGACTTGAGGAAATCCATTTGAAGTCATTGAAGTCAATAAATGTAACTTACTAGAGAAAATTTTTATTATGCTATTTCCAGACATTTTAAAACTTACAATGATTACTTCTACTAAATCTTTATCTTGCATTAGCAGATACTATTTTTGTGTGGCCATGTATGTTAGAAAATGGGAGGAAGAAAGTATTTCCTCTGAGCATCTTTATCTAGCAGTGCACTCATAAACACTCACTATGATCCTTTTGTGAAGAGTTTTTCAGATGAAACATATAAATAAAACATTTGATTGCAGAAAGCAAACCATTTGAATAAATAGACAGTAACATTTTAAAATATCTGGAATAATCCAGTCTGCAGACCAAATTTGTAAAAGATGCCCTTACTTTTTGCACCCACATATTCTGGGTCTGTCTGCACAGCACTTTGAAACCCAGGGGAGTGGGCCTCCCCATCCAAGTCAAGATGGAAGTACTACTTTTGCTGAGTATGTTTATGATCTTACAAGAAGTGGAAGCTTGGACAGATGTTTAGGGAGGCATATAAAGATATTGCTTGGGCCAGCAGGGATAAAATCAGAAAGGCCAAAGGATAATTGGAGCTGCAGCTAGCAAGGGATGTGAAGGATAACAGGAAGGGGTTCTACAAATATGTCAGTAACAAGAAGAGGATCAGGGATGGTATAGGTCCCTTACTGAATGGGGCAGGTATCCTCGTGGTGGATGATGCAGAAAAGGCTGAAGTTCTCAATGTTTTTTTTACTTCAGTCTTCACAAACAGGGTCAGCTCCCAAGCTACTACACTGGGTAACACAGAATGGAGAGAAAGAGAGAGGCCCTTGGTGATGGAAGGTCAGGTTAGGGACTGCTTAGAGAAGTTGGATGTGCACAAGTCTATGGGGCTGGATGAACTGCATCCGAGGGTGCTTAGGGAGTTGGCCGATGTGATTTCAGAGCCTCTGACCATTCTATTTGAAAACTCGTGGTGAATGAGGGAGGTCCAGGAGGATTGGAAAAAGGCAAATATAGTTCCTATCTTCAAGAAAGGAAAAAGGAGGATCTAGGGAACTACAGGCCAATCAGCCTCACCTCAGTCCCTGGAAAAATTGTGGAGCAGGTCCTCAAAGAATCCATTCTGAAACACTTGAAAGAAAATAGAGTGATCAGGAACAGTCAACATGGATTCACCAAGGGGAAATTGTGCCTGACCAACCTGATTGCCTTCTGATTGGCTGGATTTGTGGATGCAGGAACAGCCATCAATGTGATATACCTCGACTTTAGAAAAGCTTGTGATACAGTTTCCCACAGCGTTCTTGTCAGCAAGTTAAGGAAGTACTGGTTGGATGAATGGACCATAAGGTGGATAGAAAACTGGCTAGATCATCAGGATCAGAGGGTAAGAATCAATGGGTCAATGTCTAGTTGGCAATCAGTAATAAGTGGAGTGTCCCAGGGGTTGGTCCTGGGGCCGGTTCTGTTCAATATCTTCATTAATGATCTGGATGATGGGATAGATTGCACGCTCAGTAAGTTTGCAGATGACACCAAGCTGGAGGGAATGGTAGACACGTTGGAGAGCAGAGACAGGATTCAGGGAGGCCAAGACAAATTGGAGCATTAGGCTAAAAGAAATCTCATGAGGTTCAACAAGGACAAGTGCAAAGTCCTGCACTTCGGACAGAATAATCCCATGTACTGCTACAGGCTGGGGACCCATCGGCTAGGTGGCAGACCTGTAGAAAAGGACCCGGAGGTTATGGTGGATGGGAAGCTGGATATGAGTTAACAGTGTTCTCTTGTTGCCATAAAAGCCAATGGCATATTGGGCAGCATTAGAAGGAGTGTTACCATCAGACTGAGGGATCTGATTATTCTCCTTTATTCGGCACTGGTGAGGCCTCATCTGAAATACTGTGTCCAGTTTTGGGCTCCCCAGTACAGAAAGATTGTTGAAAAATTAGAAAGAGTCCAGTGGAGGGCAATTAAAATGATTAGGGGCTGAGGAACATGACTTTTAAGGGGAGACTGAAGGAACTAGATTTATTTAGTCTGCAGAAGAGAAGACTGAGGGGGGATTTGATAGCAACCTTCAACTACTTGAAGGGATGCTCCAAAGAGGAGGGAGCTAGGTTGTTCTTAGTAGCAACAGAGGACAGAACAAGGAGCAATGGTTTCAAGTTGCAGTTGGGAAGTTCAAGGTTGGATATTAGGAAAAACTTTCTCACTAGGAGGGTGGTGATGCATTGGAATGGGTTACCTAGGGAGGTGGTAGAATCTCTGTCTTTGGAAACATTTAAAGCCTGATTAGACAAAACCCTGGCTGGGATGATTTAGTGGAAGTGGTCTTGCTTTTAGCAGGGGGGGTTGGACTAGATGACCTTATGAGGTCCCTTCCAACCCAAAGATTCTCTGATCTCACCAAAAAGACCAAGGGATTAATACAAAAGGTACAAAGGGGTCACAGCATTTCAAATGCATGTAGATGCTTTTAAAATATTAAATATAGTGAATGCAGAAAAGTAGGGGGACCTGATCAGGCAAATTGTTATTAAGTGCAGAGAAAGATATCTACATTGCAAACTGGCACTGAAAAACAGCACTGCTGAAACCCCATTTTCCAGATTAGAACTGAATGAAAAACATGGGGTCTTTTTTCAGAATTTTTGTGGGTTAAAAAATTATTCCTTTGTTTCATTTAAATAACCTCAAAATTTCAGAAATTTCCAGTGATCTCTACGATGGAATCTCCTACTGGCTGTGAGTAAGTGTGGGCCAGTTCAGAGAACATTTGACTTTCAGTATGGCTGGGCATTGGAGACCTACAAGAAGCTCCTTGCTGATTGAGAGACCTGGCCGTCATGGCAAATCCAGAGATTGTTATTCAGAGCTTTCGATGCCAGTCACCAAAGAGCCTATGAGGTAGAGGCAACGAATGCAAACATTTCTCTGTTTTGTCATCAGTAATAAGCAACTCCTCTAGCCCTAGTGCTAGACTTGCTATTGAGAGATCTTACTTCCTTCTTCACCATACAGTGCATAGGAATGCAGCAGATTCCTATAAAGAAAATTATATATAATCTGAGGAAGCCATCATGGGTAGTGAGATTGAAGCCAGGGACATTGGATTGTTGTGGATATTGTTGTTATGGTATTGCAGCAGATAAAGCAGCCTGTTTCATGCTAGGATTATACAGTGTAAATGAACCATTATTGCACCTTTTAACCTGCCTGCTAAGATGACAATGGAAATAAAATACAAATAGGCAAATCCCGGTATTGATACAGCAAAAACTACAATATATGCAAAAGCTTGGTATATATCACCTCATTATAACTAGAACGCATTGAATATTTTTGAAAAATCTACAAAAGATATTGAAACTTTGAAGCTGTTTCCATTTCCTAGACTTCAAGTTGGTGTTGGGTGAGGGTACAGATTTTAAAAATGTTCTGAATGTTTAATAGACATTTATCTTAGAAAACTTGAAAAAACCCTTTATTTACTAAAAAACAAATTTGTGGTAGGTGAACAATTTTGATACAAAATTAAAGTTAAACATGAAAAGTTAAGAATTTTGGAAAAGTTGCCAGTTTTTGTGAACTATTTTCATTGTTTAAAAGGCCATTTTCTCAACAACAACAAAAAAATACGTTAAAAAAAATTCAACCAGTTCTACATTGTAGATCTAATACTTGTAAATGTGGTGGCTAGAATCTCTTTGTTCATTTGAACTATGTGAATTTATGAGCACTCCTTCACAATTCATATGGCATTCATAAACGATCATAATATTCATATGGCATTCATAAACGATCATAAATGTTCATAAAACGATCCTTCCAGGTCTACATGGTGTCTTCCTAAGGAAGAATTTTTGGCCTACTAACTTTCTGTGGTGAATGGACTGCTTTCTCTCCAGTGCCTTTTGAATCCAACAAATAAGATTACTGATCTTCTAATAATCTTCATGGAGAAAGAGATGATATTGGACTGGGAGCCCTGTTTATATATATAACCAAATTGCTGCACAGTGTTTCTCAATTCATGCCGTGGTTTGTTCAGTGAAGTTGAAATCTACCTTTCCATTATATCTAAGGTAGATAATTTAAAAGAAGCCTCAAGGGTGCTTATTCATGGGTGTCCAAATCAGAGCTTCACAGCTTTTAAGGCCATACGTGAGCATTATCACCTTATCTGCCCTGCATAACACAGGTCAAAGAATGCTACCCAACCATTCCTGCACTTAGCTCATAATTTTTGTTTAAGTTATAACATATCTTTCAGAAAGACATCCAGTCTTGACTTAAAGACTTTAAGTTCATGGCTATACTCTGTGCTTTTTTTGGTGATGGTACTCTGGGGTACTGAGAACCAGCATCTTTTCTTCACAGCAATGCAGCCCCAGCTCCTGCCGCCACTGCCAACAGCCCCAGGTCCTGGCCGAGTACCAGCACTTAAAAAAAAAAAAAAAAAATTCTGCTGCATTGGGTTCAATAGATTGACACAGCCGGATTGATAGAGCAGCCAGTAGAGACCCGCTCAATCGATCCTAGAAGTGCTCTCCATTCAACACAATAACTCCACCTCCTGGAAAAGAGTAATGCTGCATCAACCGGAGAGCATTTCTAGCTGATGCAGTGCAGTGAAGACACTGTGGTAAGGGAACTTAAGTAAGTCAACGGGAGATACATATTCTACAGTATGTAGCTTGCATTTCTTCTATCAACACAACACGGCAGTGTACATCAGACCTCAGTGATGAGAAATCCATCACACATCCATAGGTAAGTTGTTCCAATAGTTAATTTCCCTTGCTGTTAAAATTTGTGCCTTATTTCAGGTATTCCCCGACATCCTCTTCTTACGTCATTAATCATAAGTAGGTACCAAACCCTTTTAGGTACCTTTGAAAATTCTGTCCTACATATTTAGCATGATTTGGGGCAAATGCTCAGAGAGCATGAAAAATGTTTAGGCAAGGTGACAGCCTTTGCCTTGTGAAATATAAACCTTGACCTTTTCTATGATGTCCTCCATTATTTTCTGCTCTGGAATTAGAAAGAAAAAAACATCAATAGCACTATCTAATTTTTCTGTTATTTTAAAACTTTTTAAATGTTTGCATTATTCTAGAAGCAAAATCTGTTACCACACTGAGATCATCCTTCACTTCCATTAATGTGCTTAGTTCATCAGTTTCTTGCAGAGTGGAGCTACCGCTGTGATCAACGTCCTGAATAAAAAAGAACTGTGATCTTCAAGGGGTGCAGTGTGAAACATTGAATCTTCACACCAGCTGTTCCATCTTTTAACCACAGGGGCTGAAGGTATACCTGGTATCTTTTTGCACCATAGCAGTGGTCTTTAAAATACTATGTTAATGTGGTATTGGTTTCATTGCATGGCAAAACTAAAGCCGTCTTTACAGTAGTAAGAAAGTGGTTTGATTTTTTTTAAATAAAAATATCAACAACCATAATCAAAATGTGCAAGAAAAGAAACATAAAGACTCTGTCTACACTGGCAAGTTAGTTCGAATTAAGGAAGCTTAATTCGAACTAACTAAAGCCATGGCTACACTAGGCTTTAGTTAATTAGAATTAAGGGCTTCCTTAATTCAAACTAATAAGTTCGAATAGGGTATTCGAACTAAGGGGTTAATTCGAACTAACTAGATCGAATTAACCAATGTGGCCATGTTAATTTGAACTAATTTCTTAGTTTGAATTAACCGGCCATTGAAATGAATGGGGATCACTAATTCGAACTAAGCAAGTGCTTGCTTAGTTCGAACTAACATTCCAGTGTGGCCATGCTAGCTCGAATTAAGCTAATTCGAACTAACTAAAATTAGTTTGAATTAGTTAGTTTGAACTAACTAATTCGAACCAATTTTAGCAAGTGTAGACATAGCCAAAGAGCCTTAAGCCTTTTTCTCATGCTTTCCTCATACAATGGTATCGTCTATTACAAAGGCTGTATGTATCGTAAGTGCTTATGTCCTATTTCAAGCACAGCTGGACTTACATTATTAACATTCATAGATTCAGAATCCTAACCCTTTGCTATAATAGTCCTCAAGTGTGCCTCATTCTTCTTTCATTTAACAGGTATCATATAAACAGCCAAATCATCTAAAATTATTGGTGGACCCAAACAAAAACTCTGAATATGAACAACCCCAGTTCTTGGATGTGCACATTTAAAATGCAGACACTAATATAAACCCAGATATTGCAAATGACCCCTGTCATCATAAGAGTCTATACCAAAATCCCAATTAGAAACATCACAGCTGTTTTAAAAATCTAAATTCAAAATGTGTAGCACACACCATTTCTATTTTAAAATACTTAAATGAAAGTACTAATCTTCTTAATATCAATATTTTAAACCTAGTGTTAAAATTATTGGCCATTGCTTCATTACCACCATAACTTAAGAAAAGTTTGAAAGTTCTCAGTGAAAACTGAAACTAAACTTCCCATTAGGACCTTCAGGGTAATGATGTACAAAGAGGGCCTTGAAAAATATAGGTAACAATTGAATGCACAGGAAAGTGGGGACTTTAAAAACTAAAAGAAAATATGTTTCTTCTTCTGATTCTGCACCATTGACATCAGCGGGGACAGCTGTAAGCCTCAATGGAAGCAGGACTGAGTCCACTTTGAAGGTGACTGTGTCACTGGTGTTTTTCACATCAATGACAATACATTTGATTTTTGGAAGCTGAGGACTCAATAACACGACATGAAAGAAAACACCTGGATGGATTCTTAAGTTAGAAAACACAGCCAGTGTAGCATGCTCTTTCAACTTAACATATTTTGATGCTTTTTGGTAGTGTTTAGTCTGACTCAGTACAGGAGCTAAATTCCTGTGATCAAGGAGCCTAAAGAACTCAACACAGATTTCATACTGAATTACTTATAGAAGGAAGGAGACTAGCTTCATTATAGATTTGTGGTATATATATATTTAGTAAGTTATCATGTGATGTAGTAAAAAAATGCTTGTTAATGAACCACTTGCAGTTGCCAAGATTCAGCCTTAATATTACAGCTCTAGAAAGTCCAATCATTTGAGCTTTCAGCCTTGTGGTATAATGTGTAAACAGGAATCCAGGACCCAAAACACCCCTCACTGGTAAAATGGGTTCTTTTGTGACTGTAGAGTCCTCCAAGCTGAGTTCTTTTGACTCATTACTTCCTCTGGGTCTTTAAAGACCTTCTAAGATTACTTCCTTAGTAATTTACTGAACATTTGGGCCAAGATTTTTTTTAAAAAGTGTGCCTGAAGTTAAGTTTCTATATCCATATCTATGAACATAAATAAATTACTTTACCATTACTACTGCTGAGTACCTATTTTTCTGTCCAAATATAAATATTGAAGCCTAATTTACAGCACACATTTTAAAAAAATCTTTGGTGCACACTTTAAAACAGCTCCTGCTGTCTTTTAAAATTAATTATAGACCTGATTATGCCACCTTTTACACACATTGAGAAGTTTCATGCTCTGCAGGTAGTTTCACTGACTTCTGCGAGACTGGACTATTTACAGAGTAAAGGACTACTCAATGTGAGTAAATGCGGCAGAATAAACTCTTTAATATCTATCTGCCCTGCCTAGGATTATAATTGTATATTCCGAATACATAGTGTGTATTCATAGTTTCTTGTATTTCTTTTTTCTAGACGTAATAAAGACACAACATATTGTGAAAGATTATTGTAGGAAGATTTCTATTTATTTTTAGTAGTGTGTATAGTGATTTAATGCATCTCACACAGAAATGCCTTAGGAAAGTAATTGGTGAATCTCTAAAATTGCATTTTATTTTGGAAATAAAAAGCCCACTTTGTAGGCTCCACTTATATTCTTTTTCCAGGTCATTAGGCTTACCAAAAGCATATAGGAGAACAGGGTGCTGTTACTTCATATCTAAGTGAAATGTTTTTATCTTTTAAAACCATTTTTTCTCTCCTCTTCATTTTCAGTATTTACTGCATCACTGAGTTCACCAATTCAATTGTCCTGATTATTATTTTCTCATTCTTCTACATAAATCCAATCTGGGGTTTCAGAAAAAGGCAGATTGCTACAAGACAAACACTCAGTGCTCGAATATGGCTCGAGGCGGTTCCTCTACATTTTTTTGAAACTTTAAATCCCTATTTACATCCTGTGAAGAAAGGTCGGCAGAGCTGTTAATGAAGTCTGCCTCGTTGCCGTCAGTACTCACTGAAGACGCAGCTAGAGAACAGTTCTCTCTCTTTTGCCTTACTTCAGCAACTTGGCTGGCAGCTAATATTTTCAGTGATAAAGAAGGTGGAAAGGAAACTTTTCTCGCTATGAATGCACCTTCTTCTTCTTCTTCTTAATCTTTTTCAGTTTCTTGTTTCAGTTATCTTTTCTTACTCATTCTTTTTTATTTTTTTCCATCATACACTTTGTCTCTTTCACCACAAACTAGCTGTATTTATTGAATGGTCCTGACACTTGAATAAGTCATTGCTTTCAATAGAAATCATCTACCAAAAGTGAAATAAGTCATGTATGACTGAGAGCTAGTCATTTTAGCAATGTGTCTTCAAAAGTGACAAGTGTAACCATTAACATGTTCCTAATGGATAGGCTATATTTGGCATACTCCTGAAAAAGGCTTGCTTTTATTTAAACTTTATGCATTATTTATGCAGGAAAAAAAAACATGCAGTGAATATTTCTAGAGTAAATTGTTCTTTGTACTCCATTAACCCATTTTTTCCCATTGTGCAAAGAGATAAATATCACAGAGGGCATGCAACTCGTAAGTGATAAGAGTTTTCCCCAAAGCATAAATTTCATTGTGTTAGTTTCACTTCTGTTTTGCCTTAGTGGCCACATTTGAAGGAGGCCAAAATCTTCTCTGAATGACTGTATATATGCACCTTAAATCCCTGTTGTGCAAAATAAATTTGGACTAAATTCATTCTTCCCAGGCAAAAGAACTGCTGGCTGAGTATGAATGTAGATTTTCTTTAGGCTCATGTAGTGAATATCTCTTAAGTTGCATCATGTTGATGGGGACAAGGGGTTGCAATTCCAAAGATATTTAGGAGTTGAAAGATGCAGATGAGCACCCTGTGGGATTTTAAAAAGCCCAGAAGTAGGATATGTGCCTAACTTCCATTGAAATCCTTTTCAACCAACAGGTAGATGAACTTAAACTCAATCAGGTTTGCTAAGTTTCACACACATAAAATCTTTGTGTATACTATAACCAATGGATTCCATATATTTATTAATTTGAAGTCCGATTCAAAAATCATTGCAGTCAATGGGAACTTTTTCTTGAATTTGTCATCCTTACCTGTGTCGGGTAGTGTGTTCCTCCATGAGTAGTCCTAGAGGGACAGCTTTAGTTGTGCTGAATGTAGATGAGACAAAATTTGGCATCAAACATTAGTATTTTCAGGAGGATTGTGTAGGAAAACATGTCCCAATGTCTTGGTGTGATTAACTAGCTGAGGGAACATATATACATTTTTTTAAAAAATGGAGATACAGTAGACAACTTTTACTCATTCCATCTCTGGTGCTTGTGAAGTTTCCCATTTATCCAGTTGTCCATGAATTCTGCTCCCAGGCAAGTCAATGAAAGCTGGAATTTGGGTTTCTTAATACGAAATCCAGGAAAAGAGTTCTAGCAAAGAACAATGGCGGTCAAATACCCTAGAACCTGCATAACTTTTTTTAATAAGAAAAATATGTTTTCAGTATCCAGTATCTTTGCTGACATCTGCTGAAATGAAATATGAGACTAAAATATATAGTATTAGAAAAGCATTTAGCTGTTCTATGATGTAGTGTTCTGTCTACCAGCACCTGATCTGTCTTCAGAAAACATAGTTCACCTAGCACTATAGATGAAGCTCCAGTGTGTTAATCTTTAAACAATCCATTATAATTTCTACAAGCAGAGAGTAAACTGAAGTCTTATATTGAGATATCAGTTAAGGAATTGAAACTTTTGAAAGTGTTGCTTCCATTGTCAGTTATTGTTTCTTACACATGCTATATGCACTATAAAGGAAAATGTAACTATAATGCACAATTTGAATAGCTAAAGGGTCATAATGTAATTCAAAAATCCTTTCTACATATTCTGGTTTGGTTTTTTTAAATTTTTCACTATTAAATTTATTAATGTAAGCACTTTTATATGATATTCTGATAATTACTGGTATGTTTAAAAAATAATTTTAGAGTCCAAAACATCCTTAAATGTGTTTTTAATAACCTTTCCTTTCTGTTAAAATGCATAAATATCCCTGTTAGGATTTTATTCAAGGTTTTAAAGATCCATCTAGATCTTTAAACTGTCTTATTTTATAAAAGGACTGAATTATTGAAGAATAACCTTACATGAAGAATATTATTAGCAAATATTTGAAACAGAAATACAGAGTCACCAATTGGTGTACTTTGTAATGAGATCAACCATGAAAATGATCCAAATGTGTAGTTTAAATTCCAGCTCTGATCATCAATACTACACCCTCTCATAAACAAGACAATAGACTCTTATATATTTAGAGCTTATATTGGTAGATATTGAGAGCGTTTCAATGTGAGGCCTGTTCTTGCCCCCTTGGAATTAAATGGAAGTGGGATTGGGCACCCAATCTCTTTATGTAAAAAGTGCTTTGAAATTTTCCGACTCTTTTTCCTGCCACTAGCTCTCAATCCTCTGAAGAAAAAAAATGAGAGTCCTGTGGCACTTTAAAGACTAACAAATTTCTTCAGGCATAAGCTTTCGTGGGCTCCAACCCACTTCATCAGATGCATAAAATGGAAACAACAGTTGAGAGGTATATGTACACATGTCAGGAGGTGTAGCGTAATAATGGCAAGTGTTGACAAAGTCAATTCAGTGGGGCAGTTGAGGCTCATTCATACCAGTTGAATAAAAGGAGAGAATGTGTGAAGACCAACAATTACTTTTTGTAATGTCTTAACCATTCCAAGTCTCTGTTCAGATCCAGTCTCATTGTTTCAAGATAATTTGCTAAAATGCAAATTAAATTGTTTTCTGCCATCTCCTACCTCTGATGTGAAGATCCTTTTTACTTTCCCAATAATTGTATTACGATTATCTCTTAAAATATATTGGATATACACTCCATGGGACAGAACCTCATTCTATTGTATAGTGTAGGGTAACTTTAGCCTTGCCTGATAAACATACCTTGATTTCATAATTTCCCACGTGTTTGTAATTTTTTATTTGTCTTCCTTATATATAACACACAAAAATATTAATATTCTAAAGGGGTAACCATGTTAGTCTATTGCAGAAAAACAAACAGAGTCCTGTGGCATTTTTAAAGACTAACAGATTTACTATCGCATGAGCTAATATTAATTATCAGAATGGCTATGTCTACACTTGTAAATTTAAGTCGACTTTAGCTAAGTCGACCTAAAGTTGACTTAGTTAAGTTGACTTAGCATGTCCACACTTAAATTTAAAGTCGGCTTAGGGGGGGACTTACAAAGTCGACCTAGAGCATCCACACTGGACACCTAGGTCAACTTGTAGGGGCTAGAGAGACCTTGGGTAGGTCCACGATGGCAGGGGGCACCCCTTGTCCAGCACCAGGGGACTCAGCCTTTGCCCCATTGTACCTGGGAACAATGCGGCAAAGGGGGGCAGGGACCCCGGCAGGGCATAGAGGCCCCTTTGGGGGGGCATGCCAGGCTCCCTCTTTGCCCCCCCTGGCAGGGAGGGCAGTGAGGGAGTCCTGGAGTAGCCCTAAGTCGACTTTAATTCGACTTAGGGCTACTCCAGGTCTACACTGGCTTAAGTCAACTTTAGGAAGTCGACTTAAGCCTAAAGTTGAATTAAAAGGAGGTTTAATAAATTCGACTTAATTTTCATTATGTCGACTTTATTTTCCTTAAGTCGACTTAAGCAGCTTGCTTAAGTCGACTTAAGGAAAGTGTAGTGTAGACGCGGATTAAATTAAGTCGACTTAAGCAAGTTTAAATTGACTTAATTTCTAAGTGTAGATGCAACCATTAATGTTATTAGCTTTCTATTGATCTCTGATATTATACCTTTTGATACAAGTTATGACATTAGTGTATTGGAATACGTTCACAAGTTGTTCATGGTGGGAAAGCTTCAGCAAAAAGGCATATTTTCCCCAAGTCAGCGTGTTACACTTTAGCTCCAGCTAATTTACTGTAGTAGCTTTTACAACCCTTAGCTGAGAACATTTTCTCTGAGTCTCTCTTGAATTTTCTCCTGGGTTTTGTTAGCTGCAGGGTCTCAGAGGAGTGCAGCCATCATGGTGGATCAAAGATAGAGAAGCTATTGCCAATGTAATTTGGCTTTGGTTCACCAATAACTTTCAAGACTAGGACCAAGGTCTTGAATGTGTACAGATAGTGTAATGGGAACCAGTGAAGACTGGGGGCACAAGAGGCTCGAGACACCAAGGAGCTTGGTACTTGTCCTATGCTCCAAATGGAATTTCTGTCATGCTTTCAGTTTTATCCCTGCAAACAGTGAATTTCAGAAACCCAGAGAGGGGATAAATGCTTGATCACTGTGGTCAGATGTTTGTCCAAGAAGAAGGGACAAAATACCTTAAGTAGATGAATTTATAAGGAGGTATTTCTTACTTTATATGGTACCTTCTACCAAACCAAAGTTACTGCTTTGTAGCCTCAATAGAATGAATGTTCAATGTGTCATCTAGTTTCTTGAAAGGACTTCTTGGTCTAACTAGTATGCCTTGTTATCTGGGTTTTGTTAGAGCCAGCTGTTCTGCTGCCAGATGTTGATCCATCTGGTAGCATTGTGATATTCTTGTTTGATTGCTTTGGTTTCATCTATTTGGTTTCATCTGGAATTTTATACCTGGATGCTTACATTGAGGCCCATAGCATTTTACCACATCTCCCACATGGATATTGAAGAAAGGGGTAAATTGGGTAGATCTCTCTGAAATTCTGAAATAAGAGCTCTTGGAAAGAGAAATAATTGCATATAATTAATCTCTGGATCCAATTTGAGGGGATAGGCAGAAGCAGATCCACGAATGCCAATGTGAGAAATTTTGGAAAGGTTCATGATGCCAGGATGCTGGGCAGATCAGGATTGTACTTGAGGTGGGAGAAAGGTCCTTGTTCTCCAGAAATGATACAATTTTCTACAATATGCCTGTGCCAACTGTAAGTTTGCTGGACTCCATATACCCACTTCTGTCTTGAGTTATTAAACAGGCCTCTACATCAACAATTCTGGAAAAAGGAAATTCATTTACAAACTCAGTATCTGCAAAATGGTTGTGAAGTGTGTATTTGGTAGCCTGAAGTCTTTTTGGTGTTATCTATCCAGCTGTCTGGATGCCAACATGTGCATATAATCATCACTTGCTGCATGCTCCATAATATTTGGGGGGTGCAAAAGGGGCTGCTAGCATCCCAAAAGGGCTCTAAGCTGGTCTCGTATAAAATCTGCAGGCAGATGGCTCCCAAGCACATGCCCATAGATCCTGCTTCACAGTGGGCAAGGGAAATCAAAGATGCCAAATGGGCCCACAACTTGGTACAGCAAAAGGCAGATGGCAACATCTGCCTGTGCTGAGGGACATCTTCACACCCTGTGCAGCTCCTGAGGAAACATTGGCACTTACCTGTGGGTTACATACTTTTGTGGGGTTTGGTTCCCCTGTAGGTGAAGGTCATTAGCTATTCTTCCTGTGATAATTCACGTATTACAGACAATTCTAAGAGGGCACCTCAACTGAGTTATCACCACCTGAGGGTTGGGTCTGTGTTTTAGGAGGTTGCTGCTGAATTGTAATTAAGTCCTTGTGCAATGCTATTGTCTTAACTGTTCATATTTATTAACAAACCTCTGTTCTGTGGAGCACAAAGCTGAAACTTGTCAAGATCAATAGAGAACACAGCAGAGGGCATTTAATCATTGAGTAGTGACAGATGCTTGTAGTGTTTCTTGAATTGTGTTTTGTTTTTCTGCATGTGAAAATCTGCAAGTTAAAAGGATGTTTACCTACCCATTTTTTGTGTTGTGAGTTCTGCTGCATTTATAACTAGCAGTGCTTTCTGTAAGCATATAACACTACTTACACTTTACCCATCCATCATGTGTATTTTTGGGACTTTGGATGTTTCTTAATCTGGGGGGGGGAGAGGGGAAAATTATGGGTGTGGGACAGACAGAAAAATGTTTTCAGTATGTTAGCACAAGACAGTTAGGACACTCCAATTCACATGTTATAAATTGTGGGGCCCAATCCTGAACCTGAAACCATCATAAGTTTATCATACTTAGGAAGGAGGGTTCACACACAAGTCAAAGAAATCATAACATTTATTATAAGTACTCTTTGTAAGGTGAAAGTAAAGTAATTTTAAAGAGATGGAAAACAACAAAACAACATGGGGCTGAATCCCTGAAAAATGGCCAAATGTTAGTCTCTGCACCTATCTCCTTGTTTTCCCTCTGAAAAGGGGACAGCAATGAAGGAAAATGATTCTTGGGGACAAAGGGAGACATCCCCTCCATGAAGTTTGGGAAATAGACACTTGGTGGGCTAGAGGGATTCCTGCAGGCTCATTATTCCCCTAGAAGGGGTTTCTCTGGGGTGCTGTTTCTGCCCTTCAAGAAGAATGTTTTCTCCCTCAAGAGCTGAAGGTCCTGTCAAATCAAAGACAAGAGTAGCATTATATTTCTTCCATCTTTGGAAGAAGCTGAGAACTTTTCCACATTATGTAACTTTGAAGAAGCATACCATAAATACTGATACTTTTCAGCATTCCCAGGAATTCTACTATCCTTGGTTGTCAGTCAACTTTTGAAGCCCTGAAGAAGGAGCAGAGGCTAATAATAGTAAGACACATATAGTAATGTTTTTTTAGAAAATTAAAATTTTCATAACATCTCAGGGCAAGGTCGTGGCATAACCTTCCAGGGCTTATGTTACTGGTTTGGAACTTCTTTAGAGGCTGGAAAACATTTGGAGAACCTCACAGTTCTGAAGGTACCAGAATAGAAAGAGGTGGGGTGGCTTTCCAGTTCTGGGGAGGAAATCTGTCAGTCTAAGCCAGAGAGATGTTCTCCCCTCTCGGGTAGAAAAGTGTTCAGTGTATTGTGGGAATGGAGGTGAAACTTAAGACCTAGTACACAATCCTTACCCTGTCCACATTGCAACTGGCATGGATACAGGGCTATCCCACAGGATGAGGTGTACATTTACCTTCACCCCTCAGGCAAGCTAGTTTACTTGCCCTCAGATGTGCTTCTGTAGTTTAGTTGTGGACAACGGGGGGGGGGGGGGGGGGCTGTGACACAACCAGGCACATGGACCCATGTACAATTGTTAGTGTAGACATAACTTCATTTGCAGAGTCACTCCAATACTAGTAATCTGATGCCTATTCTTGCAAGCCTCATCTCAGAAACAACAACGTTGTAAATTAAACATTTGTTCTCAAATACTGCATTTGCTTCTAAAGTACAGTATGTTTGCTTTTTTTATCTAGTTTCTTGAAAGGACTCTTTTTTTATCTAGTTTCTTGAAAGGCCTCTGTGACTCACATTTAAAGCACTTTTCCTCTCCCTACTTCCAGGGACACCACTTTTCGACAGATCAGAACCAAAATTGTTTTTGGAATGATCCTTGGGTGCCTTCTTTACCTGTTTAGTATTTTCTTTGAAATAGCATTAAAAGTAAAGTTTAATCAAATAGACTAGTTTGGAGTGGGACAATCTTGAACATGATCTTGTTCTACTGTATTTATTTTTTTAAGTGACAAAACTTTAACAAGGAAAATATTAAAAATATTGTAAGACCAGTGTACCATTTCCTCATGGAAAACCTCATAAAGAGCTCCTTTAAACTGAAAACTGAATAAGTTTTATACTCCTGTGTGCCACCATATGGGCTTTCTAAATGGGAAAGTTCTGTTAACGAAGCCATTTGCTTGATGGCCATCTGTCTGTATATCTGACAGTTCATAAACAGCACACCTTTTTTGCAAAAAGGATTTATTTTTCATATTTTCACTTGTTACTAGTTAAGAAGTTGATACTGATAATGTCCATGGTATAGGAACGCTTTGAAAACTTTCTTTAATAAATATAAATGAATTACCACTGGAGCAAAATAAATGCTGGGCTGCTTTTTGTTTTTTTTTTTTTTTTCTTTTTGATAACAGGAATATATTAAAATGGCATTTGAATAATGACCTCATAAAATGAAAATTAAGAATAGAAGGTTTAGCTCAACTACTTGCATGCAGTGAAATCAGTGGTTCACTGATTATCTGTATAGTACAAAACTACCTTTGGGTCCCTGGTAAAATGTCATTTTAGGTGTAAGAAAACAAAAAGAAATATGCAGCCTTTTAGCCAGGCATGCAGCTTCTCTTGGTACCAACTGAAGGAAGGCATGCAAAAAAAGGGCGATATATGGTTCAGAATAAAATAATGTACTTGGATTGGAATATCAGTCTTGTCTTCTAAGGATCAGTTTCTGACACATTTATTCACTGAATAATCCTATCCATAGACTAAGGGGTTATTTGGTGGAAGGCTGGTATCATGGTCATTTTTTTCAAACCTGGGACACTTATATTAGATTCCTAAATCCTACCTATAAGTGGGGTTCAAAGGGTCTTGGACACCCGCAACTTCTACTATGTTAAGTAAGAGTTATGGGTTCCTAGCACTTTTGGAAATCAGCCATATATACATTTATGTGCCTAAATAGCTATTTAGAAGCTTCACATTAGGTACGAAATGCTGAAAAACTTGGCACTGAAATATATTCTGAAGCAGTTTTTTTCAAAATTCCTAACTATTGTATGAATCTGAGTTTCTTCACATATAAGTTATAAGCATTTTTATTTAGTATACACAAAAAAAGAAAAATAGCTGCTTGTATTTACAGACATTAAGGCATGCTCTGTTTCCTTGGATTCTCAATAAAAAATTCTTTTTGATGGCTTTGTAGTTAAGACCCATGTGCTTTAATTCAAGAAACTGAATAATCAATTGTTTCAATCGGCCTACTGCTAACATTTGTCTTATCCAGGAAAAAATGTGATTAGACTTATTTTTCACTCAGAGAGAACAAAATGAATTCACTGTATGGAGCTGTGTAGGCAGTTGACTTTCCTTTGTAGAAAGATCTTTGACAAGATAGGAGGAAGAACGAAAGTGTGATTTAATTTTTCTTTTAATAAAAATGTCCAGTTTGGCCTTCTTATCAATGCTCTATATCGGTTAAGGCTAAATTGCCTAACATAAGGTGACTGTTTTCATGCCCTTTTTATTTGTGGTTATGATCAACACTGGGGAAAGGGCAGTTTTTAAATGTCACTTTCAGAAGTATTGACTCCAAATAAACTACCACAAGGGATGTCAGAGCATCAGCCAATCCGTTTTTCACCAGTGCTGTGATAATGTTCCTTTGTTCTTTCTCGGAAGAATGTTATTCAGGGTGGTGGAAACATCACTTTAAAGGTAGCATCACTGATTAAAATTTTTGCCTGAGTTTTTAGCCTCATTGCGCGTGCATAGCTAAAGTTACCCCAACTAGTTTGCTCAGTTGTGAAATGCTGACATTTCAGTGAACTCCTGCTATTGTGAAAATGAGGCTCAGATGCGCAGTTACATAAAAGGGAGTTTAGTTAATTGTCACAGTTCATAGCTTGGTTAGATAACCCAGGGCATAAAGCTTACAAGAAACATGAGCTAACAATCCACAATACCTACAAAATAACCATCAGGCTACAGAGGACAGTTTGTGGAAAGGTCTTGACAGGGTTTTCTCTCATATTCCTAACCGAGGCTGCACAGTGGCTCCCCAAAAACCCTCTATGCCAGTGTGGAAAGACTTAAGGTGTGGTAGTTATACCAGCATACTGAGATGGAGTCCACTAGCCTTTAGAAATATAGTCACTAAACAAAAATCTAAAAACCTATCCTAAATGCTTAATCGTTATTATGATACTGAATAATGAGGTAATTAAGAATGCTATTGTCGCTTTGGGGCATTTATTAAACAGAGCCCTTTCCTAAATCACCATATTCCTGAATGCTGCCTAAAAAGTACAGATACAGTTTTCATGACAGAGGAGAAGACAAGTAAAACAGAATTTCTAGCACTTACAACAATATATTCATGTCCCTCAGTTGCAAAGACAAATGATAATATCTTTGGGAGTTACCATGCGTTTCTAGAAGTTTTTTGGTTTTGTTTTGGGTTTTTTTTTACCTGACATATGGCTTTTCAAAGGTTCTATCTTTGACTAGTCAAGAGAGGTGGGTGGATGGGTAGGTATGAGCGATGGAGGGAAGGAGAACACCTTTCCTCTACCAGGAAAATAAATCTCATTCTGGCTATGTCTACACTTGCAATTTTAAGTTGACTTTACCTAAGTCGACTTTAACTAAGTCAACTTAAAGTCGACTTAGTTAAGTCGACTTAGTGTGTCTACACTTAAAATTAAAGTCGACTTAAAGGGAAACTTACAAAGTCGACCTTGAGCGTCCACACTGGATGCTCTAGGTCAACTTTGTGGGGCTACGGGGACCTTGGGTAGGTCCATGGTGGTGGGGGGGGGCACCCCTTGTGTGCAATGGGGCAAAGGAGGACAGGGACCCTGGCAGGGCATGTGGGCAGGGTGTGACGCTGTCTGGATTTAGGAAGCATTTTTTATATTATTTTCAATGGATATCTCATAAATGCTCTATAATCCATAGGAACTATGTCATGTTTGGTATCAATAGAAAGGTAGTAATTTGCTGGGAATGATTATATAGTTTATGTTTAGGAATTCTATTGCGATTAGAAGTTAAAATTTGGTGTTATATCCATACTTTAACTTATGTTAAAACCATTGTGTCCTTAATGTTTAGGAATGTGCCAGGACAATGGTC
>ML685849.1:1475872-1517723 GCA_007922175.1 Pelusios castaneus | reverse complement strand
ACACCCTGCCCACATGCCCTGCCCTTTGGGGGGCATGCCAGGCTCCCCCTGTGCCCCCCCGGCAGGGAAGGCATTGGTGTAGTTCTGAGGTAGCCCTAAGTCGACTTAGGGCTACCCCAGGGCTACACTGGCTTAATTCGACTTTAAAAAGTCGAATTAAGCCTTAGATTGAGTAGAAAGGTGGTTTAATAAAGTCGACTTAAATTTCATTGTCGACTTTATTTTCCTTAAGTCGACTCAAGCAAGCTGCTTAAATCGACTTAAGCAAAGCGTAGTGTAGATGCAGGGCCAATTAAGTCGACTTAAGCAAGCTTAAGTCGACTTAATTTACCAGTGTAGACGCAGCCTCTCACATTTAATTTAAAAGTCACACTTCTGATTGAAATTTTTGCCATTGGTACTGCTGCTTCATCTGAGATGGTCATCAATGAAGAAGAGAAAAGAAAATATTTTTACTCCAGTTTTTCCAGTTTGGTTACTTTGCATGTTTGGCAATATTTGATTTTGCGTGAAAATGATCCCTGAGCAGAGGGCTGGCCCAAGGCCTACAAATAACTTAGGCAGATCAGCAATAATTGCCTTTAAAATGACTGCTGATGGTACAACTATCTTCCTGAGCATGCAATTAATATTGAGGTTTGGTCTTGTTATTTATGAATGTTACAATCAGTAAATCTTATATAAATACTGAAATATTCCATATAAATGACCTTAGGCCAAGAGGCACAGCAAAGTCATTTTCTACTGCTGGAAGGTCTGTTAGCTACCCTTCCTCCAGTGGGGACTTAAGGTTTAAATTTAGCTTTAACTAGTTCTGAGGCCAGGCAGCTGATAATCAGAGAGCTATAATCAGCTTCCTGCAGCTCACTCCTACATTTAAATTTGATCTATGGGCATTTTTTCTTGAGAGAGTTCCTTGGAGATTCAAATTCTGTTCAGACTTACTTTTCTCTTTGTATCCTTCCTGCTTGGCACAAACAACTAAATGCTTTCTCTTGGGGTCAGGGAGACAAAGCTATAGTTGTGATTACCTAAATAGCGGGTGTGCATACAAAAAATTGCTGGTCTCTAACTTAGTTTATTTTTATATCTATTGCAAATGTCATATTTGAAAGTGATACTCACAGAAACCACATAGAGAGTTCATGATCTGAAACCTAATTTTCTTTTGCTGTAAACAACTTCATGTGCTTACACAGAGAAGAGCTGAAACTAAATGAATCCCGAACAGGTCTCCAGATGTTTTCTGAATAATAATTTTTGCTCTAAAGGTCTAAAAGTAATAAATGACAAAACTATGCAGAATGTGTGAAACTCATACAAGGTGAGAGGGCCAGTACTAAGCTCTCTGCTCTGCTTGGGGTGGGGAGGGGTCTGTTTTTTGGGGAGGGAGTTCATATCCCTTCAAGTGACACATAGAGCTCCTTGCTGACTCTTAAAAGACAGCAGACCATTAGAGATGAGCTGAGAGAAAAAGATATGGTGTTCAAAGCTCCAGGAGCCCAAATGCTTCACATCAAGGTTTGGAGCCCCTGCAATGTAATAGCAGCTTGCAGTTCTACAATTGCCTTTGACTTCCCAGCAAAAAGATCAGTTTTTCATGCTTCTACATGAGTTCTGGGTAATGAGTTCTACCTAACATGAGCCTCTTCTCACCAAAATATGACAAAATTTATAAGAAGAATTGTGTAGTCTACAGTGGTGTCTTGCTGAATGTGTAGCATAAGTGAGGGTTGAACTGTTTTTATAACTGATACTTACATACTTGATTTGTTCTCCATTTGTGGTTCCTTATTTGGGGTCACTGGAAAGATCTGCTGTAGCAATCTTCTCACAAACTACTTGTAATGACTATCTGTGAGTCTGAAACTTTGTGATGCAGAAACATAGGATGTATGAGCTCTCTATTAAGAATAATGTCAGGATCTCCTACTGAGCTACCAGAAATCTGCTCTCCAAGGCTCAATGACTGACTGTAGTACTTCTATCAATATTGCATTACTCCTTCTGTCTATTGTGCTCTTTTCATGTGAAATTGAAGGGTCTACTTCTGTGAACTCTATGCTACCAAACCGGCAAGTCAGCATTAAAGCAATTAATATATTAAAGGCATAGAAGATCACAGATCTTACTTCGCATTAGAGAATAGTGACTCATAAATGATTACGTTATGAGATCTGAATGATATCATAGGTAAATATATCAACTAATGAATAAATCAAACATAGAACAAATCATGTTTCAGGAACTTAAAAACTCTTTTTATCTGTGTGATATACAGTGGGCTCTTTCTACTCTTTATACAGTTTAGGACTCTTATTTCCCAGAATCCATCCCTTCTTCTCTCCAGCCCCATTATTATGTAATATTGCTTTCAGCTTTTCCTGCATTGCAGCCCCTCAACTGCTGAACCAGTACTCCAGTATGGGTGTGCCTTTCAAAGCCTAATTAGTTTATAAAATGTCTTAGAGGTAGATCAATTGAGTAATTAATAACTTACTAGCTTCAGGCAACATACTTTGTCCCCACTGACCTAACCAAACTGGGGTGAGGGACATCAAGCAGTCACTTTAACAACAGGTTCATCAATAAAACAGTCACTTCTTACATTTTATATACTTACACACAACAGAGGAATCTGTGCTTTTTGCACTTACTCCCTTCTTCTGTCACTAGCAGGGAGCCTGATGATGCCTTTGTTTTGTTTGGAGAGTATATTAGAGACAGATGATGAAAAATGCCACAAGATTTCCTGAACTGAAGAAGCAGATGAACATCATGTTGTTTCCCCCATGGAAATGCTGATATTTAAGGAGCTTTCAGTGTAATAAAGGTAAGAAAGAAGTGAATCCCTTAGTAGGACACGAAAGTGCTTAAAACTGAAAAATAAACAACTGTGGCCAGTCGCATGAAGGTTTGTAACCCACAAGCAAAATTTACTGAGTCAGGAGTAAAGACTGACAAGTATGAAAAGACAGAGATCTTTCTATGCATCTCAGGAAGTCAGGCAAGATTCCTTCTGTGTCCCTGGGTTGCTGAGGTAGATACAATCTATGAGATGACTGCCCACATAATTTTAATAATTTGCAGTTTACTCATCATCAATAAGGTTCATGACTACATGTATAGTTGCCTTTGAGAAGTCAAACTTCACTCACAGTTACTACAAGCAAAAGTTACTGAATCAGGGAAAAGACTGACAGAGTGGTGGTGACATGTTGGTAAATGAGATTACTGCTATTGTATTCATGTAGATGGACCATATGGGCAAAGAGTGTTAACATAACCCAGTCACTGTCCAATATTAAATAATGTTAAACAAGGTCTCGGGTTTGGTATACATCAGCCTGCTTAGTACCATGGCAAACAAATCATTAAAAATACTTTTAACCTTTTATAAAAGTTATAGAAAAACAGTTAAAGCATTTGAAATATAAAGTATTTTGTAGGGTTTGAATTTTAACTTCCTTTGTTCCCATTCCTTTGATTCCTTAGAGAGTAGAAAGAAAGAGAGAGATGTTGGGGGAGGTGGGAAAAAAAGAAAAAAGGTAAGAAAGAAAAAGATACTTTGCAGGAGAAGAGGAGGACAAACAAAGTTTTACTTTCCAGGTAGTATTTGGGAGCAGCAGCCATGATTGGTGAAGGTTATTTGCATTGCCAATTTTTCTCCCAAAGTCTCTTTCTTTAGGGAACTGTGATGGGGTGGGCTCACCTTGCACTAGGGAAGCCCAAAATACCTTATGGGCAGAGGAAGCTCCACTCCTTAAACGCTGCTGGGGCTGCTGAGACAGCTGTTCCAGTATAAAAGGGAGCAGTTCAGCTCAGTCTGGGTGGGCTGATTGGCAAGTGTGGGGGAAGGATGTGTCTTCCCTGGTGCTGTATTAGCCCCTGCTATGGTGAGAGAGCATCTCCAAGTGAGGAGAAGGTATCCTCTGGTGACCAGTGAGAGACAGAGTCCCAGGTGGTCACCCCAATAGATGGTCCCAGGAGTGCCAGATTGTGACCATTCCCAAAGGAGGGAGCATTGCAACAGCCAGGTAGGAAGTAGCCCAGGGGGCCTAAAGGGAGTGACCAGGAATGCTGTATGACCTAGGTCAGTGTGTTGTAGTGTGGATCCCTGCTGATAGGGCCCTGGGCTGGGGCTCAGTGGAGCAGGAGGGCTTGAGCCCCCCTACCTGCTAAATGCTCACAGGGTATTGTCTTTGTGGTCGCTATACTGTACTGCCCTGACCCCAGGGCTGAATAGTGACTCTGTTATTGACTTTGTGACCACTAGGCTGTACTGCCTTGACCCAGGGCTGAATAGTGACTCTGTTATTGACTTTGTGGCCATTAGGCTGTGTTGCCCTGCTCCTAGGATGACTTATGGACCCTAGATATTGGGCTGTGTGAAGCCTGGGAACTGCTTAATGCTGTGGAGATGCATATTATACCTGCACCCCCCAGATTTTCCCCATCAGGGGGTGGTGGAGTGGGCTTAATCCATGACAGGAACCCAAAAGGGAGACATAAGCAGAAAAGTCCATCGTCTCACTATTTTGTCCACAGATTTGGACTAGTTTCAACACACCAATTTTGGTTTATTGATCTCTGGTTCCATCCTTGTTTACCAAGTATGAGCATATCACAGTCCTTGAGTTACATCAGTAGGCCTTTTTGTTCAGCCTCTGTCTCCCCTTTTCTTTTCATACCTTTTCTATCATCATTTGTTATGGTAGTTTATTATGATCTTCTATAAACGTTCACTGATTTTATAAGTTAAGCTCACAATTCGGGTAAATTTTAGGTCCAATTCACAACCTCAGTTTTTCCTTATTGATAGAAAAATTAGTTTTTCTCAGATGGTACTGTGTGGTATTTTTTAGTCTAACTTGACTTCCAATGGTGAGTTAGGATTGTCCATTTTTATGTCATTCATCCTGTTTTCTGTCTTGTAGCTTACTATCTGTGTAATGGATTTAGTCCTTATTTACACTTATCTTTTTTCCCTACCCATCTGAGTGCAGAGCCTTGTGTTGCTGTTTTATTTGTTTAATATTACATCATTAGTTTTGCTTTTGTTATTTTGCTTAGGTTATTAGAATATGAGATTAGGTTTAAAGGATAATGCATCAACTTTAAATCTCTCTTTAAATATATATACAAATTCTTTCAATATATTAGGACACTCTCTTTATCTTTGTTTCCTACCTTTATTTTTTCCTTAATATAATTAAAAAAACATGCATTATTTTAAAAAGCCAGAGTGACAGTACATTGGTTCTTGTCAAATGCCAAAGATTTAATACTGATATAAAAAATATCCTGAGTGATGGGAAAGAATACTCCTATGGGAATATCATATGTATGCCTAAAAGACTCCAAATTGTTCTGTTAATGCTATTGCTGTCTGGTATTCCAGCTAGTAAAACTTCATCCTGTTAAGTGTTCTTCCTAATGTTCCTTCTGACGGGAATGTGCCCCCCAATCAGATATGGTTTAAAACAAATTAGACATGATGTTGATCACACAAGGTACATCAGTGTAATTCTACTGACTTTAGAGAACATGATTTTAGAAATTCCTAACTTTGGCCATGTTTGCATCAATAAATATAGTTCCAGTAGCAACACCGGTATGGGGTCAGATCCCTGAGACTTAAGATAGTGAGGATGATCTTTGGGAAACTAATATACTCTTCAAGATTTTAAGCATTATCATCACATTATGGCTACTTGGTGCTGTGGCTGGATGTAGCTTATTATGTGGTAACCAACAATTTTTAATGGTCACCAAAGTTGAGGATTCTTGGAAGCTCTGTATTTGAATGGATCCATAGAGAGGCTTCCAAAAAGTTATATTGTAAATATATACCAAATAGAGGACAATTGAAAAACTGGTTCACAGTCTCTGAATCATGGTTTACTTTAAAATCTTTGCTCCTTTCCTTAGGAATAGTACATAATAATAAATTAAGTTCTCAATATGTAAACTGCCAAAAATGTCTCTAAAGTCCAGCTGGTTGACTGGAAAAGAAAGCTTTACAGGACATACCTATAGATGGCTGCTCAGCCCAACTCTCAAGATTATAAAGTGTGCCCTCAAAGAGAGCTTCAATAATCCAAAGAACACAGGTGATCTTCATCAAGCATCTTATGTTAAGAGGAGAGGAAAGAACATTTTGCAAGACTGAGAAAAGGAACCAGAATCAAGACAAGAAATTTGACTGAAAGATTTGGGCTTCTGAAATCAGTGGTCCAGACTTAATGGTTATGATACAAATTAGCACTAAGAATGCTGTTTCATGTTGTATATCTTATAATTTATAGATGGATAATAGAACTTGAAAGGATATTGAAGGAGAAGGGTTTTTCAGAGATCCTTCCAGTCCTGTGAGTGAAAGAAGACAGAAAATTCTGGAAGTGAACCACTGACTAGGTAAGTGCTATAAGGTAGAGGGTTTGGGTTTTGTGAACACTCATCCACCTTCAATGGGGAAAGAAGCTGTATAGTTTGGATGGAAGGGGAGGAACAAATCTTTTAGGTGGGAAAACTGGCTAGACAAATCAGGAATGCATTAAACTAATTACAAAAGGGGAAGATGAAAATTGGGGACCAATAAACACTCATTTAGTGAAAAATCAAGATATCAGGAACAAAATTAAACAAAACACTAAGGGAACCAAAGAGGAAAAATTCTTTAACTCTCAAAACACTAATGCTAGATGTCTGGGTAATAAACAAGAGGAACAGTTCTTTTGTATCAAAATTTGACATAGGTGGTATTACTGAAACTTGGTGGGAAGATTAGCTTATTCAGAATGTTAAAATCACTGATAACCTATTTAGGAAGGACTCTAAGATACTCTAATTCTGGGGTTGTAATACTTTGGTCCAATTTCTGTTGGGTTTAGTATGCAGAAAATGGATGGTGGTGGCCTGTGATCTACAAGATGCCTGACTAGGTGATCCAGTGGTCCCTTCTGACCTTAAGGTCAATGGTTCTAAATTAGCAGCAAAAAATCTGTAAAAAAAATGTATAAGGGGAACTGTTGTGCTTTTTGTTATCTTAACTAATTGCCTGGGTTGCTGTAGCAACCCAGCTCACTTGCTGTCATAGCAATAGAGCTACACTATTGGGGATAGTTCAGCCAGTTCTGGTTCTTTTTTTTTTTTGTTTTGTTTTTGTGTTAGCTCAATAAAGAGACCTTTTTATGGGTTTGCTATCTTGTTGTTTCATAATGATTTATTCCTTAATACAAGCTATTCCAAGGATTCAACATAAGAGAAACAAAGATTAAAGGACAGTTGTATGGGCATCCTAGTTGTAGGACAATTAAAAAAAAATTGTCACAGAACACACCCTAAACAAAAGACATTTAAATATGTAAGTAAAAACACCATAAAATGACATTAATTCATGGCAATGGTACAACTGCCAGTAACAATGTAGAAAATATAGAAGAGTTTAATAAATATTTCTGAGTATTTGGGGAAAAAACTAGATAATGTATTCATATCAGATGATGATCATGAAGTAATCTTTACATTCCATAGTAACCAAAGAGGTTGTTAAACAGCAGCTGTTATAGTTGGGTATCTGTGAATCTGAGAGTCCAAATAAGTTGCATAAAAGCATTCTAAAAGAGCTGGCTAATGAGCTCTAGACCATTAACGTTGATTTGATTTACAATAAATCTTGGAACACAGGGGAAGATCCAGAATACTGGAAGAAAGTTAATGTTGTGCCAATATATAAAAGGATAAATGGGATGGCCTGAGTAATTATAGGCCTGTCAGTTGATGTGGGTAGAGTAGGGAGTGTAATTGATTTTTTGATTATATGGAAGTTCTGAAAACAATTGAAAAAGTTATTTTACCTGATCTATATAATATAATAAAACTACAAAACTATTGGAACAAGAGGCATAGTGACTTAAATCCAGTCTGCCCACTCCTACTTGAGGGCACAAGCCACAGAATTTGATTAATTGCTCCTGTTGTAGCTCTTCCACTTTGTATAAAAAATATTTGAATAGTCATTGGGCCACAAAGAGAACAAGGGCATGACTGTATGGACTGGTATTCAATGCAACAAAAGACACAAAATCTTGTCCTAACCCCAATGAACATCAAGAATATTAAGGTGTAACTACTAGAAGTTGAAGCTAGTCAATTCAATCTAGAAATAAGGTACACATTTTTAACAGTGGAAAAACAACTTACCATGGCATATGGTAAGTCCTCTATCACTGGTAATTTTTAAATCAAGATTTGATGTTTGGCTAAAGAGAGAATCTAGTTCTACCATGCTACTAGACTTGAAACAAGAAATAATTCAGTGAAGTTCTATGGTCTGTATTATGCTGAAGATCAGACTAGATGATCAGAGTTCTCTCCTGACCTTAAAAATATATTAATCTATTTCATTTGATGAACATCAGCAGAAATTAAAAAGACCATTATTTATAAGTATTGTCTTTTCTAAGTCTGAATAGAAAAAAATAGTGCTAACTAGTCAGGAAATTGCATGCATCTTCTAACAGCTGGATCTTTAATTATACACAGATCCCCATCTACCACAAGAGTTTAACAGTGGGAGCACCTATGTAATTCCATGAAACTACACATCTATATTTCAAGTTTCAGGGTTTTCGGCCAATGAACTAGCTGCTTCTATACTTGAGATAAGTGAAATATATGTAACCCCCTTGCCAGGCCGTGACGGCAGCGGCAAAGGACCGGGTTCTATTCCTAGGGGTTCCCAAATAATGTGTCACCACCAATTAGCTCGAGCCCCCACCCAGTCTCCTGGGAAATTACACACCACTCCCTGGGCGCCCTAGAAGGGCGATACTTCCCCTCTCGCAAGCACAAGTCTGAAGGTAACATACAAGACTTTTAATAAGGCTAAATAAAAGCAACATCAAAACGCAGCACTGGTTGGGATACAGTGCAAAGATTCCCACCAAACCCAATAGACAGAACTCATTCCACCATTAAGGGGGAAGGGGGAGTCAGCCCTCAGTCCTCCCCTCCAATTGTCCTCTGCCACCTCAAGGTCTGCTCACACCACCCTCTGGCCACTCACACCCGCTGTCCGCAGATGCTGTCTGGGTCCGCCGGCTCTGCCGCTGGCCTCTGGTCACACCTGCTGTCCGCTGGCTCTGCCTGCTGTCCGCTGGCTCCACCACACCGCCCGCTGGTCACACCTGCTGTCCGCTCTTGGTGACTTCAGCTTGCTGGAAAGTTTCTGCTTCCCTAGTGATTTCAGCTTGCTGGGAAGTTTCTGCTTCCCTAGTGATTTCAGCTCCTCATCAGTGATTTCAGCTCACTGGGAAGTTTCTGCTTCCCTAGTGATTCCAGCTCACTGGGAAGTTTCTGTTTCCCTGGTGATTTCAGCTCAATCAAAGTAACAATAGAGCCTCTACAAGGAATCTTTAGGTCTATTATTTAACACTGGGTGGGGAAATAGGCATTGACTTAAGGGACAGCTCCAGCAGAGCTAGTGCTCACACCCCTCCCCACCTGGTTTTACAAGTCTGAAAACTAGGGTTGCTCACTTTTCCAACTTCTCTATTGCTGATGGTGACTTTTCCATCAGCTCCTTGGTCAATAACAGATATACAATCAAAGGGTGGCATATCATGAAAGAACAATATTTCCTTTCCCCCTTCTGATAAAACACCAGATTTAGAGGATTTGAACCAGTCACACATACCAACTCCCATCATGCCCAGCCTCTGGGTGAAATTATGCTGAGTGTCATGCAAATACCAAGCACAGGTAAATCAGTGGCCCCCCTCCCTACTTAGCTGCTAAGCAAGAGAGGCTCTCAGATTCCTAACCTTGCTTACATCCTTACATCTATATATCAGATATACTATCTCAGGTTATACAAGTTTTATCAAGTCTTCTGTCATGCTTTCCACTGTAGGATGTACAGACATGATCTCAAGGTTTTGAGCCAAGATAGTCACTATGTGAAATCTATTATATAGAAGTTTGATAAACATGAGGTTGGCACTTGAAAAATGGCAGTTTTCCAAAGGCATAGATGACTTCTGCAGATATTATGGGCTTTTTAGTAAATTGGTTGCAAATCATTTTGATGTTTAGAGTGCTGAATGTCTGGACTATGACATGCAAAGAGACGGAAATTGGTATTGCAGCATCTGCAGCCATGGAAAAGATCTCACTAAGGTATGGTCCAGTATTGTAATATAAAATGCACATTTAGGACTCTTTCAATTTAGTCATAGTCAACCAGTAAACAGAAGTGAAATTGATTGGAAAAGTTGTTCAGTATATATGCAACTCTATTTCAAAAGCATTCCCAGGTTCATTGCCAACAAAGGAACAAAAACATTTTGAAACAAATGAGAATCCTATGGCACCTTAAAGACTAACAAATTTCTGCATCTAATAAAGGGGGTTGCAGCCTGTGAAAGCTTATGCCCTAAGAAATTTGGTGCCACAGGACTCATTGTTTTTGCTGTATATAGACTAATACATCTACCTCTCAAGAACATTGGAGAAGCAAAATTTCTATTGTGAACAGTAGAAAATTCCTATTGAATACTTGCAGTGATTGGGTAAAGGAGGAAACACTCAAAAGCAATCTATTTCTTCCCATCTCCCATGTATCACTGGGGCAAGACTGCAATTTCATGATGATAACACTTGCATGGCGGACTGGTTACCCCAATCTCTGGTGCATCAGAGGACAGTCTGTTAGCTGAGTGGGCTCCGTCAAAAATGCGTAGTGCGGTGTATAATAGACTCTAGGCACGATGCACACTCCACATTTAGAAAGTAGCAATACCATTCATCATGCTCGGCATTTTCTGGGTTCTCCTCCACTTGTCCCAACAGTGGTAGATGCTTCTGGGAGCCAAAACACACTATCACCGTTCTGGTTCTTGCTAATTAAGCAACTCACTCTTAGATATAAGGCAGGGATTTCAACCTAGAAGCTTTAACAATAAATATTAAGAGTCCAGCAGATGGAAACACAAACACGACACAGAATTGCCATGTAAACACAAAATACTGAAATCCGTGAATCTTGGAGAGTTTAAGATTCATATTTTCACTGTCATCACTTTTAGGGAGAGTAGATAAAAACTTTTTGTAATCTGGGAGCGTTATCCATTCAGATAATAAAAGCAATTTACAGCCTATAATCCACTTCATAGTATTCACAAAATAAATGTCTATGAAATGCTTGTGGTCTTTGAAAGAAAGCACTGAGTGATTCTAATCAGCAATGATTTTTACAATTACATAAATATTATTTTAACAAGAAAAAAATTGTTTAATCCTTAATATAATTCCCCAGTCTTTACTAATAATTTATGCCTCTGTCCTCTAATCTCTAGCACCATCTAACAGTCTCAGAAAATGCAAAAACTATGGCAACAGGCAATTTTCAACCCCAAAACCACATAAACTAATTTTATGCTCACAGATTCCTCCAAACCCACTGCAATAATCTTTCCAATTTCAAGCATATACTTTAAAGAATGAGAGAAAAATATAAAGAGAAACTAGTCATTTTAAAGGGGGGAAAAAAGCAACAATGAATCTTTCTATGTACAAAATTAATTATTGATAATAATCAAATTGTTTTTGTTTGCTGATCGCAGCCCAAGTACCAGTGAACATATGTCTATAAACCAATACCAAGCACCAACAACATAATTGGAACTAAGTAAAAATCTTTTGAGCAGTTTCTGCAGAAAGCACAGTCTGAATGAAAAGAGAGACTGAACGACCCTCTTGTTTATAAAGGTATTCTTTCAAGATCAGGATGCAGGCAGCTTGTAGAAGATCGTATGGCCTATACCGTACCTATTTTGAGGATGCAGCTCACTGGTATCTCAGTCTGCCATTCTGGAAATGTTCACCTGCATATGTCAGGGCCCCAATATTAAACCCCAGTCATCCAGGTCCCTAGAGGATACCCCTAGCACCACAACAGTACACTAACCTACTATTTCTAATAGCCTTAGTGCTAAAGGTCAACAACTCTGCAGTAGCTACTCCTGAGAGTTCTGATTAGCTGTATAGACAACATTCTCATTGGGTACCTGGATTATATAAAAATCACAACAGGAAGCAGAAGCTGTCTGAGCAACTGACTGTTACCCACAGGTTGCTATCTATTCCCTTTGTGATGTTCTACTTACTCTCCTGTGTCTACCTTGCCACTTTGCCTCATCTCAACTCTCTCTTTCTCACTGATTAGGCCCTTTGGATTGGATATCTGGCTACTGACCCTTTCCAGAGCTCTGGCCACTTCCCCAGACTATCTCTAATACTGACTGACTTCCGAGATACCTAAGAACACATGTGCACTGCTCTGGACTGCCCCTAGCCCACCTCCGCCACTGGGCAGTGCAATTTGCTCAGACCACTTGGGTCTCTTCCTAGGCTCATCCTATGTTAAAAGGGTATGTATCCCACAGGTACAGTTACACACGCACTTCCAGGGGCAGATCATCCACCTACAGGCAGAAAACAAAACATTACAGATCATAATGGACTAGCTTCAGGCGGAAAACTACATGATTCAAAAGTAGATAACACAACTAAAAGTGGGAATGTTTTCCCCACATCACCTACTGGACCTGCTCCATGGTATCTTTACCTGAACACTACAATAGGACCTTTAACCAGTTTTGTGAACCAGTGAAAGCTCTGTTCCTGCTATGGCTCAATACCTCTCAGATAGACCAGGCAAACAGGAGACTGGTCGCTAGCTTTATAACAGGTGAGGTCCTGAAGTGGGTGTGCCCTCTCCTAGAGCAAAATTGTTCCATACTGGCCTGCTGGGACACCTTCCTGAGGGCCTTTGTGTCAATTTTCAGTGACCCTCATCAGGCTCACACAGCAGAGACAGCCCTGTGGACTCTGCCAGGCGTTTGGGTCAGTTGCAATATATGCAGCCCGTATCTGATGCCTCGCAGTGGATATGGCTTGGTGTCAGCCAGTCCAGCTACACCAATTCCATTTTGGTCTCAGCAAGGGTGAGCTTGCCCACATGGAACCTCCTGTGGGTTTTTTGATGCATTAATAGAGTTTTGCATCTGAATTTTTACAATCACTTTAGGCAGCAACATCTTTAAGAGGAGAGATTCTACCTTGTGTCCAGGCAGAGGCTGCAATCCCTCAAAGGTCCCCTCTCCTGTGTCCATGCAAGTGGACTTGGTATCGACCCATATGAAGTTGGGTGTATTACCCATTCAGATAATAAAAGAGTAACTTACAGACTATAATGCACTTCAACAATGAGAACTTGTGCTCTTATTGTGGTGGCATCAGCCAAATGGTCTCCATCTGTTCTGCCAATTCCCCATACCCCATGGCTCCAGGAAACAACTGTGGCCAGCCTTAATAAGGGGGTTAAAGCTGGAAAACAGCAGGAAAAGCTTGCACGGCCCCCTCCAGCAATCTATTTTGAGTACCTGGCCTGATGTCTCAAAAACGTCCCCACATCTACAACTCCAGCTGCACCTCCAGAGAGGTACTTCTCCCTCAGAAAGCCCTGATTCATTCTATGGCAGGTGGTAACTTCAAGGGCACTACTATGGTTCAGGAACTTGACCTACCCATGAAGCCTGAGGCCAGTCCTGATTTAGTCAGGCAGTCAACAGATTGCTTCTCACATCTGGCCTTGGCCATCCTGAAACTTGTTTTAGAGGTGAAGGTTGGGTAGCATCACAAGCTCCTCCACTACAGCCTTTTCTAGTCCCCTTTGTTACTCAGGTTGGTGAAACATGACTGGCATCTTTTCTGTTGTCAGCACACTGTGACATTTAACTCTGAGTTTTGCCAGGACAACTGAATCCTGATTTCCAAGCCTTGCCCCCAGGACCTCAAGCTAGACCCCTTGCCCAAGCTACAGAAACAGGAAGAGATGCTCAGACAACAGAGCAGGTTTCCTTGCTTCTCAGCTCAGCAACCACATGCCCCACAGAGTACCAAGTGTTTTCAGATGTATTCAAAAGACAAAATGCAGGCACACTGGCCCCTCCTTGGGAAGGCTATTACCCAATCAACTTACAGTCTGGCGTTAGGATTTCATCCAGGTGAACATACTCCATGTCGGAACCTGAGTTAGCTGTCCTTCGGGACTACATCCAGAAAAAACTGGAGAAAGGATTTATCCAGCAATCCAAAGCCCCTGCTGTGGCTCCCAACTTCTTTGTGAAAAAGAAATCTGAACCCCTAAAAATGGGTATGGACTACAGTGCCCTAAATAAAATCACAGTGTGGAATTGATACCCAATTACTTATGATCCCAGAGCTTCTGGACTGGGCAAGCACAGCCCAAGAATTAACTATGCTAGACCTTTGAGGTACATATAACCTAGTTAGAATCTGATCAGGGGATGAATGGAATACTTGGGATGGCTACTTTGAATATCTAGTGCTGCCTTTCATACCTACTAACACACCCACAACCTTTCAGCAACTAATCAATATCATCTTATGGGACAGGTTGAACCACTATGTCCTAGAAAAACTCTGCCAGCACAGGCTCCATGCTAAGTTGGAGAAATGTATCTTTGATCAGCCCACCATGGAATTCTTAGGACACATTCTTTTCACTGAAGGTGTTCACTTGGATTCTCAGAAGATGGAAACAGTTTGTGATTGGTTAACATCATGAAGCATTCAAGAAATTCAACATTTCATTGGGTTTATGAATTTCTGTAGAGACTTTATACAGCACTTTTCCTGAAGCCTGGCCCTATAATTTCTCTACCGTGAAAACCTGCCAGATTAATGTGGACACCAGGGCTATGTCTACACTTGCTAAAATTAGTTCAAGTTAGTTAGTTCGAACTAACTAATTTGAACTAATTTTAGTTAGTTCAAATTAGCTTAATTCGAACTAGCATGGTCACACTGGAATGTTAGTTTGAACTAAGCAAGCACTTGCTTAGTTCGAATTAGTGATCCCCATTCATTTCAATGGCCGGTTAATTCGAACTAAGAAATTAGTTCGAATTAACATGGCCACATTGGTTAATTCGAACTAGTTAGCTTGAATTAACCCCTTAGTTCGAATACCCTATTCGAACTTATTAGTTCGAATTAAGGAAGCCCTTAATTCGAACTACCTAAAGCCTAGTGTAGCCATGGCTTTAGTAGTTCGAATTAAGCCTCCTTAATTCGAACTAACTTGCCAGTGTAGACATAGCCCAGGAGTCCAAGAAGCCTTTAAACATCTGATGATGGTATTCATCTCCACGCCCTTACACACCCTGACCCCAGTCAGCTGGGAAACCATTGCCTCCAATGTTGCCATCAAGGCAGAACTGTCCTTGAAACAGGGCTTTAACCAAGAACTTCATCCCTGTGAATATTATTCCCTGGGAGTGCAATAATGAGATTTCAGACAAAGAGTTACTTGCCATCAAAGCAGCTTTTGAGGACTGGAGGCATTATCTAGAAGGAGTCTAACACCCAGTTCAGGTTTTCACTGACTATAAAATATAGAATACCCCTACCCCAGTGACATCTATGCTGGGCTCTCCTCTTTTCAAGGTTTGATTTTTAAAATCACCTACCATACTAGTTACAAATCTGGAAGGCAGATGCTTTGTCTCGCAAAGGGGAATCTGAAAGGATGCATTGAAGAGCCTCCCTGTATAGTGAAACTAAAAACTTCATTGGGAGATCACAGTCCTACCTTCTTCTTTACCAGATGATCCCTTTACTTGGATGTTTCCAGTTTCCAACATCAAACCCTAGGCCAGGGTAAGATCATATAAAAGGATAGATTCCTCCTTGTTTATGGGTGAATCTATGTCACTGAAGGACGTCCATGCCTGGAAGAGCTAGGCATTTGTCATGGTGTCCCTTGGGCTGGACACTTCAGTCATTCTCTTGGAACAGACAACTTTTATGGCACATTGATTATTCTGGGAACCAAACTATGATATGACTTTCAGGCCTATGTCAGGTCTTGAGACATCTGCTGCTGTACCAAGTGCCCCGAACTAAACTCTTTGGGATGTTAATACCTAATGAGACCCCTTTCAAGACCTTGGGTCATATTATGGTGGAATCCATTTTTTAATTATCAGAATCTGAATGATGCCATAACATACTGACATAGTGGATCAGCTGTCTAAGATGGCACCGCTGAGGATGCTGCTAGTCTTCTCATGATCCATATGTTCCACCTCCACAGCCTCCAAGACTACATTGTCCGAGACCAGTTTTCAGTTTTGGCAGACACTGTTCTGCCTATTGGAGGTAAATCTCCATGTATCAATCACCTACAACCCTCAAACTGACAGTCAATCAAAAAGAGTGAACCAGGTATTAGAACAGTACCTGTAATGTTTCTTGAACTACCACCAAAATAACTGTGCATCACTGATTCCAAATATGCAGAATTCATATACAGCAATGCAGACTATTCCTTGACCAGGATGATGCAGGTTTCTTTGGTCAGTTAAGGCTTCCCATTTTTCAACCTGCACTGCTGACAGCATCAGTGTTCCCGCAGCCACAGACCTGATTTGCAAATCTGTCAGACACCGGAAGAGATGATGAAAAACCTAGGCGTGATCAAGGCAGCATACAAACATTATTCTGACCACTGCCAGCAGGAGGGCCCTACTTTTGCAGTGAGACAGAAAGCATGTCTATTGGCCTAATATTTCAAGACAGGCAGACCAATACATAAAGCGGACCATCAGTACCAATTACCCACAAGCAAAATAACTCAATAACCTTCAAATTCAGTTCACCAGTTCTCTAGACAGTATCCCTAGCCATGACAGTACACTGAACCACAGCCTTAGTGTTACAGGCCTACAGTTCCACAGTAACCATGCCCCTTCTGGACAGACAGCATTCTTATTGGGGAGATGGACTATATAATGACCCCAACAGGAGAAGGAAGCTATCTGAGCACCAGGGCATTGCCTGCTCCCCAGACCCTGCCTCATTTTCCTGTCTGTCCCTATCTTGCCTCCTCACCTCTCTATCTCACTGACCTGGCCCTTTCAATTGTATCTTCTAGCTACAGGCCCCTGAAAGCATTCTAATCCTTGCTCTGGACCTCCTCTAATACCAATTGACCTCCTAGTTACCTGACTAGCACTGTGCATGAGACCACTGCTCTGACTGCTCCTACTCTGTCTCCACCACCAGTAATTGCAACTGTTGATTGCTAGCAACAATGTTGAGCTGTCATCAGCACGTGAGATGTTGACAAGCAAAAAGTAAAGTGACTTTTTAAAATTCTTGTGTAGCTTTTTGGAATTTGTAGCAAAGTTAATTGAGGTACTAATTTAATCTGGTCATAACAAAAAAGCTTTGTTCCTCCACTGAAAAAGGCACTGAAGCTTTCATTCATCTGCTTTTGAAGTACTGTTCCATTCAGACATATCCTCTGCTTGTTGCTGCACAATACAATGTTATTATGAATGTATTTAAAATGATGATGACTATATTAAGAATACAGTGGAATAGCTAAATTATTTTTCTGTCTATAGGGAAAATGCTGATTGAAGTATGATGGTCACTGTGATGCTGGCTGGATTAGGGGGCCATTCATGATAATATTTAATATCTATATTTTAAAATTACCATAATTTGAGTGAGATATGCTATGGTAGGTACCGATAGAAAGGTTATAATTTGTTAAGAATGTTTATATTGTGTATATGTCATAGCTGTATTGGAATTTATGCATATATTTGATATAATCTGTATTTTAACTTGCGCTGTGTTTCTCGGGCACACTCCAGACAGAATGGCTGCAGCCATAGCCAGCTTAATGGCCCATGAAGAAAACTCTTAGATGCAATGGGCCCAGGGAGAGAACTGATGAGTCACCAGGACTTGCTCATGTGACTCTGGACTCCATCTTATTCCTGTAAATTTCCATAGGCAGCATGGAAAAGGCCACAGTCAAAAGAAGGCAGCTGCACAACCTTCATCTTGTCTTCCATCATCTATAGTCTTCTTTCAGTCTTCCAGTCTACAGACAACACCTACCTCTGGATCTACTCATCTACAACTGAATCTGTGAAACAAAGGACTGAGGTCCATCCAGGTACTAGATGTACACCAAAGGAACTATACAAGCCTTTTGTATGTATGTGATTTGCTTTAGTCTTTAATAGTTCTCTTATAGTTTGTTTCTTCCCTTGTATAATAAACCTTTAATTTTAGTTACTAAGGGATTGGCTGGCAGCATGGTATTTTGGATTAGATCTAAACTTATATTGGTCTGGTAACGTGGCTGATCCTTTGGGGTCAGGAGAATCCTGTTGGTAAAGAGCATGGAGTTTGAAGTAACTTATCTCTTTACTAGATCCAGTGGCTGACCGGGAACCAGTAGCTGAAATGCAGTAAAGGGGGTTGTTTATATTTTGTTTTAGCTTCTTAGTAACCAGTATAGGGGATTGTTTGTTTGCTGATTGTGAATCCTAGCTTTAGTGTCAGCCACTAGTACCAAGAGAATTTGCTCTCATTTTGTAACCTGCCTTGATTTTGGCATTTTCAGGTGGCTACCCCAGGCCAGCAGGATCACAGTCACATGCCCTGGTCCAGTGCTAGATGGCTTCAGTTTAAAAATTAGCTAATAGATTCACAATGAGATAGTCACACCGAAAAATTAAAAAATGGGACATTTCACTAACCTGAATCATAGTCTTCACTCACATATACTCTTCCATGAAGCTTGCTAAGGAACCAATCCTACAGGGTGCTCAGCACTGCAGCTGTCAGCCAGAAAAACATACACATATTTAACTTTAATTCTGATGGCTTCATAAATCAGTGGGATTATTTATATGCTTAAAGGACATGCTTATATACACTTATTCACAGATAAAAATAAACAAAACAAACACGCAGAAAACAAACAAACAAACAAAACCCCCTCAAATTACTTCAGGATTTGGATTGAAGTAATTTCTTAGTGAAATGACATGGGTATTTGATCTGATTTTGTATATGCTATATTCAGCAGTTACGTCCTGTTATTATAATGGGATCATCTCTCTCTACTATACCATAAATCATCCAGAAAAAAATATGTGAACAAGATATAGGAGTAATTTGGGAAAAACACACAATCTTTTTATCCATCTATTCCCCCTTCTGCCCCTACCAACAGAAATTTCCTGAGGACTTCTAGTTATCTTACATATCATGTGATGTATTGCAGTGTCCTCACTCTCTAAAATGTGACTCAAGGCACAAAACACCATTTCAGACAATGTAATACAGTGAATCTTTAATGTAAAAACCAAGCCGTTTGAATAAGGGATACCAGATGTACACTTCCTAAAATGAAAAATCCCTATTCTCTCATCACTGTGTGGATGACTTATGTTACGTTTGTAATTCTCCTTAGTGGTGGGGAGAAGGATAGTCAGGAACTAAAAATGTGGGTGCAGTGTGGTCTAATGGACTAAATGGGACTGAACTCCAGGAACTCCTAAATTCTCATTTTATAGCTGTGGCTCAGCTTTTCCGTCTGTGAAATGTGGATATTAACACATATTTTCCCCACAGGTTTGGTGGGAGGATTAGCTAATTACTTACTGCCTGTACAACACTTGGAAGTTGTAAAACACTATTAGCTCTATCATGCCTTTACCATGAGTCATCTGGGAGGCAGACCATGTCTCCATGGGGAGAGAGTGGGCAGGTACACTACGACAGGCCTACATTTGGCAGTGTCCATCCCCTGGCACATTGGTTAGTGCTTTGAGTGGGTTCGAGCCAAGAAATCATTCATTCCCCGTCCGTTCCCAGCTACGTGCACAAGGGGAACACAGCAGCCTTGCCGAAGTTCTTTCCTGAATGCAGTTACTCATAGTATGGGCAGTTCAGGCAACAGATTAAGAGGGCGCAAGGCGCCTCTTTATTCCCCTGTGTGAGCTACGGTGGTTGCACAATCTTGACAGAAATTTGGCCCTATATATTCGTTACTATTGCACCAGTCAAAATTGTAGGAGGTTTTTGGGTTGTCTTTCACTATAGAACAGGTTGAATGTGTCTAAGACCTGATTGTCAAGCAATAACACTGAATTTAATTTACTATTATTTTATTTATTATGGAGTAAATTTTCAAAAGCTACTTGGGCACTTAGGAACCCAAGTCTTGCTGAAAGTCAGTATGGCATTTGGCAGCCAAGAATGAAAGCCTGACCACAGTGAAGTCAATGGCAGTTTTACCATTGACTTCAATGAGATGAATTTCAACCCAGGTGCCTAAATCACTTTAAAAATGATATTCAGGCTCCTAAGTCACTCAAACTATGTTTGATGCCTGAGCCTACATCTTTAGACATACTATTTTTCAAAAATATTCCTTTCTCTCATCTTTCAATAGCAACCCCCCTCCCACAAACAACAACAACAAAAACCCAATAAGAACAAAAACCACCGCTAAAGTACAAAGCTGAACTGATAACTCCTCGCAATAAAAACAAAGGTGAAAGTGAACTCTGAAGATCAGCCTACAGACACTTTTCAGCATGTAAATAACATTTCACTACATGGGCCAGATCAATATCCTTGATATAAACCTATGGCTATGAAATTTCCCCTGTCCAATGCACCAATTCTGTTTCCCTCCCTACAACATTTTAGAATTTGAAATTAAAAGCATAAATCATATGTTGCAGCTTGGAGCTAACAAATGATTCAGTCTCTGAATGTTCTTTTAGAAACAGCCAGGCAAAACTAATTCAGCACAGTTTCACTGAAGTGCTTGGAGCAGTCTGTCTAAACAGCACAGACCTTCTTAATTTACAGAATGCTCATGTTGCCTTCAATTAGGATGAAATTGACGGTGCAGTTGAAGGCGAGTAACTTGACTCTTTCAAATAGCAATCAGTTTTGTTTGAAAACGACAAATCTCAGTCCTATGGAGTTAGGTCAGCTTAGATACCTTTAACCTCTTTAGAGGCCTGACAAAACATCAGCGATAGCAAGAACTCTTCCCTCTTTGTATAGCTGTTGAATTTGATACACTGACCTTGTCATTATAGAGACCTGGTTTCTAATAGAGATCAAAGTTAGATTAACTCATTTTGGTAGGTCTAACTACTGTAGTCAGTTTCATGCCACTTTCACAAATGACCCAGAACGCATAGGATCCTAGGGAACTGCCACACCAAATCAACCCAGTGATCTACCTAAGTCACTGTCCTGTCTCCAGTAAAGGACATTGCCAGATGCTTCATCAGAAGATTCAAGAAAACTTGCACTAGGCAGTCATGGAATAACCTGCCTACAGGGAAAGGTGGTTCCTAAACCCTATTATCAGAGATCTATCTGGCTTATGTTTTGCAATCATAAATATTTTTATACTGGGCACGCAGTAATTTTTTTCTCATAGAAAAATGCTCAATGGCTATGTCTACACTCAAAGTTAAGTCGACTTTATTAAGTTGACTTTAAGTCGACCTTATTAAGTCAACTTAGAGAGTCTACATTACACTACACTAGGCTCTCTAAGTCAACTGGATAGGTTGAGGGAGAGCTGAGGCTCGAAAGGAGCCTTGGCTCCCCAGACTAGGGGAGCTGCAGCTCCCTGCCAGATGGGAGAGGTGGCTTCCCTGGGGAGAGCCAGCTGTGCAGGGCTGGCTCTCCCTGAGACTGGGACAAACTGCTCATGGTTTGCAGGGGAGAAGGGAGCCACCGGGGCTCTCCAGCCAGGACTCCAGCAGGGAAGGAATTCCTCGCTGGGGCTCCAGCGGTGAGGGATTCCCCTGCCACCATGTCTGGGGCTTCAGTGGCGAGGGAATCCCCGCCGCCCCAGCTCTGACTCCAGCAGGGTATTCCTTCCTGCTGGAGCCCCGGCTGGGGAGCCCTGGCAGCTCCCTTCTCCCAGGGACTGTGGCTTCCCAGCAAAAAAGGAACCATGGCTCCTCTTGCCGGAAGCCATGTGTCCTGGGAAGAAGGGAGCAGGGGCTCCTCCAGGGACAAGGGAGCCAGGCAGGGCTCCATTCCCCTCCATCCGTCCCCCCCTGAAAAATCATGGAGCAGGTCCTCAAAGAACTCAAAGAATCCATTCTGAAACACTTGGAAGAAAATAGAGTGATCAGGAACAGTCAGAATGGATTCACCAAGGGCAAATCGTGCCTGGCCACGCTGATTGCCTTCTATGATGAGATGGCTGGATTTGTGGATGTGGGAAGAGCCAGCGATGTGATATACCTTGACTTTAGCAAGGCTTTTGATATGGTTTTCCATAGCATTCTCGTTGACAAGTTAAGGAAGTATGGGTTGGATGAGTGGACCGTACGGTGGATAGAAAACTGGCTAGATCATTGGGCTCAAGGGTAGGAATCAATGGTGCGATGTCTAGTTGGCAACCAGTAATGCGTGGAGTACCCCAGGGGTCAGTCCTGGGGCTGGTTCTGTTCAACATCTTCATTAATGATCTGGATAATGGGTTGATTGCATGCTCAGTAAATTTGCAATGACACTAAGCTGCAGGGAATGGTAGACATGATGGAGGACAGGGACAGGATTCAGGGAGACAGAGACAAATTGGAGGATTGGGCTAAAAGAAATCTCATGAGGTTCAACAAGGACAAATGCAAAGTCCTGCACTTAGGATGGAAAAATCCCATGTACTGCTACAGGCTGGGGACCGATCGCCTAGTAGCACTACTGTAGAAAAGGACCTGAGGGTTATGGTTGACAGGAAGCTGGATATGAGTTAACAGCACTGCGAAAAAGGCAGATTATGAGTTAACAGTGACTGGATATGAGTTAACTGGATGTGAGTTAACAGTGTTGCCAAAAAGGCCAATGGCACATTAGGCTGCATCAGAAGGAGTGTTGCTAGCAGATTGAGGGATGTGATTATTCTCCTCTATTCGGCACTGGTCAGGCTGCATCTGGAATACTGTGTCCAGTTTTGGGCTCCCCACTACAGAAAGGAGGTTGACAAATTAAATTCCAGCGGAGGGCAACAAAAATGATTAGGGGGCTGGGAAACATGACGTTTGAGGAAAGACTGAAGGAACTAGGCTTATTTAGTCTGCAGAAGAGAAGACTGAGGGGGGATTTGATAGCAACCTTCAACTACCTGAAGGGATGCTCCAAAGAGGAGGAAGCTAGGCTGTTCTCAGTAGTAACAGAGGACAGAACAAGAAGCAATGGTTTCAAGTTGCAGGTGGGGAGGTCAAGGTTGGATATTAGGAAAAACTTTTTCACTAGGAGGATGGTGAAACATTGGAATAGATTACCTAGGGAGGTGGTGGAATCTCCGTCTTTGGAGATATTTAAGGCCTGGTTAGACAATACCCTGGCTGGGATGATTTAGTGGGTATGGTCCTGCTTTTAGCAGGGGGTTGGACTGAATGACCTCATGAGGCCCTTTCCAACCATATGATTCTATGAGAGGAAAAAAATCTGGCATTGGGTGTGAGGAGGAGGAGGAGAAACTGGGAGGAAGAGTAATATTGGGATTTGGACAGCAAGCCCAGAGGGGAGGATAATAGGACTGGCTGGGCAAAGAGAATGAGAATGGGAACAGAAGCATGAGAAGTGGAGATTGTGTAGGTAGACAAGGAAAATTTGACTAGGACAACAAGCCGGGGTGAAGAAAAGACAGGAATGGGTCATGGAGGAAGAAATCAAGCTTGGTGGAAAGAGCAAAAAGGTCTGTGTCCAGAAGAGCATGCTCTCCTCCAGAGCCTGGAATTCCTCTGCTGTCAACAAATATCTGTGAAACCCACTGATATGTGTCTCATCCTGGTCTACTGCTGATACATTCAGAGAGTTACAACCTATTGTTGTCATCAGTTATTCTGTTACCTAAAGAAGCAGAAGTTGACTGTGCAACATTAGTTAAGTTCTTTAAACATAGTTGTTCTTGTATAATATCTACATATTGTGCTTTTGATTGGGAATGCAAAAGTAACTTGGCAGTGGCACTTTGTGCTCCGTAAATACATTTCTAATCTGTCTGATTAATGATTAATAGAACCGTTGCAATACAAGAACCAAAATTGGATATTTTGGTCTTCAGTTACACCTCTTCTCCAGCAAAATTCACTTTAACTGGCCCAAAGTGAATCATACAGAGATGTATGAAAATGAAATATATTAGGGAGGAAAAACCTGTTCACGCTTTTTCTGCATTTCCTGAAGAGTTTGCTGTAAGTCAGAGGCCAAGGATTCATGATGATTTTTAATTGATCTGAAATTTTTCCCCCCCCATCCCTAATTTTAATTTAATTTGAAAGAAATAGGTGAATTTCAAACACCAAGATATTTAAAATGAATCAAAATTAATGTGAAATTTTGTTCTGTTCAGAAATCTTCTTTGAATTAGATGCCTTTCTAGAATATTGGCGGGTTTAAGGCTAAATGTTGGGCAAATGAGGGCTCTGTTTTGTGGCATGTAAGGGTTCTCCCTCCCCCCTTTTTTTCTCATATACTTCAAATAATTGATGTCAGTTGCGTTGGCCTATTAGAGAAGTTGCACAAAAATGGTGTTTTAGAGTGATGATGTTAATGCATAAAAGTAACAAGGTCTAATTATCTCAGCTCCATTAGGAATGGTTATGTACTTAGAGGGAGATTTTGTGAACAGGCATCCCTGTCTTTATCAGATGCTCCTATGAGCTCTACTCCTCTTATGTGATCTCATTGAAGGATTAAATTGGAATGAAAATGGGAAAGGGGAGTGTAATTTAAGTCTATACAAGAGAATCAATTTAAAATATGGAAAGTTCATGAATCAATAGTATTAAAACAGTTATTGGATTTAAATATTAATAGGATGGGAGTAATTGGTGGACTGAAACCAAAGCTACTTAAAAGTGGAGCACATTATATAGCTAAACCATTAGCTTGAAATAAGAAATCTAATTTTCTTATGACTAATATACCTACAAATTGGAAATAAGCTGTTGTGACTATGATCCATAAAAGTCGAGACTAACATCTTCTTTCTGTTACATTTAACTCAGTGAGTGCCATATACAAGTCACACTCAGAGACCACACCTCTTCCTAGGGGCTTTTGTGTTTTGGTAAAATTCATCAGAAGAAAAAAGAAACCTTTGAATGATCTACTAGCCATGAAGTATATTTAGATACATCTCTGCATTGTGATAATCATTATAATCAAATCTCATGCTTCAGGTCTTCAGCTGGTCACTTGCAGGGGTCAGGAAAGATTATTTTCCTCCAATGCACAACTGGCTAAATAGTTTCTAGGTCCTTCCTCCTCCTCCTCCTCCCCCCTGCCCGCCCCTCCCCCCCGGCCATCCCATCTTCTTCTGAATCATTAGAGGTTGCCCATAGCTGAAGATGGGGTGGACAAGTGATTTCAGGTCATGCAGAGAATCATCTTTCTAGATGTCTGGATGGTGTGTCTTGCTCATGTGTTCAAGGTCACAGCAATTAATAGATTTAGAGTCACAAATTAATTTTCCCAAAGGGAAGATTGTAGGAACCTAGGTGTGTAGAGGGTGAAGGGTGGTCACCTTTCTTTGTGGCAGGGGGAAATGGTTTGCCTGCTGGGGTCATCTAGGCATTTCTGACTGAATCAGTTTCCTGACATTGCCAGGACCTCAGGTATTTGGACTCTCCTGTCCTCTTTCCGAAGTACGCAACACTTTAATCTCCTGAGAACTGACATATTGTTGTCTAACTGAAGTCTTTGAGCTTAATATAGGGGCATCTTGGTGAAAATGTATGGCCTGTGATATGCAGGAGGTCAGACTAGGAGTCTGAGGGTCTTTTCTGGTTTAAACGTTACAAAATTACATTATGGGAAATTTGACCCATTACATCTTGCAGCAGTGTTTCAAAGATTTCAGGTTGATGTGTAGTGTTATGATAGATACCATGAGTGTTACAATATGGGCTGTGCTAGAAACAGAGTTATCAGACACCATAGTGCAGGTTGTAGTATAAGAATCTGAACAAAAGGGAAATTACACTGGGAATATATAGAGAGAGATTTTGAAGGACTATTAAAACTTGTTGTTTACAGGCATCTTCTAGTTACTCTTAACCTGGTATATGAGTGGCATTTTACTTGGAAGATGCTTTCCAGTAGTTTGAGGGATTTACCTTGTCTAACTGCAATCATTCATAAAGCTCATTGTGCTGTATGTAAAACCACTGTCAATCTGACATTTGAATGTCAGAGCTGGGTGGCTTGGTGAAGCTTGAAGTTCTAGTTGTACAAAACACTCTTTTTTTCTTTCCTCTTCATACCCTTAATATAGTGGGTGGTGATGAAGACAAACTCATCTAAGGAAGTGTCATTGTCACACCATGTAGTGTACATTATAGGGCTGATTCTATTATTGTTTATTTTGTTCTGTCACCTTTCCCACTGCTGCAGGCTTCAAAAGTTTTTTTGCTGTAGATAGTAAAGTCTGTGTGCAGCAAGTCATAAGTCACTGTACTAGGCCGACGTCCTGTAGGCAGCGATACACCCACACAAGGTTAGCCACAATCTTACTTGAAGTGTGTTAACATAACTGTATATAGCCAACTATTATGGATGCAGATATACGAATCTACTGGAGCTGAATTGTGGGTATGCTTTAGTTTTCTGTTGTTAGTTACTGTAATGATCTTGAGGGTTCATTAAAGACCATGCCATTGAATGAGTGAGGAATAGAACTTTAGTAACACAGACAGGAGTGGTTCCCAGGTGTGTAGCTGGGAGTAGCCATGGTATATTACCTGTAGGTCACGTCTCCCAATTCACACAACACTGACCCATGCTAGGGACTGTCTCTAAAATCACAACCTTCTACAAGCATCTCTCTACAGTTAGGTACAGCATTCACATACAGTAACTTTCTTGTGATGTTCAGTTTGGGCGCACTCTGCCATTTTGGAGTCTCAGTAAGGTCACTGGTGAAATCTGCACCAAAAAGGGTGTGTAACTTAGACCAGACTGTCCTATCTTTCAATTGTCCTTTGTCTATTGGCTAGGTTGTTTTTTCACATTCGGTATTAGAATGTACAAATATCAAGCAAGTAGTAGGGTGAATCTACAGCCATGATTAACCTTATATTGAGCAGTAGATCTAACATTTGACTTAAATGTTAGAAAAAATTTCAATTTAGTATGTAACCTTTTCTTCTTCTTTTCCATTTTCTCCTTATGGTCCACTGAGTCCCCCTTTGCCATTTGTTATTAGAAGATATAATCTCCCTGGAATATCAAAGATCTCAGTCCCTGATATCTCTGGAATTTGTTTACTTTTAACATAGCAAAAGAGGAATGGATTTTCCTACCCTATGTGTTTGATGTTTCCATTATGATTAGAACCCTTTTTTAATCTCCTTGCTAGTTATCATGTTTGTATGTTTGATATACAAATTTTAAAATATGAGTGAGGAGAAGAAATTGTGTGAAACAATAAATAGTAACACTAAATGATGCTAAACAAACCTGGGAATAAATCTTCCCAAAATGACACTGTAAAACAAAGTAACAGATTACAAAATTAATTTTAATTGGCATTAATCCAGAGCAACACCTTGTCATAAATAACTCATTTCCAATGATAAACACAATAAAATACAGACATTGTGATGGATTTATCCCCTGCAGGAAACTGGAGCAGAAAAAGAAGTGTTCTCAGAAAGTCAGAATAAAGAAGTAAAATCGAAACCTGAAGAAGAGATAGAAGAAGGTTTAATACTAAAGAAAGAAAGAAAGAAAGAAAGAAAGAAAGAAAGAAAGAAAGAAACCCATGTTTCTAAAACAATATTTTAAAAATATCAGTTATTGCTTTGCTAAATCTGAAACACCAGCCTTATACTTCTATCTGTGGCTCATGAAAAGGGAGCATGAGCTCTCATTTTTAAAGGATTTGCATATATAATAGATATCAGAGAGGGAATCCCAAAACTTAAATTTATAGAGCCAGAACTTTAGATCCTATAATCCACATCATTTCAGTAGAGCTACGCTGATCCACACTGGCTGATTAACTGGTCTATTGTCTTTAAGAGATTATAAGAAATGTGGAAGCATGACTAAGAGCATACATATGAGCAGTAATAAATTGCAGTTTTAGCTGCTGGCTTTCACAGAAATGGGAATGACAAAAAGCAGAGAAAAGTAGGATTAAATAAGAAAAGAGAAATGGATGAGGGTTTATGGGTAAGTGGAAGGAAGGGGTGTGTATGCATGGTTTTTTTTCATTGATGTATATGTATACTGAAGATATTTTATGTCTATGTATTCCATAAACTCCAGATGCTTGTATGTTCTATTTAACAATCGTGAAATTTTTATCTCCCTGTGGAACACAGATGGGGTGGAAGCTTCATCACTCTGGAGTGGATTCTGTAAAAGGCATGTCTTGTTTAAAAAGGAAGAGTGTCAATCAGTATTACAGAAAACCAGATAAGATAGAAGGCAGGCAATTCTGTCTTGCTTATCTTAGTTTTGTTCATTGATTATTTGCAATCAGTGAGACAAAGACCACTGGAGGGGAGAGCCAGCTAAATATGGAAATGGTTATTTATCATGATAGCAATGAATGCTTTTATTTACTTAGGTTTCCTTTATTATGTCAACTTTACTTTTTATTTATAAGAGGCTGAAGTTGACTGCATTGCAGCATAATTGGTTCTGGCTGCTAGCCATCTGACAAAGTTAATTATTGATTGTCTGTGCACTGGTCCTATGAGAGAACCCACTGTCTATACAAATTAGTTTGAGGCAACTGTCTCATACAATAGTCAGAATAAATCCTTTATGCTTTCCTACACAGAAATGTAATAAATTATTGTTTTTAGAAAAAGACCATTGTATAATACTGGCTGCTATTCTGGAATGGTAAGGCTGTTCCTTCCAGTCTGCTCTGGTGGGCCCATTTCTCCCAAACCCCAAAAGGAATATTTTAAATATACATTTAAAAGCAGGCTTGAGAGATGCATATTAACTATTTGCAAACCCATGTTTCTTTTAGTGATTTACTGTTCAGAACAGAAATACTATTGTCAATTTTGAGGCACTGGTGGTGCCTTTTATTCCTGGTATCTCCATTCAAAATTCGTCTCTCAACCTATATTTTGGAGTTAAAGGCATAGGACAAAATTTTGTTTTTCTACTGAAGTCAATTAGCCCATTTACCTCAGGTGGGTTGAAATGGCAGGATACGTACACTACATTTGGGAAGAGCAAGTTAAAAATTAAAGCTAAGGCTGAAACTCAATGTTCTCGTGGATCCATTTCTGCAAAGTGTCCTCAGATCAATAGTTATGGTTCAGTACATTAGAGATGGGCCAGTCACAAATACAACTCCAGATATACAGATCTGCATTCTTGTTTTAGGGCAATCCTTAGTTAGTTCTGTTTGAAAAATAGTACTTATCCCTGTATTGATTGCCAGTGGTGAAGAGTAATGAATAATGGGGCTAATCCTGAGCCCACCACCAGTCTCAAATAACTAGATTGGGTGGTGGACAGCTCTTGAAAGAAGTGGAAAAATCCTTCTGTACTAATGTTCTCTTTTTTTTTCCATGGAATTACTGCAGTCCAATGCCTTGGTGCTTTTGCAACTCTCATGAGCCCCCTTGCTCCAACCAGAATGCACCTATCCCCCACAAGAAAGAAAGGGTAGGTGTGCACAGAATGATGTGCATAGCAGCAGATCCTCTCGCCCTACCACAGCTCCCTACCAATGTTTTCTGGATCACCAAGTCATACCATCTCCCCTCTGCAGTGTGGGCTTTCTCTAGTTCTAATGTGCAGGGGTTCCTCCAAAGACAGAGGCAGTGGCAGGATTTATCACTATACAATTAGGAAAATATTTTCCACAGTAATCAGCTAGTGACAAAGTGAAGAAATAACAGTAGTGGGAACTTTTGTAATTTCATCTCATGTGTTGCAATGTTTGGTGTTTTTAGAGGAAAAAAGTTAAGTTTCTAGCTCTCATAGTTGCAGACAAAAACTTGAAATGTGATTCAAGTGCACCCTAAATGCTCAAAAACCAAACAGCAAAGGGAAAGGACCCCAAATATATTGTTTAAAATTGCATGATTATAAGCCAATTTTGTAATTTTGGAGGGAGGGGCTGATTCGTGCTTTCTCAGTGCTTGAGGTTCACAATACTGAAATAATCACCATTTGCCTCAATGGCAGTAATTTTCCTTTACTACAATGCACAGTTTAAAATTTCAGAACAGCATTCTGACCAAGCGAAATTCTTAAAACTGACCCTACACTGAACTGTCAGAATTTCTCTCACAGAATGAAGCACAGGGTGTGATTCTGCTCCCTCACACTTCTTAGAAGCATTTCTACTGAAGGCAGTGGAATTATACCAAGGACACATCAGTGTGTGTGAGAGGAGAATCAGGGGCACAAAGTAAATGTAGTTAAGCATGATGCATGTGTAACCCATATGCCTAAAACAGGCTATCTCTTTAAGAGACCTATTTAGGATGGGTTACTGTTGCTGGGCGCAACCAGAAACTTCTGGAAACAGGGAGTGGTAGCATTTTGTGCATGCTCCACAGGGTTTCTGGGTGTTGTGGTCAGACCACATAAGAGGAGCAGACTGTGGAGACAGAGAGAGTGCCAGGGGAGAGCTGCAGTGGGAAAAGCCCATGAGCTCAGTGTTCATGAAAGAAGCTGAGCCAGGAGTGAACAGAAAGATGTTTTCTCCCTCCTATGGAGTCTTCTCCAGCAGAGTTTGTGCACATGTGTATGGGACTGAGTGCTGGTTAACCAGTGAGCTGACAGAATGGTGCTGGTTGCAGAAGAGAAAGAAAAGCCTGCATGGAATTCTACTGAAGATTCCTGCAACCAAAGAAGAAGAGGATAGCTACTTCTTTCCATTCAGCCTTTGAACTTAAACAGAGACTGTAGCTGAGATTTGGGTGAACTTCAGTGGGACTCTTGGGTATCTTTCTTATGGGGTTTCTGTGGGGACTGTTCTGTTTACATTCATTTTGTTTTCTTAGGATAAGATTTATTCTGTTAGTAGTTAATAAAGTTCATTGTTATGTTTATTCTAAGTAGTATTTTAATGTGGGAGAGTAACTCTGAGCAATCTTTGCTGTGAGTCCCTTGCAGACTGCTCCTGGGTCTCCAGATGCTTTCTCCATAGGAGTTGGGGTTTGTTTCTTTTAAGGCACTGGTGAAGGTCAATTAAATGAATTTTAGCTCACCCAAATGTTACACATGCAAAAGAGTGAAAGCAATTCTCAAGGTTGTGGAAGGCAGGGTTAGGCCTCGGTAGGTCTGTGGTGTCAGTTAGCGCAGTAAATACTGAGCAGGGTGCAATAGTTTGCTAGCCTAATGAAAGTTCCTCATTTTTTATATGGTAAATCTCTACCCAGCTTTTCTTCACATTATGAGTCAAACTTCCTGCTAAAATCTCAGAGGAATGAAATACTACGTTTCAGAATTAATTTGGTCAGTATTTTTATTGGTCTTTTTACTTTATTTTGGTTTTATCTGCTCCTCTCAGCATCCTGTTTCTGGCAATAAGCAGAATCCTGAGCTACAAAAGGAAGGGATATTTTTCCTAAATTTACAGCTTGGCCAAAACAAGCAAATACTGGAAATCTCATTAGAAAATCCATTCACATGGGATTTTCAGCTTGGTTTCTAGACAGACACATTCAGATAAGCTACTGATAAGTTTGAATGCTTATCTCAAGTTGGTTTCTGAATCTTTTGAACTTCTGCTCTTGCTAACAAGCAGCTCAGAGCTACAGTGAAGTAAAACAGTTTTTTTTTGGGGGGGTGGGGTTGGGGGGCATGCTTATATGGACTTTGTGCTAGTTGCTGAAGCAAGAGCTATGTTGGTTCCATTCCCCTCACCCCTTTCATAAATATTAAATTCTCCCATCTCTTTTCATAAGAAGAAAAATCTCAAATGATTGGTTCTTCAGCATATTTAGCAGATTGGGTTTCTGATTACTGTGAACAATTTGTTATTACATACAAATATTCAGTATTTGACACTGAAATAAAGGAAAGTGTCTCTTCTTTGTCACACTATGTCTTCACCTCAAAGTTAGTTCAAGCTCCTACTCAAGTATTGACTAGGACTCTCAATTAATCACAGTTAACGCAAGTGATTAACTCAAAACAAAATTAGCGTGTTTTTTTAAAACATGTAAATCAATCAACAGAGTGCCCTGGTCAGGGTGGATCAAGTGTAGAGAAGAACTGCTAGGATGCTCTGAGGAATGGAAAACCTGCCTCATGAGAGAAGACTCAAAGAGCTTGGCTCATTTAGCCAAACCAAAAGAAAGTTGAGGGGAGATATGATTGTTCTATATAAATACATCAGAGGCATAAATTCCAGAGAGGGAGAGGACGTGAGAATTCTTTCTTGGATGTCCAGCTCATGAGTGCTGCCTACATGCTCAGGGTTTAACTGATTGTCATATTTGGTGTTGGGAAGGAATTTTCCCACAGGACTCACACACACACTCCCTCCCCCCCAACTCCCCCTTCACCCCCAACACACACTTCACCCCAACATCCAAAAATACTTAAATAAATTGTATTATATTATTGTTTAATGATGTGAGTAAAACTGTGATTAACTGCCATCTTTTTTAAAAAATTGTTTGACAGTGCTAGTATTGACCCTAACCACCTGCTGTTCACACACACAAATTTCTCCCAAGCTAAGTGATACTTTCATCCTGTACTGGCTGAAGTGGCTGGTGGTGTGGGTTAGAGCCCAATTTTTACTTTCACTTGAGCTAGTAACTCATCCACTTTGCAATGAAGACACAGGCCAAATTGCTCCAGTGTCTTTCTGCAATTCATCTCTTGTCCTCAGAAAGACAGTCAAGTTTTCCCACACTTCAGTGGGAAAGCAAATCAGATTGTCTCATTTTATGCAGCACATTAAACCAAGGGATGTGCCCCCAGAAGTTCTAATGATATAAAAATGGGGGAGTACAGCACCAATGAGGGGACAATAATTTGGGTAGGGCTTTTCAGAGTGGCTGTTTTCGCTTGGGTTAGGCTAATCCAGGTGTCAATCACCTGGGCAAAACTGCACTGAAGCCATACTCTTAATTTTCTCTTATTCGTGTACTGATGCTTGATGGGAAATGGGAAGTATGTTACCAGTGTCTGTGTTGAAATGGATCTCAGACAATATTGAGTGTTTCTCAACCTGATGTTCATTAGTTATCCAGCCTCTCTAGCCTCTTCTTTACTTGAAGGGCGATTAGTCACTGTTACTAATCAGTTGGCATTATATTCCTTCCTTACATCTTCCTCCAGGTTCTGTCCAATTCATTTCTTGTTTTTAATCCCCTACCTCCTATTCATCTTCACCTTCCTACATAAAGGTACTTAGGCACACTACTTCCCTTTTATATATTCACTGCATTATTTTGACACTTGAAATGGTGTCAGCAGAACATCTTGTTTGTCAGCTGTCAGCAAATTTACTGTTAGACAGAAAATTTTAAAAATTAACTGCCAGTAAAAAAACCCAAATCAAAAGATGTGTCCGTATAGGCTCACACTGCGGGGCCTGATTCTGGCCTCACATTTGTTTCACAGTTGTGTAACTCCACTGATTTCAGCAGCGTTTCTTTTTCTTTGTACCAATATATGTGAGATTAGAATGTAGGCTAGATAAGTGCTTGTTGTTAAAAGCAAGTCAAAATCTAAGTGCAACTTTCTTTTGTGATTTCACAGTTGTTTTTTTGTTGTTGTTGTTGGGTTGGGTTTTTTTTAATTCTATACATTGGCCATGTGATTTTCCTTGGCTCATGAATTGTTCTGTAGTTCAAGCCATCAGCATGAGAGTTGAAGGCAAAGTAAGGGGAGAGAATCACTTGTTTGCAGGAAGCTGAGACTTCACATTTTGTCATCTGAGAAGATCACATCATTGTATACACTCTTAATTAAAGTGAAATGGCCTCCATGCCTATCTAAAGGTACCAGTCATGAACTAGAACAAAGAGCTTCCTACAAAAGGACGTTGTGTGCTGCATTTACTTAAATCATTTTATATGGCAAGGGCAGTGTTTATTCATTGCAAGATTTCTAAAGATTTTCCATTAACAAATAAGTCAGCCCCATTTTGTTTTAACACCCTTTCTGCCCAGTCCCTTCCTCTCACAAGGTGACAATGTCCCCATGGCCTATTAAAAAAAGCCGACTGCTGGGAAGTCATTAGTGACCTAGCATCTATCTTAGAGGATCAATGTGCATTCTTGACAGCTTTGAGGAGAAGAAAAGAATAAGGTGATTCTTCTTTCCAATGAACTGAGGCAATATGCCAGCAAGCACTGGCACTTTATCTTTGCTTGTTACTTTTACTGTTTGAGGATTAGATCTGTAACTCTTACAGAACTGTCACTAGAATGTGAGTTCACAGAGAAAAAACATAGTTTAGGTTGGAATCTAAATCTCAGCTAAACACACACAAATGGAGGAAATGTTAACACTGAAATTTTCCTTGTTTATAACACTGCTTTCTGGTTCCTGTTTTTCAAATGTATCAAGGGCAACAACAAGCTTATGGACAGTAGAGGCAAGTAGAAGATCTGAGCAATGGAGTAATAGACTGGATGGAGTTTTGTTGAGAAAGATAATCTAGGTGAAAGAAGCACTTCTGTTTCTGAGTCATTTAGTTGAAGGAAGATGAGTTGAAACCAAGTCTTGTTTTGTTTTGCTTTCGTATTCCACAGTGTGAGTTGTAATGAATACCATGATACACGAGGAATAAAAAAATGAGTGAAACTTGTGATGTTTTGCAGCTGAAAGTTAAATAGAAATCTTTTCCTATCTGCTAAAATTCAACTATTTTTTTTAAATTTGACCTTATACTTCCATCAACAAGCGTTTCTATTTCCAACCATCTCCAACCAGACTTCACTGTCCCATAAATTCTAATATTTACCCCTTTTTGAAATAATCACAGTCAGTATAGACTATTCTCTATCAGTAAAATTACTCCCTGCTTCCCTATGATCAGATAATGTCCTTTTGAACTAGAAGCTAATTGGAAGAAGTTCCACTAGAACTCTTTGTTTCAAATAAGATAACAATTTCTCTTTCTGAATAAATTATGTGCAATGGCTCTCTTGGAAATTGTGCCAATACCCTACTTTGAATATAAAATCTCTCATATAAGAGGACATTTTCTAATAGCAATAACCTCCACTAGCTGCAGACTAAACTGATCTCATTACAAACATTGGTAGTCAGTAAGTACCCTCACCTTCAGTTTTGGGCAATACATTTCCCATCTTGGTCATTACATGGTCCAGTAGAGAATACAGTGAGTAGACTTATTGTTCAGATAATTTCTGAATATCATGAGTTATCATCAGTTTTATGGATTTTATTACTTTCTTGAAAGCTTGGTGAGCTTTTAATCATTTTGCACAGTGGCAGTAAAAACAATCTTCTCACTGAGCCAACACTTGCCTAGGTTTACAAGAGGTCATTAGCAGGCCTAAACCAAGGATATTACATATTAGGCTGTTTTAATAGGAGCATTACTAGCCGATCAAGGGAAGTGATTATTCCCCTGTATTCAGGCTTATTTTGCCTGCAGAAGAGAACAGTGAGTAGGGATTTGATAACAGCGTTCAACTACCCGAAGAGACGTACCAAAGAGGACAGAGCCTGGCTGTTCTCAGTGGTGGCAGATGACAGAACAAGCAGCAGGGGTCTCAAGTTGTGGTGGGGGAGGTCTCATTTAGGAATTAGGGATATGGGTTAGATATTAGGGAAATTAGTTAGATATTAGGGTTATTAGATATGGGCTATTAGATATGTGTTATATTTTAGGAATATTATCATCCCACTGTTAAATGAGCAATTCAAATTCCTCTTGTTTGTTACTCAGGCTCCTAGCACTGTTGTTAAGCAATTCAGGAATTTCTTCCCTTCATATCTTTTGGTTTCTTGGCTAATTTTGGTGTCAACATCTGGATTTTTTGCTAAATACTAAAATCTTCCTTCTTTTTACTCTCCACTTTTGCCATTAATTTAACGCTTTCCTGAATAAACTAGCCAGTCTCATGACCAAGCAGAATGCTTTTCCTTCTACTGAGGTTGAGGCCATCCAGATGATATGGTTCCCTTGCCTATAGAAGGTGGACCAATGTTCCACAAACCAAAACTCTGTACCCTATGCCGCTTACCTAGCCAGCAGTTCTTCCTGAATCTTCTACCTTCTGTCTTGCTTCACTCATGGGACTGGACAGATCTCAGAGAAGATCACGTGGACCATCTTCTTCAGCATACTTCTGAGTTCTCTGAAGTCACCTATTGGCTGTGAGATATCCTGTAGTGCTGTGTCTACCATCACCTCTGAATTCTTGCCTGTTAACATCCGAAGCCTATCCAATCTTAGAGTGACATCTCAAACCTACGAAAGTTCCCCCCAAAAAAGGATCAAAATTATTTATCTCGCAAGAGTGCAAAAAATTGTTTTGCATAATTTTTTTTTAAAAAGAGGTACTCATGACTACTTATCTCAAAGTAGGTAAGATGGATGGATCTATGATATTCAGGTCGTCTGGAAATACTAAACAATTTTTGATTCTATGGTTTGTTTAGGCTGTATGAAAGATCAGACTTTTATGATTTTTATATTAATAACAATTCATAATAATGATTTTAGTAATTAAAACATTGTTAAATGTGAAAGATAAAGGCATATAATGAATAGATAAGGTTCATTTAAACTTCGTTGTTATTGTGAATATTTTGTTATTGGCGCCAGTTAAGTTTGTCTGAGTGCTGGTTAATGAGAATTCTTCTTAATAGTCTTTATGCATTAATTGGGCTTTAAAATAGGTTCAGAAATATTTCTGTAACTTAAGTTGCTGATTTCCGTCTTTGTTTTTATATGCAAATGGATATAGATAGATTCATACCAACATTCATATTTACAAGGGAACCTCAAGATACATCCTCTCCGGAACTGCATTTATGAATTTATCATTTAATTGTAATTTAAGAATATATTTTTTGTCTGATCATAATAGAATAAATTTGTTAAAGCAACTTTTAATTTTTTGGTAATTCTAGTTGGAATTTGGTTTTTAAATACAACTAGGATTTTCAAAGGCACCGAAGTAAGTTAGGTCCCAGAACACAGAATTTCAGTAGGAATTTGGCACCTAATGTCCTTAAGCTCCTTTTAAAATATTACTTATATATATGTGAAGCAGCTAAGGAAAGAATCTAAGTTAAGGACCTGTGCAATGACACACTACTGAAAATAGCTCTGGAAATACCATCAAATGGAAATGAAGACCAATAATGTATAAGATATCCTTTCAGTGGAGAAGACCCATGATATCTTTCTAATTGGGTCTTATTCGTAATTTTTACTGAATCTATATATTCCTTGGAATTGCAAAGTTTATCATCTTTTTATCTCTATTAAGAATATATGGTATATCGCACTGTGAGGGTGAAATTCACCCTGTACTGATGGCCATCACATAACATATCTGCCACATAGATTCTTGACATAGAAATTAAATGAAACTTAAACAGGGCCTGGGGCTTGTGCTGCTTCTTTATACAGAGGTAAATTTCACTATATATGAAAAATTATTGTACACAGTTTCCTTTATATTTCAGTTTAATTTTTAGATCTGTATGCTATCATCCAAAAATAAAAATAATAAAAGCAATCAAATAATTTATTGAGTTTGAGAGGATTTTTGCAATCTAAGAGATTTCGGACTCATCTAAGAGAACCTCTTTGGATCCGGTTTATGACAATAAACTTAATCCTGCAAAAATTATATATTATTATTACTAATCCTTAGTAGAGTACTTGTTACATGATAAGAGCTTGGAATAATGTAGGTACCTGGAATCCATTCTATGCATCAAATTTAGGATCTTAGCTGCCAACCCCAGATTAGCTACTATAGGACAGATAATGGTACAGGTATAGTTTATGTATATTTTGTCTCCCTTGGTGAGGGAGGAAAGCTGAAGGCTGAAGACTGAAAACATGCCTTCTGCACTATTTGAAAATGGTTCTTTTAGAAGAATCAAAAAGAACTCTTCTCTGTCAATTGCATAAGGAAAAAGAGAAAAATAAGCATTCCAAACAGTAAAGTTCCAAACCAGAGGGAAACAACCCTATCTTGTTGTGGGATCAAATACTCTTAGCAAGCACTGAAGTCTAAATACAAATTCTTCAAGAATGAAAAAACCCAGAAAAGTGCTCTTTATGGGGCTCATGCCACCAAACCCTTTCTTTTCTCTATTACTGATGGCTAATTAAAAAGGCTTTTATGAATGGGCCATCTACCTTGCCTTCTCTTCACTCTCATATTCTTTTAACACTCACAGGGCTAGAAACCAGTTAAAATATTTTTAAGCGCTCAGTCCCTGCCCCTTTCTTTCTGTTCTTCCCAATGTAGTAGTAAAACTAACGGTTTGCTAATATTTTCATTAATAAAAGGACCAGGTTTGGTCTTGGGGTCACATTCATTGCTATTTGTCAGCATTCTGGAAACCACTGGTATTTGTGAAAAAGTTTGGAAATCCTGAAAGTTTAATGAACTTATTATGAAAAAAATATGTTCTCCTGAAGATTTATACTGAAAATGTGTTCCTCACTATTTAAAAAGTCTCGGTCACCCAATCGTGGAATAGAAATAATACCACAGGTATTTAGGCCGCTAGTGTTTAGTGGAATGTTCAAAAGTACCTGATGTGCCTAACTTCCTGTGGCTATGCCTACACTAGAAAACTTAAGTCAACTTAATAAGGTGAACTTTAAGTCGACTTAAAGTTCACCTTATTAAGTCGACTTAACAAAGTCAACTTAACTTTTCTAGTGTAGACAGAGCCCCTCGTCCACCTTATTAAGTCGACTTAATAAGGTTGATTTAGGCACTAATCCCTGTCCACACTGGCTTTAATTCGATTTAAGGAGTCAACTTAAGACTTAAGTCGACCTAAAATGAGGTGTTAAGTCAACTTAAGCTTTCCTTAAGTGGATTTAAGGAAGTGCTTAAGTCGACTTAATAAAAGCCCAGTGTGGACGTGGCTTTGTTTAGGTTGACTTAAGCCTCCTTAAGTCGATCTAACTTGCCAGTGTAGATGCACCCTGTGAGTCAGCAGGGTCAGATGGTAGTAGGAGGGTCTTAGAAGGGAGAACTATAAGTCTCAGAATGATCCAGGCCTTGTTTCCTGCAGACTGAGCAGAAGTTACTTCAGGGTAGTTTGAAGCACCTGAGATCAATTAAGGCACAGCTAGAATCCTGATTAAAAACCCTTGCTCCATCCAGAGGGGACTGGAGAGTAAGAAGAGTTAACGGTAGTGTGCAAGGAGTCAAGCAGAGGATTCAGACCAGAGCCACAAGAAAGGTAAAGGAGAATAAAGAGAGGGAAATAGCCCAGGGGAAAGAAGCATAGTCGTCAGTAGTGCATGGCTGCTCTCATGGCTGCTGTCAGTGTTGGGGCCTGGGCTTCTTCCCCCTCTCTCCCCTCACTGTGCCTAGAGAGGCACCAGTTGCCCAGAAACAAGGGCAACAGGACTTGCTCTGACCCCCCACAGGAGGACAAATCATGGGACCCACCATAACAGAATGGACAATTTGCCACGCTCCCTTTGATTTTTGCAAGTCCCTCTGGCTATGTCTACACTTGTTCAAATAAGTTGACTTTGCTAAGTTGACTTAACAAAGTGGACTTTATGTCGACTTTGTTAAGTCAACTTAGCATGTCTATGCTATAAATTTAGGTCGACTAAAGTCAACCTTGCCAAATCAACTTAGAGCATCCACACTGGATGCCCAAGTCGACTTGTAGGGGCTAGGTGGTCCTGGGAGTGGTGCATGGTGGGAAGGGGGGCACCCGAGAGGTGCCCCCCTTTCCCAGACATCTCTTCAAAAGTGCTAGGGAGCTCAGCATTTTCCCCATTGTACCAAGGTACATGGGGGCTGAGCAGGACAGGGACAGGGGCAGGGTATAGGAGTGGGGTGGGCAGGGCTATGTCCTGCCCTGTGGGTGGGCACGCCAGGCTCTGGCTGTGCTAGGCACCCTGAGGGGGAGGTCAGTGGGGGAGCCCTGGGGACCTTTAAAGTCGACTTAGGGCTAATCCATGCCTACACTGGCTTAAGTCGACTTAATAAAGTCGACTTTAGCAGTATGTCAACTTAAAACTAGGTTTTATTATGTCAACTTAAAATTTCCTTAAGTCGACTTAAGCAGCAGCATCTAGTGTAGATGCAGAGTTCATTAAATCAACTTTAGCCTGCTTAAGTCGATTTAATTTACAAGTGTAGATGCACCCTCTAGGTGCCTATCAGCATCTTTAAGGTGCACAAAAATCTTTAAAAATCAGGATGCATGTGACTTGGGTAATAGAGTTCACAGTACAAAAATCCAACAGTTGAAGAGAATAGGTCCTGAGAACTGTAGGTACTCAGTATCTCTGAAATTTAAGCCAGTGTTATTTTTTGTGACCCTTCTTCATCCATTTTTTCTATACAATCTGCTTCAGCTACAAAGGAAGAGGAGGGGAGAGAGTTTCTAGAATGCAGAAAATGCAATATGCCAGGTTGTTGTTAAATCATACATTTCAAGGATGTTAACACAGCAGGTTGAAACCTAACTTTTTTCATAGTGAAGTTCTATTGAAATACATTGAAGCAATTTGTGATTTCTACTCCAATTTACTAGAAAGGAAGTTTTGCTATACCCAGGTTTAATACAAGTAGATTCCACTGTATTTTCTTCACTCCTTTAAGGTCTTGGGCTCAGCCTTATTTCTTCCTTTATGTGTATTACCATTGTCCTAATAAAATGCTAAGGTGTTATGAGAGAGACAGTATATGACTTTAATAAACTTTTCAAATGCTCCACAAGCCACCAAGTGCTGCTGATACTGGACTTCAGTGAGAATTGCAGGAGCTCTATACTAATCAAGCAGCTTGGCTTGTTTAGCCTAACCAAAAGAAGGTTGAGGGGGGATATGATTGCTCTCTATAAATACATCAGAGGAATTAATATCAGGGAGGGAGAGGAATTATTTGAGTACAGCACCAATGTGGACACCAGAACAAAGGTTATAAACTGTCCATCAAGAAATTTAGGCTTGAAGTTAGATGCAGGTCTCTAACCATTAGAGGAGTAAAGTTCTGGAATAGCTTTCCAAGGGTAGTTGTGGGGGCAAAAACCATAACTGCTTTCAAAACTGAGCTTGATAAATTTATGGAGGGGAGGGGGTTGACCTGGGCCTCCATTCCCCTCTCCAGGGTGGGGGTGGAGTGGGGCCCCCCCAGAGCTGTTGGCCCCAGACCCTGCTCCCCCGGAGGGATGGCCCTGTACAGGAAAGATAGTGAAATAGAGTTCAATTAGTTATTTCCAGTACATAAATAAATGTCAGCACACACTAACACTTTTTAGTGATCCTGCTGGTCAAATAAGCAACAGTTCTAGAGTTTCGTTCAGATAACTCAGTGCTAATAATAGTCTACTCAAAAAGTACTGTATCATAAATGTTGAGTTTTAAGAAACAAAGGACAGCAAGTGAACTGAGAGAGAGAGAAACTGAGGTTGTTTAAACAGCAATGCTTTTTCAAAAAACAACACAAAAGAAAAGTAAGAGAAGGGAGCTGATAACATTCATAATTTACAAGTCTGTGCCCTACAACACCAAGGCTGCGTCTACACTGGTATATTAAGTCGACTTAAGCAGCTTGCTTAAGTCGACTTAAGGAAAATAAAGTCGACTTAATGAAAATTAAGTCGATTTTATTATACCACCTTTCTATTCGACCTAAGGCTTAATTCGACTTTCTAAAGTCGAATTAAGCCAGTGTAGCCCTGGGGTAGCCCTAAGTCGACTTAGGGCTACCCCAGGACTACACCAATGCCCTCCCTGCCGGGGGGG
>ML685849.1:1300626-1475472 GCA_007922175.1 Pelusios castaneus | reverse complement strand
ATATTATTTTCAATGGATATCTCATAAACGCTATAATCCATAGGAACTATGTCATGTTTGGTATCAATAGAAAGGTAGTAATTTGCTGGGAATGATTATATAGTTTATGTCTAGGAATTCTATTTGGATTAGAAGTTAAGAATTTGATGTTATATCCATACTTTATCTTGTGTCATTAGACGGCAGGGTGTGAACAACCGTTGTCTCCTTAATGTTTAGGAATTTTCCTGGTAGAATGGTCTCAGGGAGTATCCTGATGAGCCATTGAGGACATAAAGAATACAACCATTGTATCCTTAATGGCTCATCAGGATACTCCCTGGGACCATATCACCTGATAGATTCCTTAACATTAAGGAGACAATGGTTGTTCACACCCTCCTGTTTAAGGCATTTGTACAGAAGGACACAAGTTAAAGTATGGATATAACATCAAATTCTTAACTTCTAATCCAAACAGAATTCCTAGACATGCACTATATACATTCCCATCAAATTACTACCTTTCTATTGATACCAAACATGACATAGTTCCTATGGATTATAGCGTTTATGAGATATCCATTGAAAATAATATCATAAATGCTTCCCTAAATCCAGACAGTGTCACACACAGGGCTTTGCCTTGCCAGGGTCCCTGTCCCCCTTTGTCCCATTGTACACAGGGGGTGCTCCCCCCCCCCGCCACCATGGACCTGCCCAAGGTCCCCCTAGCCCCATAAAGTCGACCTAGAGCATCCAGTGTGGACGTTCTAGGTCGCCTTTGTCAGTTCCCCTTTAAGCCGACTTTAATTTTAAGTGTAGAGACACTAAGTCGACTTAGTTAAAGTCGACTTAAAAGTGCAAGTGTAGACATAGCCCAAGATAGGTAGAAGCAAAATAAACTCTAGACACAAACAGAGTGAAACAGTGACTTTTGTCCTTTTGCCTAGAACTGGTGAGAGGTCCAATGTCAAGGAACATCAACCTATGATCCGATCTTGAAAAGTTCATCTTATCACCACCGTGAATATGAGAAATGTTAGTTAAATGTTCTACTGTTTTGTGTCAGCATAAAAAAGCCTGTATTTAGTTTGGGAATACATGTTTGGTTTATTTTGCTTATATTTTTTTCTGACACACATTTTTGGGAAACTTGTGCAGACTTCAAGAAGTCCTAAAGTGTTTTTTGAGATTCTTTAAGTGGATCTTGTTTTTCTATCTCTTTATTATGTATTTTTATGTACTTATCTTTTGGAAGAGGCTCTCTACAGCTCTAGGTTACATAATATTACTACTATGTTATTTAGAAAGCTTCCGTTCTCATTACTCTTGTCTAGTTCATGAGGAAAGGGGAAACGTCAACAATAACAACATACCTTTGTTATGTTAGCTTAGATTTGCATTCCAGTCAGGGTTATTTAGTTACTACATTCCTCATTTATGTTCCAATCCTGATCTCAGAAGGGTCTGCTTGCGTGGATTGTTTTGCTGGCTCAGACATATCTATATAATGAGAAACCAGGATTGTCACTCTGTTTGTGTGTCATGCTGAAGCCCGAAATGTTTGCTGATTGAGTGAGAAACAATGGGAACAGCTGAAAACATGGCTCAATTCTCTTTTTGTTTAAATACCACTCAGTTCAGTATCACTGGGATTCATGGTCTATTTCCACCCAACTTTTAAGTTTTCAGCCATTTTGAATTTACCGAGTACACTCATGTAGTGTATAGCAAGAGTAAGAATATATACATGTCATGCCAAGAATCCTAGACTATTGTGCTATCAGAGGTAATTGAACCAATCCTCACCTTTCTCAACAACTAATTTTCATTCAACAATTTCATTGGTTATATGAGGGAGATTGAACAGATAGTGGATTACTTGGCCTAACTACATACTGATGTGAAAGCAAAAGCTTTCAGTTTCTAGTAAAGTAGTTAATCTCTTTGGTAATATTTGAAGATAAAGCAAAAGTAAAGAGAAGTTATGTATTTCTAAATGATTAAACTAGAAATTGAAGGAAAATCAGAGTAAATGTAGCATGAAGTAGCTCTACATTGGTAATAAAAACAAAGAAAGTCCTGTGGCACCTTAAATACTAACACATTTCTTCAGGAATTAGCTTTCATGGGCTGCAACCCACTTCATCAGTCACATGAAGTGGAAACTACAGTTAGGAGGTATATATACACTTGCCAGGGTGAGAAACGTTACAATGGGGAGGGCAAATGCTAACAAAATCAGTTCAGTTAGAGTAGATAAGGTCCATGTATGAATTGTTTTTGCTATAAGTAGACTAACACAGCTACCCCTCTGGAACTTATTAACAAAGGGTGCATCTACACTTAGAAATTAAATCGACTTAAGCTTGCTTAAATCGACTTAATTTAATCTGCATCTACACTACATTTTCCTTAAATTGACCTAAGCAGCTGCTTAAGTCGACTTAAGGAAAAATAAAGTTGACTTTATAAAACCTCGTTTAAAGTCGACTTTACTGGATATGTTGACTTTAGAAAGTTGACTTAGCCAGTGTGGACGTGGAGTAGCCCTAAGTTGACTTTAAATCGACTTAGGGGGCTTTAGGGCTTCCCCACTGCCCTCCCTGCCAGGGTGGCTGGCACAGCCACAGCCTGGTGTGCCCTCCCCCCCACAGTGCAGGGCAGATCCCTGCCCACCCTGCTCCTATGCCCTGCCAGGGTCCCTGTCCCCCTTTGCCCCATTGTATCAAGGTACAATGGGGCAAAGGCTGAGCCCCCTGGCACTTGGCAAGGGGTGCCCCCCCTGCCACTGTGGACCTGTCCCAGGTCCACCTAGCCCCTACAAGTCAACCTAGGCATCCAGTGTGGACACTCTGGGTCAATTTGGCAGGGTCCCCTCTAAGTCTACTTATTTTTTGAATGTGGACATGCTAAGTCGACTTAACAAAGTCGACTTAAATTAACAAGTGTAGACATAGCCACAGACATTTATAAAACAGCTATATGCAGGTACAAAAACACCCCAGCCCCATATCTACCTGGTAGAGATTTTGACACTCCATGCTTTAATGTTGTTCTAACACCCCTCCCTGCCTCACCATATAGTCAAATTCCAAAGGGGTAGCCGTGTTAGTCTATTGTAGAAAGACAACAGAGTCCTGTGGCACTTTTAAAGACTAGGACTCTGTTGTCTGCCTCACCATAGTATGTCAATATCCACATATAGGACGAAGTCTGAGATCAGTAAGGAAGGCAGACAAAAATGTATGCAGTAAACTCAAATATTTTGTATGTACCTCCAGGTATGGTATAAATAGATGTGATATGTATGTATCCATACTTTCATGGATACATTTGCAGATATTGTATATAGCAAGGAAATACCTTCCTTATTAGGAAATCATAAAAATAATGGTACAGTATCTGAAAAAGGAAACACTGAAATTGAACCTGCTTTGAGCTTTACAAATTTGAGTTAACTCTTCTGAACTGAATGTGCTGAAATACAATACTATGGCAAATTCCAAAGGGGTAGCCGTGTTAGTCTATTGTAGAAAGACAACAGAGTCCTCTCCCACGAAAGCTCATGCGATAAATAAATCTGTTAGTCTTTAAAAGTGCCACAGGACTCTGTTGTCTTTCTGTAATACTATGGCAATGTCTGTTCTCAAGTATTTACAGCTCAATGCTAAACAGGAAGTATCAGAAAACTGCTCTCCACTTTTTCAAAGAGATGTTCCAAAGACAGAAATAGGTATATATTGAAAGTTTATAAAACATCCAAGTACCTCTTTTGCAGTCCTCTTTCTAAGAGGTTTAATAATTAAAGTAACAGGCAGCTCCATAAAAACCTATTACAAATTATTTCAATAGATCTGCAAGTGTCCATGTTCCTTTACAGAATAGAATGACACATGTGCCTTGAACCAAACAGCTGAACTAAACCAGATCACCATGGGAATTCACTGGAAAATAGGCTTTATACAAGTGAGTTATTAGATGGAAACCTCTCCTTGGCTACAGAACACTAAAACAGCTATTCCTCAGTCAGTACTACAGCCCCACAAATCCACATACTACTCTATGGCCCTTCTCAAGCATTCTCTAATCTGTTTTCAGCATCTCCTTGTATAGGTGCTAGACAATAGTGGAGCAGAACCCCCTTGGGTAAGTTTTCCACAGAACTTCCTCTACATGATTTGGTGGAGTGAGGGTAAATAAGGGCATTGTCTCCAAAAGAGGCAAAACAAAAAAAGATAAGAATTTTAAGAGATGGGCTAAAATTTAATATGAGAAGGGTCTCTGGAAGATACAGAGGAAAGTAAGGAAGGAATGATTTCTGGAAGAAAACGGCTTTAAAGAGTGATTCAGCAGAGTAGAGAAGGTTGTTTAGTAGTTAAGGTTAAACCCTCCCTCACCTTCTTAAGCCCTCTTCTTTTACCAGAAGCACTGTAATAAGGAACCTAAAATTAGTGAGCCATAGAAATGTAGGGCCAGAAGGAATCACAAGAGGACAATGAGTCCATTCACTAATGCTGATGCAATATTAAGCATATGTAGATCCAGGGCTGTTAAGATAAATTTGGGGCCCTGGTACGTCATGTTCCCTGTGACCCCACACTCTTTACTTTCACACAAGTTAAAGACACTTGGGGATCCCCTAAGTTCTGTACAATTGCCCCACACTCATCAGCTCTGCCAGACCATCCCTGTCTAAAACGGGCTTAAAAACCTTTAAAGATGGGGATTGCACAGACTCCCTAGGTAACTATCTTTATTGTTAGAAAGTTTTGCTAATTTTACATTGTGTGTGTGTGTGTGTGTGTGTGTGTGTGTGTGTGTGTGTGTGGCATATTTATGTTCAGCCAGTTTCATGAAAAATCTATAGTCACAAGACCTGAGGAAAATTGTTAAGTATTAATAAACATCATGCCGTGATGACTATTGCAATTGTATATCAAAAGGAAAACTAGTTCTCCTTAGAATGATCTCTATAAATTGTATCGTTTGAAACAAGCCAGTTCCTAAGGAGATTGTGAAAGATTATAGTTTTTTTCTTGGGTCATCATTGTACTGCTTCTGTGCATTACATTTTCAAAGTCATATGGTGGAGCTCCAGAAAAAAATGTTTTTATATTTTGATTTAAGACTTGCCCTTTACAGATAATTCCTGCTACATATTAGGTGGTAACTCCTGAAAGCCACATATTAAGGTGAAGAGAGGGAGGAAGGGTGGGTTAGAGGAAGCAGGGGAAACATGGGGCTGAGCATATACTGCTGCTGCTATAGACCTAGACAGAACCTCTCATGTGATTATTGACAAAACTTCAGCTGATTTAATGTGAACAGACTCTGGCCCATACTGTGCAGTTCTAAACTGGATAGGAAGAAGAGGTTGATGAGGCTTTTTTCCAGCAATTTACAAAATCATCCAAGGCACAGGATCTGGTGGTAATGGGGAACTTCAATTACCCAAACATCTGTTAGGAAAATAACATGGCAAGGCGCAGATTATCCGATAAATTCTTGAAATGCCTTAAAGACAATTTTTTTATTTCAAAAAGTGGAAAATGCTACTAGGGGAGAGGCTATTCTTGATTTGGTTTTGACAAAAAGAGAGGAAGTGGTTGAGAATTTGTAAGTGGAACGTAACTTAGGTGGAAGTGATCATGAAATGATAGAGTTCATGATTCTTAGAAATGTTAGGAGAGAGAATACCAAAACAAAAACAATGCATTTTAGGAAGGCTTGCTTTAGCACACTCAGGGAGTTGATGGGAAGAATGTCTAAGAGGAAAAACAACTAAAGACAGTTGGCAGTTTTTCAGAGACGTTATTAAGAGCACAAGAACTAACCATTCCACTGTGTAGGAAGGATAAGAAGTATGGCAAGTGACCACCTTGGCTTAACCAGGAGACCTTCAATAATTTAAAAATAAAGAGAGAGTCCTACAAAAAGTGGAAACTAGGTCAAATTACAAAGTAGGACTATAAACAAATAACACAATTATGTAGAGGAGAAATCCAAAAGGCAAAGGCACAAACAGAGATCAAACTAGCTAAAGGCATAAAGTGTAACAAAAAGACATTCTTTAAATACATCAGAAACAAGAGGAAAACCAAGGACAGTGTAGGATCCTTACTCAACAAAGAGGGTAAAACAATAAATGAAAATGTGGAAATGGCAGAGGAACTAAATAATTTCTTTGTTTTGATCTTCACTGAGAAGGTTGGTGGAGATTGGATGTCTGATGTAGAGGAGGGCAATAGAAATGAAATAAGGTCAGAAGCTAAAATAGGGAAAGAGCTAGTTAAAAATTACTTGGACAAGTTAGATATCTTCAAGTCACTGGAGCTTGATGATATGCACCCTAGAGTACTCAAGAAGCTGACTCAAGAGATATCTGAGCCATTAGCTATTATCTTTGGAAAATCACCAAAGACGGGTGAGGTCCCAGAGGCCTGAGAAAGGGCAAATATAGTCTCCATCTACAAAAAGGGAAATAAGAGCAATCCCGGGAATTATAGACCATTATTAACCTCTGTATCAGGAAAAATAATGGAACAGATAATTAAGGAATCAATTAGAAAACATCTAGAGGAGAATAAGGTATTAAGTGATAGTCAGCATGGATTTGTCAAAAACAAGTCATAACAACTTGATAGCTTTCTATGACGTGGTAACAAGCCTTGTGGATAGAGGGGAAGTGGTTGATGTGGTATATCTAGACTTTAATAAGGCATTTGATATGGCCTCACATTGCATTCTCATTAATAAACTGGGGAGGTACAAACTAGATGGATCTACTATAGGATGGGTGAAAAACTGGTTGGATAACCACTCCCAGAGAGTAGTTATCAATGCTTCACATTCAGACTGGAAGGACATAATGAGCGGAGTACCGCAGGGATCTGTCCTGGGTCTGGTTTTGTTCAACATTTTTTATCAATGACTTAGATGATGGCATAGAGAGCAAACTTATAAAGTTTGCAGATGATACCAAGCTGGGAGGGGTTGCGAGTGCTTTGAAGGATAGGATCACTATTCAAAATGTTTTGGACAAACTGTTGAAATGATCTGAGATAAATAGAATGAAATTCACTAAAGTGCCAAATATTCCACTTAGGATTGAACAACCCATAGCACACATAAAAATGGGCAATGACTGCCTAGGAAGGAGTACTGCAGGAAGGGATTTGGGTGTAATAGTGGACCACATGCTAAATATGAGTCAGCAGTGTAATACTGTGGCTAAAAAAGCAAACACCATGCTAGGGTATATTAACAGGAGTATTGTGAGTAGGTCACGAGAAGTGATTCTTCCACTCTACTCTGCATTGATTAGGCCTCAACTTGAGTACTGTGCCCAGTAGTGGGCGCCTCATTTCAAAAAGGATGTGGAGAAAGTCCAGAGAAGGGCAACAAAAATGATTAGAGGTCTGGAACATTTGACCGATGAGGGAAGACTGAAAGAGCTGGGTTTATTTAATCTAGAGAAAAAGGAGACTGAGAGGGGATATGATAACAGTTTTCAAATACCTGAAAGGTTGTTACAAGGAAGAAGGAGAAAAATTATTCTCCTTAATCACAGATAATAGAACAAGAAGCAACGGGCTTAAATTACAGCAAGGGAGGTTCAGCCTAGACATTAGGAAGAAATTCCTAACTGTCAGGGTGTTTAAACACTGGAATGAGTTGTCTTGGCAGGTTGTGGAATCTCCTACATTGGAAGTTTTTAAGAGCAGGTTAGACAAACACCTGTCAGGGATGATTTAATATGGGTACTTGGTCCTGCCATGAGAGCAGGAAACTGGACTCTATGACCTGTCATGGTCCCTTCCAGTTTCTATGATTCTACCTGCAAGAATGATAGAGACAGCAGTGTTTAAGGGCTTTTTGTTTTGTTTTGCTGCTACTGCTATTTTACTTTATGTGACTCTGAGAATGATTAAAATACAAGAGAAACCAGTGCAATTGTAGCCGAGAAAGACAATTATTGAAGTGAGGGAAAGGAGCCTAGAGGAGAAGATTTGGTCCAGACAGCAATTCCATTTTAAACTGTAAATAGCTAGTTACAGAGCACAAATTAAAAGAACAGGAAGGAGTGGAACCAAAAGACAAAGATTTCCCTGAAGCACTAGGGTGTCTGCTCACGTAATGGATTACATTTTCTTAATGGCTTGGCTTGAGCTTCTTTTTTCCATTTCAGACATTACACCATTGATCAGTCTTTTAGTGAAATTCCAGCATCATTTGATCCAGATTTCAGCTGGACCCTCATCTTTCATTGAACATATTTCCTTATCTGATTGCACTATATCCCATTCTCTTACTAACTGAAATAAATCTAAAGTGCATGAAGAAAGAAAGAAAGAAAGAAAGAAAGAAAGAAAGAAAGAAAGAAAGATATCGAGAATGGGATATGCCAGTAGGACTTGCACAGTTTAATGGACTTTACATTTCACAATTCTCTGTTTAATTCTGCTACTGAGCAGAACTCAATCAGCAGTGAGATGATTGTGTTTTAGAGGCAATTGTGGGTTTGGGTCTTAAGAAGTGAATCTGAGAGTCAGGAAACCTGGAATCTAATCCCTATGGCTATGTCTATACTTGTAAATTTAGGTCGACTTTAGCAAAGTCGACTTAACTAAGTTGACTTTAAGTCAACTTAGTGTGTCTACACCTAAATTTAAAGTTGACTTTGGGGAGAACTTACAAAGTTGACCTAGAGCGTCCACACTGGGTGCCTAGGTCAACTTCTATGGGCTAGGGGGACCTAGGGCTGGTCCACGGGGGCAGGAAGGGCAGGAGGGGACAGGGACCCTGGCAGGGCATAGGGGCAGGATGGGCAGGGCTCTGCCCTGCCCTGTGGGGGGGGCATGCCAGACGCCCCCTCCCCCTCTGCAGGGAGGGCAGTGGTGGAGTCCTGGAGTAGCCCTAAGTAAACTTAGGGCTACTCCAGGTCTACACTGGCTTAAGTCAACTTGAAAAAGCCTTAGGTTGAATTAAAATGAGGTTTTATAAAGTCGACTTAATTTTCATTAAGTCGACTTTATTTTCCTTAAGTCGACTTAAGCAACTTGCTTAAGTCGACTTAAGGAAACTGTAGTGTAGATGCAGGGTAAATTAAGTCGACTGAAGCTTGCTTAAATCGACTTAATTTACAAGTGTAGACACAGCCTATTTGACCACTAACTCATTGCAAATTCCGTTAATCAACTTATTTAAACTGAAGTGTGTAAGATGGTAAATTAAGCAAAACTGAATTCAGGTCACTCTAGTTCTGGATGAGCGTTCACTCAGGGGTTATATGTAGTTTAATAATCCACTTCTGAGTCACACCTTTAGTTAATTTGGATTGATTTTCCTGAGATGTCCCCATGTAGATAAACCCTACATGAAAGGCCTGAAGTTCCTCATGCCAATAGGAGGTACAGATACTCAACATTTCTGAAAAGTAAGCCAATTACTTAGGTGATTAAATTAGAATTTGATTGCCAAACTTCAGGCATCCAAGTTTGAAAATTTTGGCTTATTTCCTATATACCTCAGTAATCGTATTTGTATAATAGGGGTATTAATCCTTACCCTAGTAGTGATGCACATGGAGGTCTACAGATGAATAGTGCTTTTACCTGAAAAGGATACCACTTAAAACAAAAAGAATCACTTTCTAATCAAATCATATAGGTCCAAACCCAATGTTCCTTGATCAGGTAAATCTCACATTAAGTACGGTGCTTAACTAGTTAGGTCCAGGGCGGGCCAGCCCCGCATGGGGCTGGCTCTCCCTGAGGCAGCAAGTCCTGGAAGGGTCCAGGGGAGAAAAGAGCATGGAGCTCCCTTCTGCCCTGGACCGCTCGGCTCCCTTCTGGTTGGGACCGCTCCGGTCCTGGGCAGAAGGGAGCCCTTCTAACCGGGACCGAGTGGTCCCAGCTAGTAGGAAGCCAGCAGCTCCCCTCTGCCTGGGACACCCGTGGCTCCCGGCAAAAAGGGAACTGCCGCTTCCATCTTGCTGGAACCCGCGGGGTCCGGCTAGAAGGGAGCGTGGGCTCCTTTATGCCAGGACCCCAGAGGTCCGGGCCAGAACGGAGCTCTGCGGCTCCCTTCTGGCTGGGATCGCGCTCCAGCTTCCGGAGGCTTCCTGGGAGCTGGAGGGCAGCCGTGCCAGTAATTGCCAGTGCTGAGGGCCTCCGTGTTGGCAATTGCTGGCACTCCAACTCCTGGAAAGCCGCCAGAGGCTTCCCGGGAGCTGGAGCGCGCTGTGCCGGCAATTGCCGATGCTCCAGCTGGGCGGGGAGGCCCGGAGCACGGGGCTCCCTCCTAGCCAGGACCCAAGTGTCGGTCCCGGCAAAAAGGGAGCCAGCAGCTCCCTTCTCTCCAGGACCCCCGCAGGTCCCGGCAAAAAACCGCGAGGGTCCTGGAGAGAAGGGGGCCGCCAGATCCCTTTTTGCCGGGACCTCTGGGGGTCCTGGAGAGAAGGGACCCCAATGGTCCCTTGCTGGGATCTCTCAGTCCTGGCTAGGAGGGAACCCTGTGCTCCCTCCTAGCCAGGACCGCACTCCAGCTCCTGGGAAGCCTCTGCTTCCCGGGAGCTGGAGCTCCGGCAATTGCCAGCACGGAGGCCCTCAGCACCAGCAATTGCTGGCATGGCTGCCCTACAGCTCCCGGGAAGCCTCCGGAAGCTGGAGCGCGGTCCCAGACAGAAGGGAGCCATAGGGCTCCTTTCTGGCCCGGACCTCTGGGGTCCCGGCAGAAAGGAGCCTGCATTCCCTTCTTGCCGGGACCTGCGGGGGTCCTGGAGGGAAGGACCCTCTGCAGTCCTTTCTTGCTGGGACTGCTCAGTCCCAGCTAGGAGGGAGCGTGGGGCTCCTTTTGGCCAGGGCCGCACAGGTCCCAGCTAGGAGGAAGGAGGGGCTCCCTTCCCCCCTTGCCCTAAGTCGACTTAAGCATTAAAGTTGACTTTATAGTAGGTTTTATAAAGTCGACTTTAAATTTCCTTAAGTCGACTTAAGCAGCAGCTTAAGTCTCCTCAAGGAAATTCCAGTGTGGATGCAGAGTAAATTAAGTCAACTTAAGCCTGCTTAAGTCAACTTAATTTACTAGTGTAGATGCACCCATAGTCTTTTGCTGGAAATAATGAAGTGAAGGTAAGGAACTGTTTAACCTGGAAATACCTCAGTCAGAGGCAGAGACATGGGGTCTCCAGCCAAGAAAGGTGAAATTGAGAGAGCTGGAAATATAAAGTTGGTGCCCTTTTTGGACCATTGGGGGTAATGCTGGTATAGTATCCCCTAACTATGACAGTCCTGTATTCTGCTAGCTTAGATTTCACTAGTATACTAGCTATACTGTGCAAACTGTTTCTTGTCTGAATATTATTTATATCTCTCTTTGTCATATATACGGACCTATTGAATATTGGACTCTAGGAAATTGCACAGAGACTGTCCTAGAGAGGAGAAACAGTCTTCATTGTCTGTGAAGGCATCTTTAAAGAAGGGCAATCTGTGTTTTTTCACCTAAGCATCCTGAAGGGCATAGGTTTCATACTAAGGATACTCGAAGGTGTGTTGCTTGTATGTCTGCAGACAAGTGGAAATAAGGGACACTCCAAAAGGGCCTCAACAAGAACTTGTTTTAGAAGGGTGAAGGTAATATTCCTCTGTTCCCAAATTCTAGGATCTTTTACTTGCTTCACTGTTCCCTCTGCTTGGAAGACATAAGGGGTGCATACATTACGTAATGAGGTAAAAAGATGAACTTTGCCCTGAGATGACAAGTTCCAAAGGGGTAGACATGTTAGTCTAGTTCAGCAAAACAAACAAGGAATCTGGTGGCTCTTTTAAAGACTAACAAACTTTTTTTTTATTGCGTGAGCTTTCATGGGAGAAAAAGCTCATGAAATAATGAAAGCTCATGCTATAAATTAATCTGTTAGTCTTTAAAAGTGCCACCAGACTCCTTGTTTGTTTCACCCTGACAGAATTTCTCCATTGTGTAACCTATCTCTCTTTTCAGGATCTCTTACCTATCCCATGGGAAGTTGATTCTAAGATGAAAGGAAATTGTGTTCTCTTCTTTGGGCATCTCACCTTAACCCTCTCTAATATCTGGAACCTCTAACATTCACTACTCTTGAAGGCTTCTGTCAAATTATTCCTTGTGTGGTAGAAAAAATGGTCCTTTCATTGGCAGATATTTAAGGCCAGAAGAGCTCATGTAATCTGACCTCATGCCTAACATACACTTCTGTGATGTAGCCTTTTGAATAGTTAAAAGCCTATTGCACAATGGATATCTCTGATGGTACTCCATTGCCTACTCTATGATTATTTTTATTTGTCATGTAATACTGTGTATGTATACATTGCTTTGTAGACATCATGTAATGAAGAAAGTAAATTTCTATCTCAACAGTGGCAGCAATACATTCATGCAAGTTCTAGCCATTTTATTAAATGTCTGGCTTCTTAGTTGCAGTGAAAATCTTTGCTTGAGAATGTGCTGAACATCGATTATTAAAATTTCTCTGCAGAGTCTTCTATTATCTACTCTGCCTCTGAAATATGTCAGGATGATTTCTAGTGATTCTGTGAAGCTTAACGAAATCCAAAACACAATCAGCTAATGTAATTTCATCAGATTTGAGTAAACTGAACTCCTAATAGGCCCAAGACCATTTGCCCATATATACATCTTCCCCCATTCTCAGAATATAGGAGTGTGTCTTACACTAAGGCTATGTCTACACTAGGAAAAGTTAGGTTGACTTTGTTAATAATAGTGTCCAATTTGTTAAGCCTACCTACCTGCCCTTAGGTTGACTTAACAAAGTGGACTTAAGCATCCACACTGGGCTTAGGTCGACCTAAAGAAGGGTTAGGTTGACCTAAGGAGGGTTAGGTCAACATACCCGGTGGTTCTTAAGCTTTCATTAAGTCGACTTAAGGAATTTCTTAAGTCAACTTAATGAAAGTCTGGTGTAAACGTGGCTTTGTTTAAGTCAACTTAAGCCTCCTTAAGTCAACTTAATTTGCAAGTGTAGACATAGCCTAAGAGCCCAACGAGGTCTTAAAGTGTAGACTTGTACTGGAGACAGAGTGGATTAGCAGGGGTTTTGAGAGAGAGAAGGGACCACCCATACCGGGCTTTGAGTTGCCATTGGCTGCCTCACTAGCAACTTTCCAAAATTTCTACATCTCATATTTCTCCCTCCCATTAACTGCCTGTGTTTTGGATATTTCCATGCTGAATTTCATTGTTCAGGCTGCTGCTTTCTTTCTCGGTTCTTACTGGTATTTCCAGTGCCTGCCAGTTTAGTAAGATCCTTGCATTAACATGCTGTTTGCATCCTCTTTCCAGCTCCTTAATATTGATGCTAAATAAGAGTGTACCAAAGCTGATTTGTAATACTCTGATCGCCATCTTCTCCTAACTCAATACTTTGCTCTTTATCAGTATATTTTCTTTATGATCTTTCTGCCATTTTCAAGCCATATGTAAATGTTCAGAGTGATTTGAATTAGTTTTCCGAGAGAGATTTCATTACTTCCTCTATTAAACGCTTTACTAAAATCAAAGTATATCACATCTACTGCTTCACCTGCTAATTTTATAATTCTATCTGTCAAAATTTACTCCTCATTAGCAAAATGCTGCCACCTTCCCCCTACCGCTAATGGAGCTGAATTGGTACAGTCCTACACACAGAGATACTGGCTGTGAAAAGGCTCAAAGAGATCGTCTACATCTGTGATATGTTCTGAAGTACTCTCTGTGACTGAGTCACGTGTAAATCCACAGAAAAGGATGGAGAGGGTGAAGCAAGAATGGAATGAATGCATGCCCAGGGGTCCATGGACTTCGCACAAATTAGCCGAAAGCCCCATGTAAAGGGTATCAGGGAGACCACTATTATACCTTATCTTACTGGAAAGGTTTAAGTCTCAAAGGATATGTCTACACTAGAAAAAGTTAAGTCGACTTAACAAAGTGCCTTCTTTTAAATCGACTTTATTAAGTCGACTTAACATTGGACATAGGCATCCACACTGACATTAAGTCGACTTAAGGGATAGTCACCGTCTAAATGTCCTTAATTCGACTTAAGGAGTCAATTTAAGGCTTAAGTCAACTTAAGGAGTGGTAGTTATTAAGTGGACTTAAGCTTTCATTAAGTCAACTTAAGGAATTTCTTAAGTTGACTTAATGAAAGCCCAGTGTGGACAGGGAGTAATTTAGGTCGACTTTAGGGTCCTTAAATCAACCTAAATTGCTAGTGTAGACCTACCCAAGGAGACAATAGAATTGTCTGAGGTAGTTCAAGGGTGTAGGAAGGAATGGAATGAAACAAGCAAAGGAAAATTTAGACTCAGATAAAATAAGGAAATATTACCTAATGGTGAGGTCTTCCAGTGCACAGAATAATTTCTCAAGGGAGGAGGCGAGGCTCTGTCAGTTGAGTAATTTACAACTTAACAGGATAAAACAATGGAGAATATGGTGTAAGGAAAAACTCTGCTTAGCCAGGAATAAGGATGAATTACATAACCTAAATCTTTTTAATCTAACTCAAAAGAGGGGTGATAAAGCAGGAGAAATAGAGGGGGTGAAAGCTGGAGAAATAAACGAGAAAAACTGGAAAGAAAAAGCAACACAAACAGAAGAGAAAGCAAGAAAAGGGGAAAAGTAAATATACGAAACAAATGTCGGAGGGAAGGAAAGTAAAGATGAAAAAATAGAGGAGGCAAAATTGTGAAATATGGGGCAATGCATGGAATATCTTTAATTAATGTAATATGGAGGATGGTTCAACTAATTATATATTACATATTACTGTAGTATAAATCCCAATATCCTTGAAAATCCACAGTGAGTGATGCTTTGCTTTTTTCCCTTTTTGGAAGCATAGGTTCTGACTTTTTAGACCTTTGAGATTGTTAATGTATTGTGCTAGTAGCTGTGAGTTACAAACTTCCCTCTATGCTTTTCCTGCATTTTATAACTGCCTGCACAGCATCTCATGGCTGATGGGATCATACTTACATTCTAAATAAGAATCTATTTTCAGTGAAATGTAGGACACTTAATTTCCTGTTTGTGTGGCAAAAGAGTGCCTCAAGACAAATTGTTTCTCATGCAGATGGAGTTGTCTGTGCTGAGTCACTATCCTTTGGTGTGTGACAAACTTCCTACAAAAAGGTTGGAGAAAGCTCTAATCTCTCTCTCTCTCTCTGCTAAACAGTGGCAAGATCCCCTCTGCCCTATTACATCATACTTGATGCCATTTAGAAATTTAAAATAACTCTGAAATTCTCTGTATTTAGTCAGATCTGAACGCATTGTTCTTTGAATTAGACACAGTGTTAAGCCTGTTTTTCCATGTATAATTAACAGCTAAACTGCTTATATAAAGTTCAGGCTAAATACAAAATCATTTTGTTCAGTCTATGCCTTTATATGTTTACTTGGCATTTGCTAGATGAGCACTCTAAATAATCTAATTCTAGGGAAGGCTTAATCAAAAGGTCATTGTCTATTTCAAAAAAGACAATATAATTTCCTACTTACATTTCCTCTTCCTTTTTTTGTGCTTAGACTGTTAGTGTATAATGTCCCAGCAGGGTTTTATTTTCCTGCTACATACCCTTTGAAGTCCCCTCTATTACGAAGTATTGAATAATGTAGTTGTTATTCTGAAAGTATTTCAGAAAACCTGTATGGTCATGCATCAGAGACAGCAGGTTACATTCTGCTTCGAGAAAACAACTCCACTTCTGTCAAGTTAGGTAATGAGGTTTCCTCGCTGTTTCTCAAAACTTGTCTATATTGTGGGATCCAAAGCATCATGACCCAGTCAATTGATGGGAGATGGGCTTTCTGGTCGACACCATTACTCCAGGTCCCTGAAAGGTGTAAGGCTGCATCAACAGGACGGTGTCTCCTGTTGATGCAGTGCAGTGTAGACATCACAGTACATCAATGTACGTACGTCAACAGGAGATATGCAAGCTACGTTATGTAGGACAGAGCTACATCATATAGTTTGCATATCTCCTGTTGATCACCAGCAGCAATGTAAACTAACTGAGGCACTATTACTGCACAGGAAAAATTGTCTCAGCCAATCAAAGCATAGGGAGCTATCCAGTAGCTAACCTATATTCATAAATGTATTTATCAGTGCTGCAATTCCCAGTAGTTCAGCTGAAAGGGTCTGATTTGCATAGAGAGTGCATGATCATTTCTCAGTAAACATAGTAATATACTATTCTGATCTGACTGGCTACTATAAATTACTCCACTCTGATTCGCTACTGAAGTATATTTTTCATCTCTCCTTCCTTACAGCCAGCCCCTATCAAAGGGACATTTTAAGCAAGATTAGGTCACTATTCAGTCCTTCTCTTCTGGGATGTCAAAATCCATTGGACAAGCTGGCTATGGCATATCAGGCAGTCATCCAGTTCAGGTCCAGTGCTGCTTTCCCAATAACTGGTAAGGAAACCCAGGCCTTCCCACTGCTCTGAGTTCCAGCCCAGGGACTCTATGTCTAGCAACCAGCCACAGTCTCCTCAATCTCAGACCTGTTTCTGTTTTTCTAGTCTCCTTCTTACTTCAGTTCTTTAGTTCTTGGTCCACCTCTGGGTTTACCAGTTCAAGTTTCTTCTACTTCACCCCACTCACCTTCTTGCCTGATCCCATTGCATATTTTCCCCTCAGAAGTCCTCCTTGTTTCTAGCCAGCCCCTCTTTCTGTGGAGGGATTACAGAGCTCCTCTCTGCATCCTTTTTCTGCTCTCACCTTCTTGGTTTCATAAAAGTTCAGTCTGCCCCTGCGTATCTGGACTTCATCTTCAATTAGTTTTCCTCAGTCACTGGCTTTCATCAAGGTACAGTCTATCAGGTTAATTGGCCCTTTTTAACCTACTTAAGCCTTGTGTGGGGCAACTACCCCATCACACTCCCTTTTGTCTCTATCATCAGACTCCCCTCTTCCCCATTCTACTTCTCAGCTCACTCACTTTTTCTTCCTCCTCTCCCATCTCCCCACAATTTTCTCCCTTGTCCCTCCCTGCCCTTCCAGAGTATTCTCCCATTTATAGTTACTTAAAGCTGAATGGAGGCTCACAAAATCTCTCTCCCATTCAGTGCTCTTAGTACCAAAGTTGAGGGACAAGAAAGACTTAAACAGTAAATACCCAGTGAAACCTGTTAGTAATGGTTATCATAGTGATAGGTGGCAATTTAATATAATATGATTTTTATCTAGTGCCCATGAAGATCTAATTTACCTGGGAAGAGTCTGAGATAGACTCAGAGAAATGCAGGGCTGGAAGAATCCTTGAGAGGTTCACATATTCAGCGGCCTGTGCTGAGGCATGACCAAATAAACCTAGACTTTCTCTGACAGATGTTTGTCCAACCTGTTCTTAAAAGCATCCAGTGATAGCAACTGTACAACTCCCTTGGAACTTTTGTACAGCTCTCTATTTCAGATTTTAACTATCCTTATAGTTAGAAAGTTTTTTCCAAATATCTAATTTAAATCTCCCTTCCTGCAGATTAAGTCTATTACTACTTGTTCTATCTTCAGTAAACGTAGAAAACAATTGATCACCGACCTTTGTATAACAACACTTAACATATTTGACAACAATTTGGTTCCCCCCTCAGTCTTCTTTTTTCAAGATTAAACATGCTCGGTTTTTTAACCTCTCCTTATAGGTCAGGATTTCTAAAACTTTGATCACTTTTGTGGGGCTTCTGTGGACTCTTTCAAATTTGTTCATATCTTTCCCAATGTGTGGTACCTAGAATTGGACACAGTATTCCACCTGAGGCCTATTTGGTGCCAAGTAGAGAGGGAAAAATACTTCCTGTATCTCACATATGACGTTTCTATTATTACACCTTACAGTGATATTAGCTTTTTTTCGCAACTGTGTCACATTGTTGACTTCTATTCAATTTGTGATCCACTATAAACCCAAGTAGTATCAGCACCTACCCAGTTATTTCCATTTTGTATTTGTGCATTTAATTTTTCCTTGTTAAGTGAAACATTTTATATTTGTCTTTACTGAATTTAATGTTGATTTCAGACCAATTCTCAAATTTATCAAAGGTTATTTTAAATTCTAATCCTGTCCTCCAAAGTGCTTGGAAAACCTTCCACCTTGATGTCAGAATTTATGAATATATACTCCAATCCATTATCCAAATCAATAATAATAATATTGAATAGTACTGGATCCATGACTGTTTGACCATGAACCACTGATAACTACTTTTAGAGCATAGCTTTTCAATCAGTCATACACCTATCTAATAGTAATTTCATTTAGACCATGTTTCCTAATGAGTGTCATCTGGGATTGTGTGAAAAGCCATATTAAAATCAAGATATCATGTCTACTGCTTTCCCCATTCACTCAGCCAATAACCCTATCAAAGAAGGAAATTAGGTTCATTTGGCATGATTTGTTCTTTACAAATCCATGCAGACTACTCCTTATAACACTGTTATCCTCTAGGTGCTTATAAATCGATTGGTTAATCATTTATTTCAATACCTTTTCAGGCATCAAAGTCAGACTGACTGGCTTCTGTGTCTTCTTTGTTCCTCTTTTTAAAAATAGGTATGATGTTAGTTACATTGGTGATTGGTGGTGTACAAAAAGATTAGGATGGATGGAGTGTAAAGCACATTAGTCACACAATAAGACTGCTTCCTATGTGAAAATTCTTATAGTTTAAATAGTCAATGGCCAGACAAAGGATAAGGGAAAACTGAAATGCAATTTTTCCCCCCTCTCCCAATTATAAATTCCCAAATCTGAGACAATCAATCTTTACTTACTACTCTTCTTGATCTTCTGCCATCCTTTCACATTATGACCCTTTATTCACAGCTATCTCCCAACACTGCCACCCACTAATCAGGAGAGATAGGGATAGCCCTGTAAAAGACAAACAGATGGGGCTGCTACTACAGTCAATTTTTTTTAAACAAAAACCTAAAGGTCATTTCAGCTGGGCAGTCTCATATTATGTTTAGTTTTTAGTATGGTCATTTAAAGTAACTTAATTATCAGTCTTGAATCATATTTGAAGTACTTAATGTTTTTCAGAACCTCTGTTATGAGAACGACTTTGTCAAACTGAGAAACAGACATTCCATGGGAAATTATACATGTTTACTATAACACACCATTTTTTTTTCTATTTTTCTGTTCAGATTTCTGTTCTAGTTCTTTCCTGGAAGTCTACACATTTCAGCAAAAGATTTGCCTTTGCACCTGCAAGCAAATCAAAGCCATTTAATTTCCTTGGAAATTAGAGAAAAGTCTTGCAGCACAACAGATAAAAGTGAGCCTTTTGTTATCCTCTCCATCTGTACAATACATAAAGACTGGGCTCCATCTCAGTGATGTCAAATCCTGTCCACCTCATGTACCATGTGTAATCTGTTTTACTTGGCTTATATTTCCAAAGGATATCTAAAATTACACCATCTCATCTGAATTAACAGCATCAGTTCCCAGAATGTCATTATTTTCACAAAGTTATGAAAATTTGTAATAGCAACATTCTGGACCCAAAATGTCTCCTTCTCCTCCTCCTCTCCCTCTCTCTCTCCTTTTGTTTCTCTTTTAAAATTTAACAAATGCCTGGCAGAAGTATCTGAAATTAACAAAGGTGAAAGCACAATGACCTCCTTCAGGGTTATGATTTACCTCTGCTGGACTAACATTCCTAACTTTAATGTGGTACCCGTGTTAGTCTATTGTAGAAAAACAACAGAGTCCTGTGGCACTTTTAAAGACTAACAGATTTATTTATCGAAAGCTCATGCGATAAATAAATCTGTTAGTCTTTAAAAGTGCCACAGGACTCTGTCCCACGAAAGGTCATGCGATAAATAAATCTGTTAGTCTTTAAAAGTGTCACAGGACTCTGTTGTTTTTCTACAATAGACTGACACGGCTACCCCTTTGGAAATTGACTACATGGAAGGCACTGAATACAGCCGTTTGAAGTGGAAATCCATCAACTTCCTGAAACAACTCGAACAGATTCAGACAGACATCATTTTCCTTTCCAAATGCAAACAATTGGACATTATACCTTCCCACGAAAGCTCATGCGATAAATAAATCTGTTAGTCTTTAAAAGTGCCACAAGTCTCTGGCTATGTCTACACTTGTTAATTTAAGTCGATTTTGTTAGGTCGACTTAGCATGTCCACACTCAAATTTTAAGGTGACGTAGAGGGGACCCTGCAAAATCAACCTAGAGCATCCACACTGGACACCTAGGTCGACTTCTAGGGGCTAGGTTGATCTGGGACAGCTCCACGGAGGCAGGGGGGCACCCCTTGCTAAGTGCCAGGGGGCTCAGCCTTTGCCCCATTGTACTTTGGTACAATGGGGCAAAGGGGGACAGGGACCCTGGCAGGGCAGGGCTCTTTGGGGGGGCACGCCAGGCTGTGGCTGTGCCAGCCACCCTGGCAGGGAGGGCAATGGGGGAGCCCTGGAGCCCCCTAAGTTGACTTAAAGTCAATTTAGGGCTACCTCACATCCACACTGGCTAAGTTGACTTTCTAAAGTCGACTTAGCCAGAAAAGTTGACTTAAAAGGAGGTTTTATAAAGTCGACTTAATTTTTCCTTAAGTTGACTTAAGCAGCAGCTTAAGCAAGCTTAAGTCAACTTAATTTGTAAGTGTAGATGCACCTTATGTTATTAATGTGGTACGATAACAAGCATACTGTTGATTATCTTCTCTCTTAGATTGAATGAATATAAATACAAGATGTGAAGCCAAAGATCTGAACTCATTTTTCCCTTTTCTTCCTGTTGCCAATGTACTCAAAAGGAAATGTTCTGTTTTCCCAAAGAATAAAAGATGAGAAGGATGAGTCTTAATTAATTCCACTTACAGTTTGAAAGGGCTCTGCACTTTAGACAGAAAAAACCCCAAAGTTAAACACAGAAGAAAGAAAGAAAGAAAGAAAGAAAGAAAGAAAGAAAGAAAGAAAGCTTATGCTTTGTGTAGCTTATGTGTTGATGAAACCTCTCTGAATCATGCATTGATCAGAAATTCATTTACATTCTACACACAGGTCAAAAGTCAGTCAGCAGAGGATGCATGTGGGCAGCTGCTATTGACTAAGTTCATAGGAGCTGCCCACATGTATCCTAGCAATCAGTCTCTCTAGGTTTCTACAGCAGTGAGATAACCCCTTAGCAATAATAAGAGATAATAAACAGAATCACTTGCTTACTTCCCATAGGACAGTTGGAAGGGGGAGTTTTTGTTTTTTCTGAATAATTGTCTCTCCTCCCTTTTTTCCTACTATTCCTTCTTGCTTGTATCAATTCTTCTTCCTCTTCGCTCTGCTTTCTTCTCCATACGCCCCCTTTTTTTTTTTTTTTTTGTGATGCTCACAAATCTTACTGCTGTTTAAGGACAGTAAGATTTGTGAACATAGTTATCTCCTTAGCAATGACTTCCAAAGCCCTGGACCATGTAATTAAGAAAGTCCTGGCTCCTGCAAATTTTAGGTTTAATGCTGACAACTGAAGAGTTCTTGATATAAGTTGTTGATAAGGGAGGCAGCCATAAGAAAGAGGTGCTCTCTGAAGGATCATGGGTTAATTACATGGAGCTCTTTAGAGGTTAACTCCATGACTTTGAATTTAACTATTAGAATTCAAACACTAGGAGTGTGAAAGATGGCCAGTTTTTCTTTCGGGCCCACAGATAACTTCCTGAGAATTGGCCAGTCTGTGGCCCCGTTTAAGGTAAATTTCCCTCTTCCCAGAAGTGATATTGAGAACCATTGTCAAAAGGAGTCCTACATGCTCTCAGGCATCTCTTTTTAGAAGCAATGAGTATGGATCGGGGGAAAAGGGGGACAGTTGATTACTCTGATTTAGAAAGGCTCAAAGCCTCCTGGCTTGCATAAAGTCCTCAATATGAGGCTCTCTGATGACACTCCGTGATGACTGCACCAGCCTTGATCTGATTTCTCCAGATTGGCTTTCCAGTTGCCAGTGGGAATGATGAATTTCTTGCTTGTCATTGTATCAGGTAGTTCTTGAGTTGATCATAAAGCACAACCTTCAGCAGACAATCTTGAGGAATGTGCTCCAGGTGGCCCAGGTAACAAAATCTGCAGGCATCCAGGATAGTCTCCAGAAGTAATAGGTCAGTTCTCTTAAGGATCTCATTGTTAGTTATCTATTGATACCAAGTAACTCCAAGGATTTTTCTGAGACAGTGAAGGTGGAAGCTGTTCAATCTTTGTTCCTGCTTGGAGGATGTAACTCAGCATGAGTGTAACTGAAAAGATAATGTGCCACCTGAAACTCTTTGGAAAGAAATGCAAAGAAATGTTTTCTATTATTATCATGACATGAGACTGTAATTTAGCATTATGCAATTGTAAGTACAAACAGATATGATCCAGATGGGATCCAGTACAGTCACCTCAAAAAGGTGAACATGTTTTGAGAGATGCTGAGCTCCTTACAGTTCTAGCTGTTGTCACTGAGAGGTGCAGATGGTTGACACATTTTAAGATTTGGGCTAGACGTAACAAGAAACAATCATTTCTTTTTAAGGCTACATGACATTCTCAGAATAACTATTGAGAGGTGATCCTTTTTGCAATTAAGCAACTATTATTCTGCTTCAATGTTTTATTCTACTATAGCTGAACAACTGTTCCAATTCCTGGCCTTCAGTAACTGTGGCAGCATCACTGCTCTGTGATAGGATCTGTGTGACATTCAGAAACCACACAGCAGAAACAGGAACATCTGTGTGACGTTACCTTTTGGGCAACACCTCCCAGTATTAGAAGCTACTCAGAAATAGGACAATAGGCTATAGCCAACCACAACACTCTTTGACTGGCTACAATCCAATAATCCTTTCACTCCTCGATCTGCTTCTGTCTTTAATCTATTTTTTTATTACTTCATCAAATGAAGAGGTCTTCCATTCAACTCAGTGTTTTGCTGTAACAGGCTCTCAAGGCTACCGTTCTTTCAGTGTTTACAGCAAAATACCAGTAAGAGGTGATTCCTATGCAAGGCTTTTCCTGCACCGTTTTCATTCTTTGCCTTCAGAATATGCTAACAGAGAAGTAAATGAAGTCTTTATTATAAAATATATAATAGGCTACTCTACCCAGTGTAAAATACATATATACAAGAAGCTAAAACATAAGCCCTAACAAAACCTTTCCAAACCTGTCTGACCCTTCCTCCAAGAGCTGGGGAATATACAATATTTCTCACACTTTCTACTCTGTCTGGGATGCATTTTCCAGCTCCTTGGGCAGTTGAATATGAACACACACAAATCAAAATTTGGACAGCTTAGGAGATATCTGTCATCAAACGGAACCACTAAAACCTCTACAAATAAATAACCAAATTCTGAATTTGTATCATGAATAACTTGGGATCTAAGCCCATTGCACTGACGTCAATGGCATAACTCCCATTGAGTTCAGTGGTACACAACCAAAGCATCTGCCATGACCCTTTTAATGTGAATACAGTAGGACTGATAATAAAAAGTGGCATTTGCATAGTGCTTCATGGTTTTGGAAGGCCAGATTTTAAAGGTGTTTAGGTACCTGACTCCTAAAAGTATTAGGCAGCTAAATACTTTTAAAAATCAGAACCATTGTGCTTTGCAACATTAAAGATCTGCTTTATATAATCCTTCCTCAGGTGGAGTGGTATTTCTCTGTGTGACTAAAGTGGGCAGAGTCTGTCCCTAGTTATCTGTCCTTGTAACAGCACTGAGATACACAATTATGGTGATCCTTGTTTTAGAGTGGGCTCTACCACTTCCTTTAGAAGTTGTCTAATGTCACCATTATTCACCCTTATAAATCAGGATTCAAGTAAGGAGAAGTAAGATCAAAAGGCAACTTTATCGTGCTATAAGCAGAGTGAGAGCTGCACCTTCTCTTCCTGGCTCCCCTACAGCTTTTTTTTATTCCTCTTACATTAACCACTGCTTATAAAAGAATCCAAAGACCTACAAGTGTGTGCAATTAACCACCACCCCCCATATTGCTTACTGCCCTACCAAGCCACAGAAACAAAAGATAGGCTAGTTTCAGAGGGGTAGCCATGTTAGTCTGGTTCAGTAAAATAAACGAAGAGTCCTGTGGCACTTTTAAAGACTAACAAATGTATTTATCACATGAGCTTTCGTGGGAGAAATCCCATGAAATATAGGCTGCTTCCCCTATATATATATATATATATATATATATATATATATATATATATATCCAGGCAGCCTGTTTGATAGCTTTTCTGGGAGTTTCTCCATTTTGCAATGTCTTTATTAACTTTGCCTCCCATTACCTCCAAATATTCAAGCTGTTTGTGTATTCAGTAGTGTGTCCCTTTTCTGCAGAATGGCTACAGAACCTGCCTACAGCTCTTCTGGCAAAAGATGTACTTGCCTGATCATTAACTTTATTGGCCTGGACAAGATATACTGAAAAGCTCAACCATTTTTCTCAGATTAATTTCAGCAGAATATGTGAAGTTCTTTATAGAATCAATGTCAAAGCTCCACTGAGTTATGACCAGTTTGCTTACCCATTTCTGCAATGTTGGCATCTCCTTAGTACCAACTTCTCCTTTCCAGCCACCATCACTCTCTTGTTTGAGTTACAGAAAGGTTTTGGTTTTGGTTTTTTGTTCTCACAGGTGATTTCTTGTGTTCTTTTAATCTTATTGAATCTTATTCTTAACTGAATGTTCTGCCTTTCTTCCTTCTCTCTCACTTTCCTCTTTAATTAGGTAAAAGATGGAAGGTTTTACAACCACTTTCTCAGATAGAACTGATTTAAAAGATGCTATCAGAAAGGGTATATCTTAAAACTTTGTTCAACTGCACATGGTTTATCTATCGTAACTTGCAGCATGCACTCTTTTACTAATAATAGCCTATTGCAATCATTTCTGCTGATTCTGAAAATACCAGGGAAGTTTTCCCCCCATCTTTCTGGCCTAATTCCTACCGTGTCTTATGAAAAATCCTCAGTATCAGTAAAAAGTCATCAGCAATGATTTCCTAGTTTGTAATGGCCACATAGAGTTTGCGATACCTGTCTGACAATATTTTTCTTTTCTTTTCCTCAGCTCCCTATTATTCCTGAACCATTTGTGCTGTCTGCTCAATAATTTTGGCAGGGAGCCAGGTAGAATGAATGTCATTGGTTCTAAGATCCAACCTGCCCAGGGCTACTGAAGCAAAGAATTTAATTAAACCCCACAGAGGGAGAGACCAAAAAAAGCAAAATACAAACAAAAAAGGATCCAACTAATCAGAACCTGCCCTCACAAAGAAAACTAACTAGCCCAGTTCCCATGCCTTAAAGACTATGTCAGAGATTTCATCTAACTTCAAATCAAGTATGGATGCCAAGTTAGATCAACTATGGGTTAAAATTGAGCAAATATGAGCTTTTAAAAAATATTGTAATAATATCTCAAGGCTGAATCAGGACTCTTTTGTGCCAGGTGATGCACGATCTAATGGACAAATAGGCCCTGCCTTGAAGAGCTTACTGAGCTAAGTTAAGATTGACATAGATGCCAAATTGTCATTCATACCTCACAAAGTGAAAGACATGGCGTTTTGGCACTAGAAGTCTATTAGGATGATAGAGACAGTGACAGACAACCATTTTAAAAGGTAAAACATGAGTGGGGAGCTCACCATCCCTAGTATATGTATTGTCAAAAGGTTGGTGATGTCATATGATGACATTACATCATCTTGTATAATGGTATAAAGTATGCATTATGTCTCCAAAAAGACCTATAACTTTCCATATAAATGTTCTGTGCGGAGGATGGATATTAATTTGCTGCTGGTGGAGGCAAGCAGTAAATTGCTAGTTTACTCTATCTGGAGCAATAGTAGCTCAGGAGGAACCATTGACAACTCTACACAGGATTTTGGTGGCAGTTGAAGGAAGATACACAAAGTACTTAAAATACACTGTGTATCTCCTTTCGACTGCCTATCCTCCCTTCGACTCAGTGCTCTGCTTACCAGGATGGTGTTCAATGATTGATTCCCTGATCAGCTGAGTGGGTCTTCACTGTACCTTGGTGTCAGTCAGGAGTAACATTGGTGTTAAACTGGCATAAGTGAGAAGATACTCAGTCCCAAAGAGTTTTATTTTCATTCTGATGTAGCAAAAATATATAGAAAAATGGATTGTTTTTGGTCCCCGATGTTTATTAAATAATATATTTTCTTCAATTGTAGGCAATGTGGCAATGAAAATCATGTCTGTATTCATGAACAAAATACTAGAAACTCATCTCCTACATTACTCCCAATGGAGCTTTAATAACCTGTTTATGCAAGAACTGTATACAAAATAAAAAGGCAAAATGTATTTGGAAGCAAACAACAAAGGAAATTTCTCTTTCGTTGCTATAAGAAACTATGAAACCAGACTGGGAAGCTATATAATACTGCATTCAAATGACAAGAAGAAAGAATATGTCACAGCAAAGTAAATTAGAAAAGAAACTAAAACCAATAATGCAGATGTGCTTTACAAACCCTTCACAAAAAAAAGTAGGCATAGGTGGGAAATACTGTAAAACTACATTTGTTGTTCAATGAACAGAGAAAACAAACCAACTATTCTTTATATCCAAAACAAAACATTTTTTTAAAAATTGAGTGAGGTTTTAAATTGTGTTAGGAGTAAACTAGAGAAAATGCTTGATGACTTGATTTAAAAGGATTCCTCGATAAGACTTTTATAATGTGCCTTAAAACACAAGTGAGGCAATCACAGTTACTAAATCTCAGTAAATAGTGATAGTTGTTCTTTCTATGAATAGCCCAATGCAATTTATTACAATCCAGAAAACGTCCATGAAGTCAAGGCCAAATGTTTGCATTTAATTTTCCAAAAGCTGAAGAACACTTGGAACTCCACTAGGATGGGATGAAATTGAACAAGCCATTATAAACACCAAATGGGAAAAGGACACAGTTTTGAATGGAATGAGTATAAAGCTTGGCAGATGAACAAAATCCTACCTCCAAAATAGGCGCAAGGGTGGTTTTTGAAAATCGTTATTATTTTATTATGTTTTTCATACACGAAGATCAAAACTTAAGCTTTTAGTCTGGATGACTTTCATTACAAGGATGCCAACAAGGAACAAATATAAGGCTCTAGATATTAATGAAAGAAAAAAAGAAGACTGAGCATGAAAGTGAACTATCTTGAAATGACTCTCAGCACTACCTGATAGCAACCAGGCAGGGGGTTCCTACATGCAGAGGTACAACACACTGTGAACAATCACTGGTGCAAGAAGAAATATGGGTGTTTCTTAAACAGGTAGCAACTGGCTAATGATGATCATATCATCCAGTTTTCTTGCTTTATGTTGATGTTACTCAAGATCAGTCTAGATTTGTAGCTGAGCACAAAGCTTCTAGTAAGCTAAATGTATTATTTATTTGTATTCATGTATCTAATCAAGATGCTGAACTAATATGTTAATACGGTTATAATGGTAGGTATTAATGGTTATCATCAAGCATGTCTTTGTATATAAGATGTTTCAGATCTTACTAAAGCTTATGGGGGTGTTAGCCACCTTTCATTCAGGCTACATAGAAGATGCAATTAAGCTCCTTTGTATAGTAAGATAGTTAGAGACAACTGAAGCCACCACCCAAGATACTAGGCCACATGCAAGGCTGATCAGCAACTATGCCACACGGACCAGTAGGTTTTTCTAGGGACTGATTGCAAATGCAGGTTTGGTACATTGGTTGGTTAGAGTCATAGAATCATATAAAATGGAAGGGACCATGAGAGGTCATTGAATCCAGTTCCCTGCCCACATAGCAGGACCAAGTACCCTCTTAAACCATCCCTGACAGGATCTTGTCTAACCTGCTCTTAAAAACTTACAATGATGGAGATTCCACAACTGCCTAGGCAACTTATTCCAGTGGTTAATCACCCTGACAGTTAGAATTTTTTTCCCAATGTCCAACCTAAACCTCCCTTGCCATAATTTAAGCCCATGGTTTCTTGTCCTATCATCGGCGATTAAGGAGAACAATTTTTCTCCCTCCTCCTCATGACAACCTTTTAGGTACTTGATTGGAGCTGTCTGGTTCAGGAAGCCAAGAAAAGCACAAGAGAAAGCCATCAGAAAAGAAAAGCATTCATCAGCATAGCATTCAGATAGACACAGACACAGAGCTCCTTGGGACACAGGTCTTCTTGGCGGGGCAGACATTGAATTTGTTAGCAATGAAACTACCTGCTGTTGTTTGTTTACACTGCGTTTGAAGAAACAGGACTTTGTAAATAAACAGGATTGTGCCTTACCAATACCAGGCTCAGGTCATTCATTTTTCCTCCTAACAGAAACAAGCATAATTAGATTAAGATTAATAAAATGAGGACTCTTCGTCTTGGAAAAGAGATAACTAAGGGGATATGATAGATGCCTATAAAATCATGACTGGTAGGAGAGAAGGTAAATAAGGAAGTCTTATTTACTCCTTCTCATAACACAAGATCTTGGAGTCACCAAATGAAATTCATAGACAGCAGGTTTAAAACAAACAAAAGGAAGTATTTCTTCACACAATGTATAGTCAATCTGTGGATCTCTTTACCAGATTATGTTGTGAAGGCCAAGACTATAATGGGGCTCAAAAAAGAACTAGATAAGTTCTTGGAGGATAGGTCCATCAAAGGCTACTACCCAGAGATTGCTGTTTGTCAGAAGCTGGAAATGGGAGATGGGATGGATTATTTGATGATTACCTGTTCTATTCATTTCCTTTGAAGCACTTGGCACTGGCCACTATTGGAAGACAGTATACTTGGCTAGATGGACCATAGGGCTAAACCAGTATGGCCATTCTTACGTTCTTAACCTGGCAAGGCCTGATATACTGGTTAACTACTTGGACCAAGGGCAGTTTACCTATGATTGATTGAATGGCATTTGGCAAAATACATTATTACATTTTTGTGCACCTAGTACTTGCAGGGACTGGGTGTCACCAGCCTGTGACACTTCAGGGAGCCTGTTGTAGTTCTACTGTCATGACCCCATGCAATCATTGTCACGACACTGAGGCTACAGAAAGTTCCTTGTGCTGCTGCATGAGACCTTCACACAGCCTCCCCCATAGCCAGGGGATTGTCTTTGTCCTCCTTTCAATCCTGGCTGGAGGTCTCAACTCTATTACCTAAACCTTCATATTCTCCAAATCCCTTCCCTCATGAGGTACATATGGGACAAGGAAGGGATACAGACAATGTAGTGGTTCAGATGGTAGGGTTTAGGATAAATAGTAGTATGCTTACTTTGAACTCTATTATCACAGAAGAGGGCAAACTTAATAGGTGATCCAGTTACTGGGACAAGCCATCACCTACCATTACAGTGTTGGAGTGACTGCTGGACTGAGGCACCGGAGACAGGGGAAAGTAGTAGCCCAGCAAACTAATCAGTAGGCAACACCACTGGTAAGCCTAGGTGCTGTCACAATTTAGTGGAGAATGCAGGTAGTATCCCAGATCTGCTTTAAGGCTCAGAGAAAAAAATTACAAGGGAGAAGATACAGAAAAGGGAGTGGAAGTAGACAAACTGTTGAAGTGGCTGATGAGACAGCCAACAGCAACAGGTGACCCAAGAGAACCAGCAGAGAACCAGCTATTCCAATAAAAGGCAACCCAGCAGCAACAATGAGCTGCACAACTACATTGGTACAGACAGCAGTTCATTTGGGGATTAACTGTGCAGCAACAAGAGGAACTACAGTGCAAGGTACAGCAAATGGTAACCCTTTGATAGCTGCAGAAGACAAACATGAATCTTGCATTAGGGCTCCCAGACCTTAACACAGGCCCGAATATTCTGATGCAACTTGCAAAGATGAGCCTCAGAGATGACATGGAAGACTTCCCCATCACCTTTGAACAGGTCACCATTGTGGCACGGTGGCCATCTCAACACTGGGCTATTTTGTTCACACCTTACCTGACAACAAGGCCAGCTCAAACGATGTGTCAGCACTGATATACTGCAGCTGTGAAAGACTATGCATAGGTTCAGGTTGCCATCTTTGACAACATTGCCAAGACTTACCAGCGAGGGGTGAGACTGGGTGTTGCTACATAGGCCCAAGACATTGGCTGACACAGTGAGACTGACAGAAAAAATGGCAGACACTGAAATGTCAAGACCTGAAGCTGCTTATTGCAGGAGATCATTGCCTGTGGATCTCTGGGATACGCAAAGAGGGAGAAACTTGGGAAACCATATACCCAGTTTCACTTCACAATCTATAGCTATGATGAGGTCTGACCCCATGTGAACCAAATGGCTGTGGAAAAACCCAATCCTGAGGGAGAGTCCTCTTCAGGCACACAACTCCCCCTAAGTCAGACATAATACATGGCAGGTTCTTTGAATAGAAGCTGTTTTTGCGTGGATAGCAGAGTCATTTCCCATGCAACTGCCCCTTTATGGGCTTCAACGACAGCCAGCATGGACAGCTGATACCAGGGCTCAGAAAAATGACCTGACCAAGATGTTAGTCCTAGTGTAGGTCAATGTGGTAGAAGTGCCTGAACTAATGAACTCAGGCTGCAGTCAAAAGTTGATTTGGGAGCATATTTGGGCACTAACTCCTTCTTGGGCATACACAGGGATGTATGCCCACATTCCACGAAAGAGATACTGTTAACCATGGGAAGCCACACAGGACTAATATCAGTATAGGCTCCCATTCCAGCTTACCCGAAGATTCTAGGCATACATGAAAAAAATAGAGACCACTATCTGTCGTGCTCTGAATGTCAATGGGTGGGACCTAACAAAACCCCAAGGCCACTTTAGTTCCTCTTCTGATGATCGGAGCCTACTTCAAGAGGATCAATATGCACCTCAAGGGACTGTTGGGAAATAAAGCAGATAAATACCAACATATACTGGTAATCCTAGATTATGCCACATGGCACTATGGCTATGTCTACACTTGCTAAAATTAGTTTGAATTAGTTAGTTCGAACTAACTAATTTGAACTAATTTTAGTTAGTTCGAATTAGTGATCCCCATTCATTTCAATGTCCGGTTAGTTCAAACTAAGAAATTTGTTCGAATTAACATTGCCACATTGGTTAATTCGAACTAGTTAGTTCGAATTAACCCTTTAGTTCGAATACCCTATTCGAACTTATTAGTTTGAATTAAGGAAGCCCTTAATTCGAACTAACTAAAGCCTAGTGTAGCCATGGCTTTAGTTAGTTCGAATTAAGCCTCCTTAATTCGAACTAACTTGCCAGTGTAGACATAGCCTATGAGTCCATCCCTCTGCGCTTAACCACTATGATGACCATTACTCCTGCACTGATGACAAGGTTTGCTTGGGTGGGAACACAGAAGGAAATATTGCCTGATCAGCTTTACTTCACAGCTAATGAAGGAATTGTGCAGTCTGTTAAGACTTAAACACATTATTTTACAACTTTCAGACAGATACACTGGTGGAATGCTTCAATAAGATGCTGAAGGGGATGCTAAGGAAGTTCATAGTCTGAGGTTACTGTGAAAGATTGTTCCTACCCCCCTCTTATTTCAATCCATAAAATGCTGCAGGTGCCTGCAGAGTTCTTCCCAATTAAACTAGTATATGTAAGGCAGTCACACAGGTTTCTTAGTCTTCTCTGTAAGATGTGGAAAGAACAGAACCCTAATGCAATTGACAGGTGCAGTACATGATCCATTTGAGCGAAAATGTGGAGATCCTGAGGACTTTCACAAGCGAAAATCTGCTGAAGTCATAACAGAGATAGGAATGGAAGCCAGAATATGAGAATTAAAGCCCAGAGATAGAGTATAGCTACTGCTACCAACTTCAGAGTCAAATCTATTGGCCAGGTGGCAGTGACCCTTCAAGGTTGTGAAAGAGATAAGGACAGTCCATTATGAAGTCAACCAGCTGGGAAAAAGAAATGAGATACAGGTATACCATGTGAACCAACTGAAGGCTTGGAAGGACTCAGAAGAACTTCTCATAACTACAGGAAAAGAGATCTCATTATCCACTCTGTTTGGTCTCTGTCAGTTCAGGACCATACCCTTTGGTCGTCATGGCTACTTTCCAACAGCTGATGGATGAGGTACTATGACCCCATGGGCAATGCTCAGCAGCTTACATCCACAATATAGTCATTTACAGGTACACTTGGAATGTCAGTGCAGTTCTAAAAACTTGCAGGGAGGTACGATTAATGACCAACCCTGCCAAATGTAGGCTGGATGACTGGAAAGTGAATTATCTGAACTATGTGTGTGGGGGGTGAGGTGCAGGGAGGGAAAGGGGGAATTATGACTGCTGGTTGGCAAAGCCAAAACCTAGCAAAATATCCTGTCCCGATTATCAAAAAACAAGCACTTCTTGGGCATTGCCTGCTATTACAGTTGCTTTGGGGCAAAGTTTGGCATAACTATGTTCCCATTGATGGACCTGATGAAAGACACAAGTGCTATAAAAATACAGTGGTGAAAGCCCACTGGAAACAATGGAGAGACTTGTATTAACTTGAGGGGGCTTTGGACCAGACCCTGCCAGCATTAACTTTTAACCTGAAAAAAAAAATTACCCCACACTTTGACTAGTTGCTACTCTTTAATAGTTTGACTTCATAGATGTATTTGGTTATGGATGTGCCCCAAAAGATGTATTTGACTTCAACCAGATATTAATTTTCCAAATAACTATGAGCTCACGTTTGTCAAACATTTTCCAGTACTACTTTCGAAAATCATCCTTCAAATTTTAAAATTTGCTTGTTGAAAAAACATTAGAGACAGCAGTTCTAGAACACTGTACAAATTTCATTGTGCTAAAGATCTCAGCAACCATGGATAATGTTACTTGAAATTTACAGACTCTGGAGTTTATTTTGTCTGAATAATGTAAGGATAGAATACATATTCTCAATATAAACACAAAAGTGATAATGATCCAGGCACATACAGTGTTTCTGCTGTACTTATGGCTGAATTTATTTTTTCTTTCATTAGAAACCAATGCCTTCCTTTTACATCACCACACCATTTATCTACAATATTTGCTTTGTATAAGGTGAATCAAGTAGCAATAAAGTCTCAGCTAACTGAATAGACACATTTAGCCAATGAATCATACCGTCATCTAAAATAACTGCTTTTATTATTAATTTCCTTGACATCTAATTGCCTTTCAAAGAACTCTAATCCCAAGGGAAAATGATGTCTGCAACATTTTTGGACCACATTGTTGCAGAAATCTCATTCAAAGAACACACTAAGTAATCACGTGACTTCCTGCAGAAACTAATCCATATTATTCAGATTTGAAGTGTAAGCTTGTGTTTTGATTTTGGGCTATAGATCTGATCTCCTTGCTCTTATTCTAAACAAAATCAAACTAATGTAATTAATCAATTTGCATATGTAAACAACAATCCATTATGTAACGAACAAATTCTTTCAATAAAAAAGCAATTCTTAAATATAATGAACTTTACTAACCAATGCTATGTCCACACTTGAAAAGTTAAGTCGACCTAAAGATTGGTAGTAATTAAGTTGACTTAAGGAACTGCTTAAGTCAACTTAATATAAACCAGGTGTGGACGCGGCTTAATTTATGTCAACTTAAACTTCTTTAAATTGACTTAAATTGCCAGTGTAGCCCACGGTAAGGAGATAATGCCCAGAACTAAATGGACTGGTTTTTCCCATGAGAAAGGAAGCAAAAAAAGTGCCTTTGAAACAAATTGAAGTTCATTTTGAAAGGAATAGCTACAGTGCTTTATCTAGTTGTTAGGGTAAGGGTGGTCTGATGTTTAGAGGCCAGGAGGGCAATCAGGACACCAGAGTTCTACTCCTGTGACACTCATTTACTGAGTGACCTTGGATAAGTCATTTCACATATTTATGAATGGGGTCCTAGTTACCTGCCTTAAAGAGATGTCAAGATAAATTATTAGATGTTTCCAAAGCATACTGAGCACAGTCAAGCATCATTGGTCCAGTCCTCCCAAATGTGATACTCCCAACTCCAGCTGCTTTCAGAAAGCATATATTTCATCACAGAATCAGTTCTGTAAGCAATACAGTTCAGAATGTTTCAGCCCTGGGATTTTACATTTGTATGTCTGCTATTCTCTTTCCACCTCTAGATTTAAACTTTTCTACTCTGTTAATCTTTGTGACTTAAGATCTTGTTTCCTCAAAAATATCCAATTCTACTTTGCAGTGGAGATGAAATCATTTCTCTTCATTTCAACAGACTCAAGATTTAATTATCATTTTAGAAGCTCATCTGTTAAGATTTGACATCATTCATATTAAAAAGTATAAAACCACAATCTTTATTCAGCAATGAAGAAGAAGGCAAAGAGGCCAAAGAGGAAATATGAAAAAGAAACAGCTAAAGATATTAAGATACCTCGACATTCATTAAGTCCAGCAGACATAAGTCAGATGTGAGTGTGATGGTCTGTTTTATCATAAAGTGGCTAAAGGGGAAATGAAAGAAGATTAAACTATAGAGAAACTTTATATTAGTCTTGACTCCTAAGGATAAGGAGATTCCTGTTCAGAGGTTATATTTCATGAGCAATCAAAGAGCAGCACTGACAAAGACAGAGGTATCTAAGGAGAGTTAGCAGAACACAAGAAGCATAACAGCACAGCAGTAAATCACCAGGGCTGTATGGCATTCATCCACAAAGAAAGAGCTCTGTAAGAACTAAAAAGAAAAGTAGTTAATGAAAATAATGAATTCAGCAACAGCTCCTAAGGTCTGGAAGTTGGCCAGTACTGTGCTTATTCTTAAAAGGAGTACAAGGTGATTCTGGAATCACAGGCCAGGGACCTTTACTCACATACCAAGAAACTAGATGAGAGTATGAGCAAAACTCAGGCAGCGATTTTACCTGTTAGCAAGCTCCTTACACACTGCTGAAGCAACAGATAGAAGCAATAAATGCCCACATCTGGCTATGGGAGAATTCTGTAAGCTGCCCCATGCAGACCCCCTTTGTAAGCTCTAGTTAATTGCTTTGCCAGTGCTGGGGTGCGACACACTGCACTTCCTTCCCCGTAATCACTCTTAGAGTGTAATTGTTTGCTTAATGCAAAGAACGTCACATAAGATGTTTTTGAAATGCTCACACTGTACTGAACAATATTCTTACAGTAACATGTTTGTTGTAATGTCATGAGTAAGGTTATGAGTGCTCACCATGTGATGTGCCCAAAAAATGTGTCTTATGGCTTAAAACAGATGCAGGCAAAACTCTCCAAGGGTACATCCACGCTGGAGCCTTAGATCGACTTAAGAATGGTTAAGTCGCCCTACAGACCACTGCATCCACATTGGGCACTTATTAAGTCAACTCAGGCGCTACCTTAGGTCGACTTAATACCACCACCTCTGAAGGTCGACAACGCTTAAGTCGACCTTATTAAGTCAACTTAAGCTAGTGTAGATGGGGAGCACCCTTAAGTCAACCTAATTGTCCTCCAGGCCCCGGTGCAATGTGGGACAGCTACCCACAATGCACCACTCCTCCATCAACCTAGCACCTGCCAATGTGGACGCTGGCAATAGACTGGAGTTTTCAGAGTGGACTCGCTAAGTCAACTTAACAAGGTCTACTTTCAGTTGACTTAAAGTCGACCTTGTTAAGTCGACTTAATAGAGCCTCCCGTGCAGACGTACCCCAAGAACAGTGAGGCAGTTCACACCACGTTAAGGCTTCTATAGAAGTGAACAAGCCCAGCTCAACATTCCAGGAACAAAGGACTGGCTTAGACAACAACAAAGGAATATACAAAAGACTTTACTGACTCAGGCTATGAGGGCATTGTACATGAACATTGACACCTATTGACTCTAAAGGCATGTGCAGATTAACGCACGGGCTTATGGGTCCCATGTCCAGGGGCTCTGCGGTGCTGCATGAGTACCAGGGCTACCATGGGCCAGCGGCCGGGCTCTTCTCTCCTGCCCCACTCCTGGGCACTGAACATTGTAAGATGGCAGATGCTTGGGTTGCCTCTTTGACCTTAAGTCAACCTAACAGGCGGTAGTTATTAAGTCGACTTTAGGACGCCCTTAAGTCGACTTATTGAAAGCCCGGTGTGTCCATGGAGTAATTTAGGTTGACTTAAGCATTCTTAAGTCAACCTAAATTGCTAATGTAGACATAGCCAAAATGTCTGGGAAAGTCGTTTTGACTTAAATATCAATAATATCATAACCATAAAGCTTTCAGACTTATCTTGTAGACCATGTGGGTTGTCCAGTTAGACTATCTCTGTCTAGCTTAGAAGTTTTCTTCTACAATGCACTCATATATTGACATCCCTACATTCTCTTCCACAAAGTCTGAGGTGTATTCAGAGACTCTGGCATGCAGCTACAAGGGTTTCATAAGCACTGACAGCACTATGCCTTTAAAAATGCCCTCAGTGACTCAAAACTTTGACTATTCAAACTAATCAACTTGCCCCACCCCACCAACATCTCATGAAAATTATCCTGTACTACATCAAATCATTTCAAACCTCATGTAAAGACTATCAGTAGGACTGCTATGCATGTTTAGATAAGTGTAGTTCTTGGCTGGCCTTCACAATCTGTGGCTATGACTACACTTATTGACTTTGTTAAGTCGCCTTAGCATGTCTATACTGTATATTTAGGTTGACTTAAAGTTGACCTTGTTAAATCCACCTAGAGCGTCTACACTAGATGCTTAAGTCAACTGGCAGGGGCGAGGTTGACCTAGGAATTGTGCAAGGTGGGAAGTGTGGCATGTGGGACCCAAGATTTGCCCCCCCCTCCCCTGGCCACTCCCATAAAAGAGGAAGTGAGCTCTGCACTTTCTCCATTGTGCCTGGCAACATGGAAGCTGAGCAAGTCAGGGACTGGACTCTTCTCCTTTCCCAGGCAGCTGCATGATGCCTGTCAGCTATTGCTAAGGCTGCTTGTGCTTTGGAGCAGACGTTGCTGGCCAGCTGACAGCGCTGAGGCAGACACTAGCCTGCCCCCCACCTTGCTGCCCCAGCAAGCTGCTGCACTCACCAACGTGTGCTCTGTGTCTCGTCGCCTCTGGGCACATGCAGCCAGCACTGACTGGTGGGAGTGGATCGTCTTGACCACCTGGGGTGACGACCTATGGCTTCAGAACATTCGGATGAGCAAGCGGACCTTCCTCGAGCTGGTCCGTGAGCTCACCCCGGTTCTGCAGCACCTGGACACTCGGCTTTGACCCACCCTGCCCGTAGACAAGCGATTGGCCATCGCAGTGTGGAAGCTGGCAACCCCGGACTTGTACCACCCTGTGGCCCAGCAGTTCGGCATCGAGAAGGCCACTCTGGATACCACCCTTATGCAGGTGTGCAGGGTAATCAACCACATCCTGCTAACCCGCCTCGTCACCCTGGGCAACCTGTACGACTTCCTCGACAGTCTCGCCGGGCTCGGCTTCCTGAACTGTGGGGGCATTGTGGACACCACCCACATCCCCATCTGAGCCCCGGAACACCATGCCAGGGACTATGTCAATTGGAGGCCCTGGTGGACCACCACGGGATCTTGCAAAACATCTATGTCAGCTGGCCAAGGAAGGTGCACAATGCACGGATCCTGCACAACTCCACCCTGTACAGGCGAATGCAGGCAAATGCAGGCGGGCACCTTCTTCCCCGAACAAACCACCACCATCGGGGATGTGCAGGTGCCCATCCTGATAGTGGGAGATGTCACCTACCCCTTGCTCCCCTGGCTTATGAAGCCATATACGGGCCGCATGGATGACAGCAGGGACCTCTTCAATCAGAGGCTCAACCGGCGCTGCAGCATTGTCGAGTGAGCCTTCGGACACCTGAAGACCCACTGGAGGGCCCTCCTGTCCTGCTTGCAGCTCGGCGAGAGCAACCTGCTGGAGGTTGTCAGCATATGCTGTTGCCTGCACAACCTCTGCGAGCTGCAGGGGGAAAGGGTGCCTCACATCTGGGAAGCCGAGGCCGAGTGGCTCGCTGCGGCATATGAGCAGCCCAAAGACACTCAGCCCCAGACTGAGTGGGCCCAGCAGTGAGCACAGCTAATATGGGATTAGCTGAGGGCCCACTTTGACAGCGAGGACTGCTGAAGGGTGGACCTGCTCCCAGGCCCCATCACCTCCTCCCCCAACCCCTGCCTGTCCCCCCAACCCCACGCACCTGTCTCCCCCCGTCCCCAAACCAATAAAAACCACAACAGAAGGTATAATGGTGTACAGGGTGTTTATTCAGAGAGGGAGATGAGGGTTGGGAGCTGCAGGATTTGGGACATTTGGGGGGAGTGAAGAGGATTTGGGGGGAGGGGCCGGTGCTAGTGGCCTCCAGAAGGCGGGTCCCAGGCCTGCTGACATCCGCCTTGGGTTCTGGCCCGCCACGGAGGAGAGCTGCTTCTGGGGCACAGGGTGGGGCCCTGAGGGAACAGGCGTTCCTCCAGGCGCTCCAGGGACTGGGTCTGCCATGCGATGAAGTCGAGCATTTGCTCGAGCAGCCTCTGCTTGACCCTCCGGTGGCCATCGTCCTGCTCTGCCGTGCTGCCAGGCATGCTTTGGTCCGCTCGCTGACGTGGACTGGTCCTCAAGGAGCTCGTCCCACAAGCAACACACCTTTCTTGTCCTCCTGATCGGGCCTGTTGGGGCACTGGGAGTGCCGCATGTCAAGGGCACAGGGGATGCTGGGGAGAAGCAAAGAAGAGGGTCCCTCTCATTAGCTCATGTGGTGTGCAGCCTAAGAGTAGTTGCTGTCCCCTGAGCATCCCCCCTGCTTCCCAGTCCCTGTCCTTTGGGACAGGGACCCCATGGTACACGCCGGCGTGCATTGCTGCCCAGGTCGGATGCAGTGTCCACAGTAGTGAGCTGCGGGCTACCCTGCCTTGGGGGTTCTCTCCTGAGGCCACGTGCCAGTGGTGTTGGGTGCATGCTGTCTGGCCTTGGTGCTCCTGCCTACGGTTCCCCCTGGCAACTCAACTCCAGACATGCCACTGCACCACTCGCCTCCGGGTCCATCCCCCTCCACATCCACCACCCAGCCTCCAGCCCCTCTGCCCATGTGGGAGCACCTTCCCCCCCACTGACCCTGGGCCCCCCCTGCAGTCCCTGTCCCACAGGCATGCCCAGCTCTGCCTGCAGGGAGAAAGGTGGGAAGCACTTACCAGCAGGTGCAGCAGGTGTCCGCGGTACAGGCCCCTCGCCTGGGTCTTCTGGGGCAGGGGGAACCTGCTCCTCTCCCTCCTGCTGTGAGGCTGGGTTGGCCTTCAGGGAAGGGCTGAGCTCTGGGCTGGCAGCTGGCTCCAGGGCTGATGAGGTGCCCTCCTGCTCCTGCTGCTGGCTGGTCTCCCCTTCCTCCAGCACTGCAGTCTCATCCCCCGAGCCCTCCTCCTGGTCATCGTCGAAGGGGGGCTCAGCGGAGTTGATCATGTGGGCTAGGAGGCTGCCACTCTCCTGCCCCAGGAAGGCATGGAGCTGCTCATAATAGCAGCAGCTGGCGATGGGGGCTGCCCCCGTTGCCTCCTGGGCCTTCTGGTACCCCTGCCACAGGTCTTTGATTTTGACCCGGACCTACTCGGTGTCCCGGGTGTGGCCCTTGGCATCCAGGGCCTGGGAGATGGAGGCATACACCTCTCTATTCCAATGTCTGCCCTGCAGCCTGGAGGCAACTGCATCATCCCCCAAAATGGCCAGCAGGTCCAGCATTTCCTGGTGGCTCCAGGAAGCAGCTCATTTGTGGCGCTGGCTGCTCTACTCTGCCATGCTTGCAGAGGCAGGCCTGGCCAGATCTGAGGTGTAGGGAGGACAGGGCTATGTCCTGCCCTGTGGTTGGCCAGAGCAGGCTTCCTGTGCCAGGAACTCTGGGAGGGAGGTCGGGACGGGGGGGCGGAGGGTTCTGGAGGGCAGTTAGGTCGACTTAGGGCTACGCCGTATCTACACTGGCTTAAGTCAACTTAATAAAAGTCGACTTAAGTGCTAGATCAAATTAAAACGAGGTGTTATTAATTCAAACTAACTTTTCCTTAATTCGACTTAAGGAGCAGTTTAAGTTGAATAAAGGAAAGCCCAGTGTAGATGCAGAGTAAATTAAATCAACTTAAGCCTCCTTAAGTCAACGTAATTTCTAAGTGTAGATGCACCCTGTGAGAGCCTATGGTGCCACAAGTGAAAGGAAGATGTATGCCATCATGCTCCTCTATCAGCACCAGTTCTACTGCTAAAAAGGAAAGGTGCTGCTGGCAAAGAAAGTGAGCAGAACTTGCACAAACCCACAGATGCCTCCAAACCGTGGGACTTCAAGAATGTATTTACTTTGTCTGTACTAAAGACAGGTTCTAGATATATGGATCTATGGTTACATGAAGATGATGGCCAGCAGAGAGAATTTTCACCATCAAGATGTAAGTGGTATTTATTTTTCAGGAACATCTGTGCAGAAAATTCAGTTTCACAAAATAAAGGGAAAAGTACTTCCTTTTAGCACTTCACTCAAGCTGTGGGGATTTGTTCTGCTCTTGAGTGCCTCACTGTGATGGCTGTGTTCCATCTCAGTACCTGTGAGAGGATATCTAAGGTTATATTTCCAAGCTCTGTTTACTGGGACTGCTTTACTTTCCCTGATTGCTGCAAATTGCTATTTTTGCTAAAAAATAATCCCTCTCTCACTGACAATCATACTGCAGAGAATGTTTTAAGTGATAAGTGGCAAAACACAATAGCTAGTCAGTCAGTCAAGAAAATAGTGAAGATTGGATGTGCTGCAGTCTCATACAGATCTATCCTCCTGCATTGCACATCAATGTGAGCCTCACAATGTAAACTCATAAAAGCACTTTGATAGCTACCCAGTCGTCAATCATCACTACATTTTTCAACCACCTGATAGCTGCACTTGATTGATTGATTGATTAATTGAATTCTTATTTGGATTTCGCTATCACCACTGTAGGTGTTTTCAGATGCCTGTTTCCTTCAAGATCTACCCTTCTAAAAAATAGAGATTGATGAACCACATAGGTGTTCTGACTCACTGGTGTGAGAAACTGATTTAAATAGTTTTCTCTAAGATGCCTCACTTCCTCTTCCTGCCTTCTTAACCTTTTCACTATCTACCATGTTTTTTTCAATAGTCTTGTGCTTTAAAGTCCTCCCACTATATATATGGTCTTATAGTTTATTTACTTTCTCTTTGAAAACTTTACCTCAACTCTCCAATCCCTTAGAGAAAGGTAAAATGATATCTTTTGTCACCTATTATTGTGTGCTACAGCTCCATATTCTGTTTGTCCTTTTATATCAGAGCCATACTTCCTACTGACAATTTTATGGCTCATTTAGTTCTCTCTACAGTTTCTCTCCCATTCTGTGTTCTATAGAGTATACTCATTTCTCTATTTCTTAACCTGCACAAATTAAAAGTCATGAGCTATATGTCTGGTCATATATGCCTAATCTATTTACATCTCTTTGGATTTGATCCCTTTTCTTCTACACAATTTGCTGGTCCAATTATTTTATTGCCACCTGGAGATATGGAAACCATATTAATGATACTTTATCTTCCTCTAAATCATTTAGGTACACAGTGAATGCATAAGACCTGTCCTTGTGGTGTTATGCTGTGCGGAAAGACACTTTTTAAAATTTAACTTTGGTGCTACACTGTACCAGTCATTTCATTATTCCACTGACACTAGTATCTCTATTTTTTAAAAAGTTTCTCCTTGTAAGCTTTAATGCTCTCATACCCATTTCTAATAACAATTCAATATTGCTAATTAATTTATTTGATTAATTTTCTGCTGCCAACATATTTGTTTCTTATTTTCACCTCTGAAAACAGATCTACACTAGAAGCACTATCTTGACCTATTGCCAAAGTACATCTGGCGAAGCTCTATGCCAACAAGACAGCACTCTACCATTGGCATATTTAATATACCACCATGAGACGCAAAAGCTATGTTAGTAGGAAAGCTTCTTCCACCAACATAGCAAGTGTGTGGATGGTGCTTAGGTCATTGTAACTTTCATTGTTCATGAGGTTGTCTTTTTCAGAGTGACAAATTATATCTACTTAAGCAGTAGTATAGGCCTGCCCTCAACTACATTACCTTACCCTGTGTGGGATAGGTGAGAATATTCTTTATTTACTGGATCACACTTTATATTAGATAGACATACATGTTTGAGGTTGTAGAAAACTCTGGTATTTTGTTACACTATATTCTTTGAGAAATAACATATGATTTTGTAATTAAAAACTGTAGCATAATGCACAGACAAAGGAAAGCTGAACTAGTTGCACATTCATTTTTACTTTTGCATGCCTTGACTTTAAAAGTCCTTAGCTATAGACGTTCAAATTGCCTGACACTTGGTGAGTTCACGTATGGATGGAAGCCATCTCTGAAAAGGTGTGATCCGAACTGGAACTGTGTGTGACATGGATCACCTACTAGAGTGTTTATGTTATAAAGGCTTTAGAATTCCTTTCTTTGGAAAGTTTTACTTTGCTAAGTGGGAAGTGCATTTTCTAGACAAAAAGGTACTTGGTGCCCAGTTCTAATAATTAATGACAATAGATTAACTTAATGGTGCTTCTGAAATGAGTAATGCCTAGGGCTAAGTACTGATACTCTGACTTGCCCTGAACAGTAATGTAGGGTTCAAGCTGGCAAAGTATGAGCCTTCTCATTCTTAACAAGTAAAGCATATGAGCATGTACTTAATTTTAAGCATATGAGTGGTCCCACTGAGATCAACCGGAATTAAAGGAGAGTGAAGATATCAGAAAATGGGCCAGAGAGCTTCTATCCTATGCTTTATCATCTACAATATTTACTTTGAAAAAAATCTGTTTCTACTTCTCTTTCATCCATATCTACTGAATTTTTTGCAGGCAATATATCTAATCCCAACACTTACAGAAACCATAATCATTTTACCGTCACTAACTGAACTTTTAAAGTAAACTTCCAAAAAGATTGTATACTGTGCTAAGTTAAACGTTTCCCAGCAACATCATTTGTCAAGCAGCAGAACTTTTAAAGGTAATCATAGAATCATAGGGTTGGAAGGGACCTCACGAGGTCATCTAGTCCAACCCCCTGCTAAAAAGCAGGACCACTCCCCCTAAATCATCCCAGCCAGGGTTTTGTCTAACCGAGCCTTAAAGATCTCCAAAGATGGAGAATCTACCACCTCCCTAGATAGCCCATTCCAATGCTTCACCACCCTCCTCGTGAGAAAGTTTTACCTAATGTCCAACCTTGACCTCCCCAGCTGTAATTTGAAACCATTGCTCCTTGTTCTGTCCTCTGTTACCCTCGAGAACAGCCTAGCTCCCTCCTCTTTGGAGCAACCCTTCAAGTAGTTGAAGGTTGCTATCAAATCTCCCCTCAGTCTTCTCTTCTGTAGACTATATAAGCCGAGTTCCTTCAGTCTCTCCTCATAAGTCATGTGCCCCAGTCTCCTAATCATTTTTGTTGCCCTCCGCTGGACTCTTTCTAATTTGTCCACATCCTTTCTGTAGTGGGGAGCCCAAAACTGGACACAGTATTCCAGATGCGGCCTGACCAGTGTTGAATAGAGGGGAATTATCACATCCCTCGATCTGCTGGCAATACTCCTACTGATGCAGCCTAATATGCCATTGGCCTTTTTGGCAACAAGGGCACACTGTTGGCTCATATTCATCTTCCCGTCCACCATAACTCCCAGGTCCTTTTCTACAGCGCTGCTACTTAGCCGATCGGTCCCCAGCCTGTAGCAGTGCATGGGATTTTTCCGTCCTAGTGCAGGACTTTGCACTTGTCTTTGTTGAACCTCATGAGGTTTCTTTCAGCCCAGTGTTCCAATTTGTCCAAGTCTCCCTGGATCCTGTCCCTGCCCTCCAGAGTATCTACCATTCCCCCCAACTTGGTGTCATCTGCAAACTTACTAAGCACGCAGTCTATTCCATCATCAAGATCATCTAGATCATTAAAAGATCATCTTAAAAGAAGTAAAAATGGATTTTGTTTTTAAAAGGGTAGGGGAATAGGGAGCAGCCAGGCAGTGACACTGGAAGGGAGGGAGAGTGAATTTTTGTTTTTTCAATTGTTATCTACTCTGCAAGACTCTGTGATGATTTGAGTCCCAAGAAGTGCAATAATGCCATCACAAGTGCCTAGAGCAGGCCATCTGAATGGGAGAGAGGTTGCTCTATTGTTAATTGTTAAATTTAGTTCACACCTATTTCACTTCAATGGCTCCTTAATATTTTAGATAAAGAATATCTTTTTTACAATTTCTCCCCTCACCCTTCAATAAACTTGTTAATATTCACAATGAGTATGTTCTGAGGTGTCCCCCCCAAAGACATCATTCAGTGAACAGGAAAGATCAACTTCACAATCCCACTATTTCCCAGGTAAAAGATAAGGAAAAATGAAATCCCACTGATCAAAAAAGCTTCTCTGGCCTCTTATATATACTGTCAAGATACAAATAAAAAGGACACACCGATTTAAAAAAAAACTCATTTCTATGGTATTTGTGAATAATAGATCTACAATCTACAATTTTCTTCTAATAGCCCACACCATCTATTGAATTGAATTGATTTGTTTGTTCATTAATTTGTTTGAAAAAAAAAAAACCCATGGCTTACAATAAATGAACATTAGTTCTGTTAATTTTAAATGACCATACACATCTACATTGTGAAAAATGTTGCAAACTGAATCATTTCTGCTTCTTATGTTCCTGCCCAGAAAACAATATTTTTTTCAGGGAATTTTTCTTCAGCATATCCATAGGAATGACAGATATAATTGCCAGGGGGCCTTTCAACCACCTCTAAGGAGCAGGATGCATCTGCAAAAAAGGCTATGGCTCTCTTTCAAAGCTTCAGATGTATTACCAAAAAAGCACACATAAATCAAATTTATGTAAAACGTCTCTATGCATTCTGAGGCCCCTGAGCTACTGAAAGTGAAATCCTTCACAAATTCCCTGGAATGTGCTATTTTGTTCTGACAGTAAATGTTGTTTTGCTTGGTGCTTCAGGGGTCAGCAACCCCCGGCACGCGACCTGGGGCCACAAGAGATGCATGCCGCCGCTCACCCCCATTCGCCACGCTTCCCTGTTGGGGAGCGCAGCCAGCAGGGAAAAAGCAGTTTCGGCGTGGGGCTCCTGGCCCCTGCTAGCCCTGCCCCTTGCTGGACAGGGCTCCTGGTGGGGTGTGGGGCAGGTTGGCCCCGCCCAGAGCCGTAGGCCCACTGCCTGCAGGAGCCAGCCCCGGCCCAGGCCCTGGCCCCAACAGGAACCAGAGACTGGCTGCTGGTGGGTGCCGGCCCTGCCGCCAGCCAGCCAGGAACCCGAGGCCTGGCCCCACCCCCGGCACCTGTTGAGGGTGCAGTGGATGGCGCTGGCACGGGGGGGTGCTGGCAAAGGTTGCCGACCCCTAATCTAGTTAAATGAGGGAATTTCACACAGTTTGCTATTATGTACAAAACCAACTTTCTTATACAGCATGAACACAAACACTGACCCTAACTTCTTTAACAGTTCTGAACTTGGTATGTGTTATGTGATTATAACTAATCTCTGTTTATAGGGCCTGTTTATTATGTAAATGTTGCCTGTGATCAGACTATCTTGTAGAAGCAGGATATTAAACTGAAAGATGGATCCTAGTACACACTGATGTTAACTTCTTTGAGCAAAATTAGTGCTTATCCTATCTGTAAAGCACTATGATGAAAGCCTCTTGTACTATATAAAAATGTTAATTACAACTAATAATACAAGTAATAATAATGCAATGGTGAATGATGGTTCAAGACATAACAAAGATTGCCCACCCCCTCTGTCAAATTTAGAGTGACTGTGATGAAAGACTAAAATGCATATGGTCCCTGTCCCATAGCTTTACCTAAAGTGGTCTGAGCTGCCATAAATGTCTGAAACTTAGTTTAAGTTTAAAATGTAACACTAATAATATTAGCAGCTAAATTCACCGGAACATTTATGGCAGGGGCCATATATAGTAAGAAATGCCCTGTGCCATCATAATCCAATGTCTCTTGTGACTCATTGGTGGCAGGCTGTATATTCTCTCTCCTTATTTTACAAACTGCAGAGTTGTTCCATTTTATGGGACAGGACGTTCGTTAGACCTTCTGTTCAAGTGCCTTAAAGCCATAATCCATTATTGCTCTGCCATTAGTAGTGACAATTTTTATACATAGCCATATTCTCTAATTTCAATGGGAGATAGCATAATTTATGGTGACTCATCACGTCTCAGTTAATCAGGAATTGAAACAAAGGCATGGAAGGGGGAGAATGATTTGGCCATGCTTGAATAATGCATATATAATTTTATTGTTTCAGCATGATATAAAGAAAGGGAGGAATACAGAAATCACAGGTATTAGAAACATCTGTTCTTTGTAAACACAGTTTTCATCAAATGTCAGTATAATTGGGAATAAGGATTGCTGTAGGCTCTTAGTGGGTTGGATCAAGTCAATGCCCTGCTCTTTGGGAAGGAGCTGATTAAAAATATAAGTATGCTTGTTTATATCTCTGATTTACAGATCTATTAGTTTTGCATAAGTGCAAAGTATCATCATCATGGTTTGAGACTTTATCCTGGAAAGTGCCGAAAACATCTCATGTGGTCAATGGAATTTGAAGATGCTCAGTACATTAGTGGAGATACTTACCATCTGGGAAGATACATCTTAACATCTGTGCAGGCTGGGGAGGCATAGGAATCTACTAAGCAGGTTGAGGATGGCTATTCCTAATCAAATGCCATAACTGTAGCGGATCCTATACAAACATCCTCCTTCCTTCTCCACTGGCTGCTAATTTCTGAACTCATTGGGTAGATACTGAGTAGAAACCTATCATTGAAGGAATTAAGACAGGTCTGACCTGAAGCTTGGAGTTAATCCATTAAAAACTTATGAGGTTGCAGTAGAGTTCAGTTACAAGAACTATGAAGACCAGGGATTTGAAAACAGGTACAAGACAGTGTGCATCCCTAATCTGGGCAAAATATTATCATTTTAGATAAGATTTAAAAATATAATGAACAACCCATATGTGTTTGAAAGAACAAATGGGAATGTAAAGGAAAAAGGAGGAATAGGTCTGAAATTAAAATCCTTTCACCACTTCAATTCTCAGGTATTCTTTTTCACAAGGAAATGAGATTTAAACACTCTAAGGACTTGTGTGTTCACAGTTGAATTGCCTGTGGACTTGAAAGCAGATCTGCCTATGGTTACTGAGAAATACCTGAGAAAAGCAGTCCAGAAGCTGTGAGGACTATCCGAATAATATAAAATGTCATTTTACAGATCAGGCTATTGAAATATTGTCATAACCCTTTGCTGAATGATGTGTGACTTTGTGCTTTGCTGAATAAGGATGGATTTAAGAATGGGTTTAAAGTTAATTCTGTGTTTTGAGTCACTATGGGTGCATCTACATTTATAAATTAAGTCGACTTAAGCAGACTTAAGTTGACTTAATTTACTCCACATCTACGCGGGGCTTTCCTTTATTTGACTTAAGCTGCTCTTTAAGTCGAATTAAGGAAAAACTAATTTGAATTAATAACACCTGGTTATAATTCGAACTAGTGTTTAAGTCGACTTTATTAAGTCGACTTAGCCAGTGTAGATGCCCTAAGTCGACTTGGTCGACCTAGGGCGGGGGGTGGGGTGGGGACAAGGGAGTCCTGCATGGCTCCTTTGTCTCCAGGGGCCGCGGTCCTGGGGAGAATTGCTTCCCAACCAGGGCTACATTGTCCTGGCCAGAAGGGAGCCTGCGCTCCTTTCTCCCCGGGACTTGAGCGGTCCCGGGAGAAGGGAGCCGGGAGAGCCGCCCGCGGCTTCTTGGTCCCATGGAGAGCCAGCTTTTCAGCACTGTTTCTCCCGAGACAAGCTGCCCGCAGCTTCTCGTCCCAGGGAGAGCCAGCTGGCTCTCGCTGGGATGAGCCACAAGCAGCTTCCTGGTCTGGGGACAACCAGCCCTGCAAGGCTGGCTCTCCCTCCACCTATCCAGTCAACTTAGAGAGTCTAGTGTAGCCTCTCTAAGTCACTTAATAAGGTCGACTTAAAGTCGATGTTAGAAAGTTGACTTAAGAAAGTCGAACTAACTTTCTGAGTGTAGACATAGCCTAACTGACTTGGCCAAGGACACAGAGATATTCTGTAAAGAGTTGGAAACTGAATGCAGAATGCCTGACTGTGAGTCACTGGTTTAAGCACAAGATACCGGTAACATTCACTCTCTATTTGTTACCAGAAGCAAGAGAGAAAAATAGGAAGAAGGTGTTTCACTAACATTTTGAATACATCTGTAGCCATTAATGTTGTCTAAATGTTTTTCCGCTTTGTTTGAAGGTTCCATGGGCTGTTTGTTATAGACCTCATCTCTCTTCTTCTCCTCAGTGATCAAGGTTGCCTTTTCAACTGCAGTTTATGACCCAAAAAGCCATTTTCTACAATAGAAACTGGATGTAATTACATATATGTGACTCTGCACTTCAAATAGCACCCAAGAGCCCCCATATTTTCCATAGTCATATAATTATGATAGTTTTGTATAAAGTATGCCTCATGCAATATTTTAAAAGTATTGATTTGCTGAACATTAATAGCCTGTTGGACTGCATGTGCAAGCATTATATTTGGAGTTAGGAAGTTTTGCTTTATGTGTTAATGAAATATGTTGTGAAGTTAGGAGCACACACAACCAGCCTTTACAACAAAAGATTAAGTTCCAAAGGGGTAGCCATTTTAGTCTAGTTCAGCAAAACGAACAAGGATTAGCCATCAATAGCCAAATGGATGATTAATGGCTCATCAACATATAATCCACTGTTCCAGAGACTCCTTGGAGAAGACAGGCAAGCAATGGCAACTGCCTTACACCTACTTCACAGCAAGGATATATCTAGTACCTGGGAGTGGTATAAAAAGAGAGATGCTGACATCATCATTTGGCCTCTCTCTTCCCATATGAAAGACAAAGACTTTGGACGGGATGATGATGGTCTCAGGGCGGAAGATAATACCAGCCTGTATACTGAGGCCTTGTATACACAATCACTGTATTGCGCCTTAAAAATCATTACCGCGCGACAGCTAGCACAGTGTACATACGTGCAACGGTGATGTTGCGCGTCAAGCGCCTTGCTGTAGCGCAATCCAACAACCACTTTGAGGAGAGTGGTAACAGCTGTTGCGTATCATCTGTTGCGCGTTTGTGCTCGTGTGTACGCTTACCGCGCAATGATCGGCCTCCGGAAGTGTCCCATCATTCCCAAGTCGTCCTCTCTGGACTTCCCCCCACCCGCTCTTTGTCAGTGACGAAACTGTCCCCGCCCAGAGTTGAATCCCGGGATTTTCAAATATTTCATCAGTTTCATTTCCTGGTCTTTTTCTCGTGGAGTGCAGTGGAGTGCAGCAGTGTTCCCAGTAGCAATGGCGACCCGTCGCGGAAGACGCACACCCCTTTGGTCCACGGCAGAGGTGCTTGACCTGATCAGCATCTGGGGAGCGTTCGCTGTGCAGGCGCAGCTTCGCGGCAGCAGACGAAATTACGATACATTTGGCATGATTTCTCGGGCAATGACGGAGAAAGGTTATGATAGAGACACATTGCAGTGTAGATCAAAGGTGAAGGAGCTAAGAATCAGCTATCAGAGAGCGAAGGAGGGAAACCGGCGATCGGGATCAGCGCCTGCTACATGCAGGTACTATCAGGAGATCGGAGCCATCCTCAGTGGTGACCCCGCAACAACTCCAAATACCACAGTGGACACATCTCTAACCACAGATGAAGTCAATGCCACAACGGAGCTGGATGAGGACCTTGAGGAGGTGGCGGGGGAGACGGAGGAGGACCCGGGGCAAAGCGTGGTAGCGTGTAGCCAGGAGCTGTTCTGCACCCCCGCTGATACGTCCTCTCAAGAAGACATTAATTGCAGCATGTCCCTTGAGTCGGCTGAGGGGGCTCTGGTAAGTTTCTGATTTGTAATGCTAAAAGTCTGTCTCACGTTAAAATATCATTGTGCGTTGCGGGGGTGCTTGCTGTGTCTCCCCGCTGTGCACGCTCCTTACTCCCCATCCATGAGAAGGGCATCAACACAAGCAGTGATTGTGAAGTAATCATCTGCATTTAGGTCAGTAAATGATTCTTCAATGTACCTCCAGAGCCTAGTACTCAGATTGGATGGGATGGCGTTTGTGCCAACGCTCCCAAAGATGGACACTTTGCCCCGCCAGCTGCAAAGCACAGCCCTGGGAACCATGGCCGCAAACAGTGCTGCAGCATACGGTCCCGGCTGGCTGCCAGAGGCATGTAGGAGATGTATTCTAGCAGGCAGGGGCACTCTGAGGAGAGCGATATCGGGTTACATCTCGGTGCCCAACACTGATTATTAGCCCCCAGTAAAGCTGTCTACTAGGACGTACCTTGTCCGCTTCAGCAAGGCATAGGGTGTTGACCGCACTGCACCTTCCAGAGTAATGTGCTACTGGAAGGTTAATTTTCTTATCTTGGCTATGTGTAAACTGCAGCTTGACAATTATTTCTTTCTTTAGAACAGACCTTGAGAAGGCCGTTGTCTACTCCCGCTGCCCAAATGAGAAACATTCGGCAGCGTGCACGAAGGAACAGGGAGGATATGTTTCAGGACGTGTTGAAAGCTACACAGGAGTCCTTGAAAACTGCACAGGAATCCTCCTCTGTGACTAGAGCATTCAGAGCTGAATACCAGCAGATGTTGAAAACACACACCGAGGAACTGATAAGCATCATGAAGGAGCAAACAGAACTGTTCAAGAGCATGATCGCTTTGCAGTCCCAGGCGATTAATGATAGGGCTCCACTACAGACACTGCAGCCGCGTCTGCCTCCCACCCCCCTGTAGTCCCTATAAGAATTTCTATGAAGTGCACCCGTCCCACCATAGCATTCCAACAACTAGCTCTCCCCCCCGTACTTTCTAGAGCCCCGCAGCTACACACACCTGTAACCCCAACCTTCTAAGTTTGAATAAAAACAGAATAAAATCATTTGATTAAGGCTTTATTTTTACACATGGCTACTTTCATAAGGTGCATCAGATGCATCCTAAAAGAAAACTAGGGGAGGGCATGATTGAAATGCTCCCTGAGTGCCTCCCTTATGCGAGAAGCTTCCCCTTTAGCCCCCCTAATACTCCTGGTGGCTGGCTGTTCGTAGGCCTCCTCGAGGTGCTGTGCCTCCGTAGCCCACACTGGGCAAAACTTTTCTCCCTGACTTTCACAAATATTATGGAGGACACAACAAGACGCAATCACAGCAGGGATGTTGTCCTCCGACAAGTGCAGCCACCCATACAAACAGCGCCAGCGGCCTTTTAAACGGCCGAAGGCACACTCCACAGTCATTCTGCAGCGGCTCAATCTGTAATTGAACCGCTCCTCGCTGTGATCTAGGTTCCCGGTGTACGGCTTCATGAGCCATGGCATCAGTGGGTAGGCTGGGTCTCCGAGGATACTGTGGGCATCTCCACATCCCCCACTGTAATTTTTTGATCAGGGAAAAAGGTACCCCCTTGCAGCTTCTGGTACAAACCGGAGTTCCTGAAAATGCGGGCATCATGCACCTTTCCCGACCACCCAGCATTGATGTCAGTGAAACGCCCCTTGTGATCCACAAGTGCTTGCAGCACCATGGAGAAGTAGCCCTTCCTGTTGATGTACTCGGTAGCGAGATGATCCGGTGCCAAAATAGGGATGTGTGTGCCATCTATGGCTCCCCTGCAGTTCGGTAATCCCATGGCAGCAAAGCCATCCACAATCTCGCTAACATTCCCCAACGTCACCGTCCTCCGTAGCAGCACGCGACTTGTGTTAGGGCTATTCCGACGGTGCACCTCCCGACTCCAAACTGGTTTGCAATGGACCGGTAGCAGTCAGGAGTCGCCATCTTCCAAACAGCTATCACTACATGCTTCTCCACAGTGAGGGCTGATCTCATGTTGGTGTCTTTATGTCGCAGGGCAGGGGCCAACTCTGAGCACAGTTCCAGAAAGGTTGCTTTCCGCATTCTAAAGTTCTGTACCCACTGCTCGTCATCCCACAGCTGCATAACAATGCGATCCCAACACTCGGTGCTCGTCTCTCGTGACCAGAAACGGTGTTGGACCATGTGCAGATGGTCGGTGAAGGTGCTGAGCAATGCGGTGCTGTTGCTCTGCATGGCATCGATCAGCCGCTGATCCTCTGTGTCATCCTCTGGCTGGGAATTCATAACGTAATGAGCAACCATCCGAGATGTGTTCAGCATGTGGAGGGTGAGAGTGGAGACCAGAGCAGGATCCATGCTGACACTGATTTTGTTGCTTTCCAATGGCGTGCTCCGTGCAAACACTATTGAAAATAGGCGCGAGTTGCTATTGGCAACACGGAAGACACTAAGAAAACGCACTGCACCACGGGAAACATCTAGTTTACCCATGGTGCTTTGTGCTCCTTTCCTTCATCCATGATTCCAAGCGCGGACTCAGGGAAAATGGAACACTGGCATACGTGCCCAGAATTCAGTGCGAAAATGCGCATTACAGCGAGGAATTCTGTGACGGAACAAGGAGCGACGTGTGTACGCGCTACACCGCGATCAACATCACGTGCTTCTTATGGCGCTGTTCAGAAGTTGCGCTATAATCTGATCGTGTAGACAAGGCCTCAGTGACTGTAATCTGCTTGTGCCACCTATCACAATGAGACATTGTTTGATTCAACTCTTGTTTAGGATTAAAAGTTTAGGATTTAGAATGCATGTTTACCTTCTATGTTCTTAAGGTAAATATCTCTGCCTTTATGCCCACCACTCATAATCACTTAAAATATAACTTTCTATAGTTAATAAATCTGTTTTATATTTTACTAAAACAGTGTGTTTAGTTGAAGTGCTTGGGAAATCTCAGCTCAATTTAGAAAGGCTAGTGTGTGTCCATTCCATTGAGGGAATGGCAAACTACTTAATGAACTTGCACTGTCCAAGGAGGCCTTGAGCAATGTAAGACAGCACAGTTTTGGAGTGTAGGGCTGGAGATGTCAGGGATTGGCTGGATCCTTTCTGTTGTTGGTCCATGGTGGCTAGGAGACCATTCAGTCCCTGCCTAGGGATGTCTGTGTAAATGCAGTGCCTGTCAAAGATTTGTAGTTTGACATCAGCATCACAGGGTGAAAGGAAGCCCAGGTTGGTGCATGTGATGGCACAATGGGTGCATCTACACTTGTAAATTAAGTCGACTTAAGCAGGCTTAAGTCGACTTAATTTACTCTGCATTTACACCGGACTTTCCTTAATTTGACTTAAGCTGCTCCTTAAGTCAAATTAAGGAAAAGTTAGTTCGAATTAGTAAAACCTTGTTTTACTTCGAACTAACACTTAATTCAACTTTATTAAGTCAAATTAAGTCAGTGGAGATGTGGATTAGTGCCTGGGTGGACCTCTTTAAGTCAACTTAAAATGTTAAGTCCACTTAATAAGGCCGAAAAGAGGCCACGTCTACACTAGAAAAGTTAAGTCCACTTCTGTTAAGTTGACTTAATAAGGTCCACTTTAAGTCGACTTAATAAAGTCGACTTAACTCTTCTAGTGCAGACATAACCAGTGGTCCCAGAGCCCAGGTTGCACCTTGGAGATCCAATCACATTTTGTTACTCTAAAAATTGAGTTAAAAGTGGCTGGGTTTCCCATATGCATGCTAAGGAGGATTAGTACTGTGGGTAAACTGGACTGATAAACTCATCTTTTCTCTTCTATCCTGACTTTTCCCTCCTCCAGCTGCAGCTCTTGCCACCCTTTACCCTCCCTCTGAGAGAACCTGAGTTATGTTTGTCTAAGCACTATTTTTGCCCATCTATTTCTGATATAGGTTTGAGAGATGTTTAAAGTCTTTTGTTATCTCTAATGAGGTATCAGCTGTGCCCCATTGTGAGTAGGCACAAGGGAGTGGCATCATCCAAAACACCCACCCAGCCAATCAGATTATGACTTTGGACAATGATGCCAAGATTTAAAAAAAATCTATTGATCTTGGGTGTTCCATATTTGGGTACCCAATATCAGACCACCTTAAATTCATCTCATTGTTAGAAAGTGCTGAGCAAACTTAAGCTGGGCACCCAAAAATGCAAGCACCCAAAATGTCTACCCACCTTTTCAAAGCTTGACCTTAGTGCCAAATCTCTAATGTTAATTATACACAGAAAAGATACAGCACTAACTTCTCCACACTGCCCTGTCAACAAATCTCAGATCTGTTCTGGGGGGCATCTCTGGGGATATGAGAATAATTCAGTCTTCATGCCTAGTCAGTGGCTGCTCTGAATTAGTTCCAGCTAGTCAGAGCCGTGTCCCTGAAAATTTTAGACATCAGGCTTAGATGTCAAAGATAAAGAAAAATACCATAACAGCTTTTCAGATATTACTTTTCCATGTAAGCAATTGCTATAGTAGACATATAATGTTCTTTGATTATGAATGATAAAGGAAGTGGTTGATGAGGTAATCAATATGGTCTATCAATTCTGGTTTTTGGTAGGTTTTGGAACTCCACCTATTCAATACTCTGATACATTATACTAACAGAATGGATAGAAAACTGAAGCTTCTCAGGCAAAGATAATTAGATATTTAAGGCAATTGGCAAGATTTTAAGAGGGACTGCTGTACGTTCAAACTTTTGTTTTTCATCCCATGCAGCCTTAGGGTATGTCTACACTAGCAATTTAGGTTGACTTAAGGACACTTAAGTCAACCTAAAGTATTCCATGTCCACACTGGGCTTTCATTAAGTCGACTTAAGAAATTCCTTAAGTCGACTTAATGAAAGCTTATGTTGACTTAATAACTAACCCTCCTTAGGTTGACTTAAGCCTTAAGTCGACCTTATTAAGTCGACTTAACAAAGTCAACTAAACTTTTTCTTGTGTCGACATACCCTTAGTGACTTCAAAGGTTTGCACAAGATGTAGGTTATGGCAGAATTTGGCCTTTGGGGTTCTTGTCACAAAGTTAGCATGCTGGGGAGTGAATTCCATTTGATACTCTCTTTGAAAATCTTCATGGCAAGAGAATAGGAGATTAAATGAGAAGTCTACACTTGAAGCACTGAACATTCTACTTGCTTCAAACAAAAATATGGGGTTTACAAAACTGACAATTTAAATTCAAATACCAAAGAGGAGATACAGTGATAGAACTTTAAATTTAGCATGTTGCTCCAAGCTACATTTTATTTATCCTGGGGATGGGCAGTCTTTAAAATCTTACTGATCATAGAGCACCCAAGGAACTGTAATCAATAATTTTTTTATTTTTTATTTTTTTGCATGGAAAGTCATAGAAAGGACTTTAGAAAAAATTAAATAGCATTACCACTACGAAAGATGGGCAATTATTTCTGTTAGCAAATGGGAGACTCTAGCCTCATAATACTCTTTTCTCCTGACATCTCTCATATGAAACACTGTTCCTAATATACTGCTATTTATATACTTCATATGTGTTTTGGCTTTACAATAAAGAAAAATAACAAATATGTATACCTAAATTCTGCCTTATATGTAGCCTGTATATGGAGCCCCATATTGGGAACTCCAGTGAAACCATTCTATATGCCAGGTCCAGCAACATTGCTTCACTTGTGTCTCCTGCTTTTTCCGAGACACTGCATGTGGTTGTGTGTATTCTAGATGTTTTGGGGGACATGAAGATCATGGAACATAAATACATCAGTGGCTATTAGCCAAAATAATAAAGGATGCAACTCCATGCTCTGGTTATTCCTAAGCCTCTGGATGCTCAAAGCTGGAACTGGACAATAGGAAATGTATGGCTATGTGTACACTTGCATGCTAGTTCGAATTAAGGAAGCTTAATTCGAACTAACTTAAGCTTTGGCCACACTAGGCTTTCATTAGTTCGAATTAAGGGCTTCCTTAATTCGAACTAATAAAATCGATTGCTTAGTTCAAACTAACCCTTAATTCGAAATAGTTAGTTCAAATTAAGTCAATGTGGCCATGTTAGTTCGAACTAACTGCTTAGTTCGAACTAACCGGCTCATTGAGCTTAATGCAACTGACTAATTCGAACTAAGCAAGTGCCCTGCATGGCACTTGCTTAGTTCGAACTAGCATTCTAGTGGGGCCATGTTAAGTTAATTCGAACTAACTAAAATTAGTTCGAATTAGTTAGTTTGAATTAACTAATTCAAACTAACTTTGTTAAGTGTAGACATAACCTATCATTTGATAATTGCCCAGTTCTGTTCATTCTGATGCATCTGACACCAGCCAGGTTACTGATCTAGACAGACCATATATCTGATTCAATATGGCCATTTTTATCTTATGCCATTATCTCCTTAGCACCCAAGAGTGGAGGTCTAATTGTAGACAGGTCAATGGTGTTATTCTCTCCATGCCATCTAAATCTATTCACTAATGGTTTTACTGTTGCCATCACATTGAAATTGCAATAGAGGACTCTTTCCCCCCACAAAAATCAAGTAGGCCACTGTGTCTTATAGCAGTGATTAAAAAATGAATCCAAGATAAAATGAAACATTTTTATTTTAGGGTTTTTCTTCATGGATAATTTTTGATTTTTCAACTAAGCAAATATTTTTAGGTTTTGTTTATCCCATAACCTCTGTATGGGGGAAAGTAATTGGAAATTTTGAGCACAGAAAAAATGTTTCTTTTTTTTGAAAAGCTATTACCTCCTGCCAAAAAAGAGAAAATTTTGCCAGAAAATATCAACCAACTCTTTTGTTTCAGTCACTTGACCACCTGTCATTCAAAGTCTGTACCAGGAAAAGTAATGGAGTAAATAATTAAGGAATCAATTAGCAAGCATCTCGAAGCGTATAAGTGACAATCAGCATGGATTTGTCAAGAATAAATCATGTCATACCAAAATGTTAGCTTTCTATGACAAGGTAAGAAGACTTGTGGATAGAGGGGAAGTGGTAGATGTGGTATATCTAGACTTTAGTAAGGCTTTTGATATGGTCTCACATCACCTTCTCATTAACAAAGTAGGGATGTACAAACTGGATGGAGCTACTGTAAGATGAGTGCAAAACTGGTTGGATAACCTCTCCCAGGGTGTGTCTACACTGGCAAGTTAGGTTGACTTAAGGATGCTTAAGTCGACCTATACAAAGCCGTGTCCGCACTGGGCTTTTCTTAAGTCAACTTTAGCATTTCCTTAAGTTGACTTAAGGAAAGCTTAAATCAACTTAATAACACCTCCTTTTAGGTCAACTTAAGCCTTAAGCCGAAGTCTTAAGTCGACTTAAAGCCAGTGTAGCCGGGGATTAATGCTACCTTGACTTTTTTAAGTTGACTTGAAGCCAATATAACAGCTATCTCTGCTGTTAAAGTGTAGCCAATTTGTTAAGTAGACTTAACAAGCTCGACTTTAAGTCAACTTCAAGTCGACCTTGTTAAGTTGACTTAACAAAGTCGACTTAACTTTGTAAGTGTAGACATAACCCAGAGAGTAGTTATTAATGGTTCATAGTCATGCTGGAAGGGCATAATAAGCCAGGTACCGCAGGGATCAGTTCTGGGTACAATTCTGTTCAATATTTTAATCAATGATTTAGACGATGGCATAGACAGTACACTCATAAAGTTTGCCGATGATACCAAATTAGGAGGGGTTTCAAGTGCTTTGGAGGATAGGATCACAATTCAAAATGATTTGGACAAATTGATGAAATGGTTTGAGGTAAACAGAATGCAAGAAAGACAAGTGCAAAGTACTCCACTTAGGAAGAACAATCCATTGCACACATACAAAATGGGCAATGACTACCTTGAAAGGAGTACTGTGGAAAGGGATCTGGGTGTCATAGTGGACCACAAGCTAAATATGAGTGAACAGTGAAAGACCGTTGAAAAAAAAAAAAAAAAAGCAAACACCATTCTGTGATGTATTAACAGGATTATGGTAAGTAAGACATGAAAAGTCATTCTTCCACTCTACTCTGCCCTGATTAGGCCTCAACTGGAGTATTGTGTCCAGGTCTGGGTGCTTCATTTCAGGAAAGATGTGGACAAATTGGAGAAAGTCCAGAAAAGAGCAACAAGAATGATTAGAGGTCTGAAACACTTGACTTATGAGAGAAGATTGAAAGAGCTGGGTTTGTTTAGTCTGGAAAAGAGGAGACTGAGAGTGGACATGATAACAGTTTTCAAGTACCTAAAAGGTTGTCACGAGGAGGAGGGAGAAAAATTGTTCTCCTCAACTGCCATTGATAGACGAAGCAATGACCTTGAATTACAGCAAGGGAGGTTTAGGTTGGACATTAGGAAAAAAAAAATCCTAACAATCAGGGTGATTAAGCACTGGAATAGATTGCCTAGAGAAGTTGCAGAATCTCCATCATTAGAAGTTTATAAGAGAAGGTTAGACAAGCACCTGTGAGGGATGGTGTAAGAGGGTCTTTGGTCCTGCCATGAGTGCAGGGGACTGGAGTCGATGACCTCTCATGGTCCCATCCAGTTTCTATGAGATTCACCACCACCTATTCCTAGTCATGTGTCAATCAAAATATTCCCTTATTTTCCACAAGCCAAGGCAAACCCATCTAGCTTGTTCAGCTGGACAAAGGGGATCCACTTAATTAATAAGTTTTTAAAATAACTCCTGTATTTGTAATAAGAAGTGAGAGAATGGGCAAGAATGATCTAAATTCCCTACTAAGATAATTTAACTTAAGGTAGTATGGTAGTATATTGGTTGACCTGCAATGACTTTTAAGCTTTTCCAGAGAGAAATGAAGACATTTCAGATATGACCTATGAATTCAATTCTTATTTTCTGGCTTTTACATTTTTTGCTATCTTTATTTGTTGCAGAGTGTTGCCCACTATTTCATTTGTCTATGTTGTATGACAAAGACTGAACAGGGGTATGTGCTTTCTCTCCTAACAAAATGTTTTTTCCTGGCTTTAAAAAAAAAAGAAATATCTGCATCATTACAGTTTTTTAGTGTAGTTCTTCAAGGATGCCTCAGAAACATGGCCAGATTAACATAGGAGCTATATGCTCTGGGCCACAACCTTAAGGGGGTCCCTGCGTTTCAGCCCCAATGGCTCCTGAAAAATTTTCCCCTCCCCACCACTCCACTCAGCCCCCCCATAGTGCGCCAGGGGAGCAGGAGAGCCCTTGCCCTGCTGGTGCTGGGAGGTGAGGCCTTGGGCCAGGGGCACGGCTCCATACTTCTGCCTGTCCCCTCGGCTAGCTGGTCCACCCCCAGAGGCAGAGTGGGCAGGCCCTGTTCACACTGCTCCATTTGGGTGGCAGGGCTGGGGCTGACTGGTGTGCAGTATGGCCTCTGGAGCAGCCCTCCAGGGCCATGGGCTGTGGAAGGCCATGCCAGAGCTGCACTTTGCACCAACCAGCCCCAGCCCTGCCCCCAGAGTGGAGCGGAGCAGAGCAGAATGAACAGGGATGTCCCCTCCCCCCCCACTCCAGCCCAGGTGGGGGCCCCTACAGTGGTGGGAGCTCAAGACCCAGGCTGGCAGGGGGGCCAGGCCAGGTGGGAGACACCTAGTGGTGAGGCAGCCTGGGGCCCCAAAGTCCCTTGATCCAGGCCTGCTCAGAAGCGTAGAATGGGAACTTTTTAAAGCCTTCCTTGAATGAGAGGAAGTGTTGAATCAATAGTATTATTCTGTCAAGAGTTTTAGTTAAATAGATGCAACTGTTTGAATTAATAAAAATAAATCGCTCATCCTCTCAATTAAGTATCTTTCACATAATATCAAAAAGCTACTGTACTTAAAGTCACCCATACTGTCTTTCATAATAGATGTGACTTGAATGCCCAGCATAAAATCAAGCAAAACCTCTTCCTTTTTAGAAGGAGAACAAAACAAAATTTCCATACCTTGCCATAACATGATAAACAATGGTAATGATGCTGGCATTACATGGATGATAGTATACATCTATGTATTTGAAAAATCATTTCTTACACCCAGCAGTATCATAAGAACCCAATGAGATGTATCATCACTGGAATATATCATAACCAGTAAATCAAAGCAATACATAAACAGATCCTGGATTCATTGCTAATTATGGATAATTTGTAGTGCCTACGAACCTCAGTCATGAAACAGGACACTATTGTGCTAGGTACTATAGAAACACAGAACAAGAAGAGAGTTTCTGCCCCAAAGAGCTTACAATTTAAGTGCAAAACAAAAGACAACAAATGGATACAGATGGACAGATGAGGAATACAGGAAAACAATGAGACAATATTGATCAGCATGCCAGAACACCAGCAACCTCACCACTGTCAAGCTTTGCTGGTAGCACAGAAAAGGAGAGTTTGGATTTTGAAGGTAGATAATTAATTCACTTTGATGATGTTTCTGGGAAGTGCCTACAAGGATGAGGAGCAGCAAGAAAGAACGAATAACAGTGCTTATTTAAAAATGTAACTAGAGGAAGGTGGAGGCTGGCATCATGGACCAATCATAAGCAAAATGGATACAAATATTTTGTATTTCATGTATGGAGCATCCAATTGAAGGATGTAAAGAGCGGGGTAACATATTTGAAGAGACAGGCTAGGAGAATGCCAAAGCACTGTGAATGGATATGAGTTTGGCAAGATGGTATTTGTCAAATCCAGAAAGAAGGATGTTGCATTAACTGAGACACAAGATATTGACAGCCTGAATAAGAGTTTTAGCTCTGGGAATGGACAAGAGAAACCATCTTTTAAGAGATGTTATGCACAAAATCTCTGTAAGATTTAGACATAGCCTAGATATGAGGACCTAGCGAGCAGTATGAGTCAAAGATGACACCTAGATTCAGGCCCATGTGTCACATAGATTGTGGTGACAGGCAATTGTTGTAATAGAGAAAGCAGGTAATGGAGAGGGCTTGTGGGGGGAGATTAAGAGCTCTTATTTATCTATGTCACGGTTGAGTTGGTATCCAAAAGAAGACGTCAGAGAAATGGGCCAAGATTTTAGTTTGGACAGAACGAGAAAGGTCTGAAATAAAGAGAGAGACTTGTGAGTCATCAACATGGACATGGTAGATTAATTTGTTTTTATGGCTGAAATTACTCAAAACGTCTGACGAAGTGGGATTTTCTCCCATGAAAGCTCATGTGATAAATAAATCTGTTAGTCTTTAAAAGTGTCATAGGACTCTGTGTGTTATTCGGGGATCTGACATGTATGGCCTTCAATACAGCTCAGGCTGTTAAAATTATTTGAGTCAACCCCGTAATCCAAGACACACTCTAATCTGAGTCCTGACTGTCAAAAAAATGATAAATTCTTCCTACCTCATTTGAAATGCTGAATCAGCACTTTCACAAACAGCACCTTCTGTCAGGCAGAGAAGAAACACTACTTCCAGATCTGATGATTCTGCATGGGACCAGGGGTCCCACTGCAGCTGCAGCATTTGAAGAATCTATTTAATAAAACACAGGAACCCAATGTAGTGCTCTTTTCCTAAACTAAACAGCTGGTGTAGACTGGAGGCACTGATGATTAATACTCATTTTGATAGCTCCTAGGGTGACCAGACATCCTGATATTAGGGACTTTGTCTTATATAAGCGCCTGTTACCAGGGCCATCTCTAACAGTGGGAGGATCCCAGGGTCAATCAGCCTATGGGGGCCCTTGTCCTCACCCCGGCACTGGGGGAGATGGGGCCACCATGGGCCAGAGGCCAGGCTCCTGTCCTTTCCCTGGGCTGGCTGGTCGGCCCCCAGGGGCAGGGCGGTCCAGGGCCACCTGGTGTGCTATATGGCCTCCAGCATGGCCTTCCTGGATCTGTGACCCTGGAGGGCCGCACCAGAAGCCGCACAGTACACCAGTTGTCCCTGTGGGGCCCACTGAAGGGGGGGGGCCCAGGACTGCCACCCCAGCTGCCCCCCTCCCTCCCCCACAATGACTCTGCTTATTACACCCCCTCCATTAATCCTTAGTCCCTATTTTTCACACTTGCAATCAGGTCACTCTAATAGTAGGAGCAGGTTCTGATATGGTATCCAGACCCTATTGGGCTCAGCACTGTACACACTCCTCTGCTGCTTCACAAACAATACCATGGAGGCAGTGATTTATATTCAGATCGGCTCACTTATTCGAAAGCTTTTATGTTCAAATATTCAGTGTCCAACGGAATAAATTATTGCTAACGTGAAAACAGATAAAATTATTTTACACAGGAGCCTGGAGCGTATAGGCTCAATTATCAGTGTAGTAAGTTTTATGTGAGTGAAATGGAGTGTTGTGTGTTAGAATAATGTGAAAAACATCAGGCTGCACTAAGAGTCATGACAAAAATCCCGGCCCCCCCCCCCTTTTTTTTTTGACTCCCAAAGTCACTGTGCTATGATTTGGGGAATTTAAAAAAAAAAATAATTGCATTTATTTCCCTTTTAACTGTGAGGAAAAAATAACTCAGAAACCATGTAGTCAGAGAGACATATATTTGAAAATAATACTAAGGTTTATTATGCCACATTTGCAGCAGTGTGCAGAGAAAAGGCCATACATGCTATGTACAAGATCTGGCAATGCAATAAATAGTTGTGTTTCTTTAAGAGAGATTCAGTATAAGGTACAGTTTTGATATATCCTTTGAGCATGGGATATCCCATTTATAAATTAAAGAATACTCCTTCAAGTAATGCTAACCAGATAAAGATGCAGGATTTTGGCAAATTAGAAATTGAAATTTTTCTTACTCTCCTTTTGATAGATTGTTGAGTGATACATTTGATAAACTTTTGAAAATAAAATGTGTGACAAGATTCATCTGTGCAGGTTTGAATTACATAATATGTAACATGATTCTCTTCTCCCTAATGCTAATGTAAAATAGGAAAAACTCCACAGAAATCCATGGAGTTATACCAAAGTACAGTCCATTTTAGTAGAGATTCTGGCTTCTTGTTTTTATTCTCTGTAGCTTTTCATCTGTTCTTAATACTGATTTGCTTTTATCTATATTGAACATGATTCTGAGATTTAAAGGGGAATAGGAAACACATCCATATAATACTTAAATACTTTCATCTTGATGCTTTGGACAATTACTTTTTAAAATACATTTTCTAATATTTAATGAGAATAAACCATTAAGGAAATGTAAAGTCAAGGTTTCTGTGAACCTCCATTAAAGGGGAAACAATGTAAACATGAAGCCTTTCAGATGAGAAGTATACAAATAGCTGTTCTTTATGAAACATTTAAAGAGTGCAGAGAATAGATACTTTTAAAAAAATGCTGATAAAAGATCTGAGTTTTATCAGTATGCCTTAATCTATTCTTCTTCACTTGGAGGACTTGTAGGATGGTATGTTTTACTGATGGGTGAAACTAATGAAAATATATTGTTTGGTAATATAATTAACATCTTTATGAGTTTCATTATTTTAATGGATGATTCTAAGATTTTTCTAACAGCCAAAAGACACTAGATTACAAGAGCATTTACTTTAGATTTGTTCTGTAATCCAAGCCTCAGTGATGGTAGGCTTTGTCCTTTCCTTACCCTAAGACTGGCAGAACCTTTGCTCAGTATGAAAGCTAGAGGTCTTTTAAAGCTTGTTAACTTTCTCCATATTTCACAAAGCATGGATGAGATCCAGCCCGAATGAACTGGACAATTCTTTGCCTCCTGTTCCATGGTAACTATTCTACAACGGATCTTTTATTCCAGTCTTTTTAACTCTGCTTTAGACTAAGAGAATCTGGACTAAGATAAAATAGTATCTATTTATTCTATGTTTAGATGAAGACAAAAGGCCATCTTATTACTATCCAACTCATCTCTGATTTTTAAATTATTCATTCAAGTTCACAAAGAAGTTTTCTCTTAGATTGACTTTTTCACTGAAGAGGAAGAAATGGCAGGGATTTAAGAAATATTGAGGCTAAAATAATTATGCCTAAGAACTGTTAGAAGTGATTTTTTTACTCTTGCATGGGCTTGAAAAATTTGCCCATATATAATAATGTATTATGAATTCTTTTGCATTAGAATCTGCAACTGATAAAATAATGAAAAGACTCAGAACCAAAATTAACATTTGAACTATGGGAAAAGGGCAACCCTGAAATCTTCCTTATATGAAAAATTTAATTTCCCCCCAGAAAAGGACAAAATGCCTACCCCCATGTAGACCAAACTGGGATAAAGATAAGCTAGATTTTACAGTACACTGTGAAAGGATTTATTTTGGTCATGTTTACTGAAATTTACTTCTTTTTATTTTCTTTCCATTGGCTACTTTTCCTGTGGTTTCTTGTTCTTGTGTTTCTGAGACTTGGCGAGTAATCCTTTGCTTGCTATATACAGTTGTTTAAATGTCTGATTAGCTCCACATACTTTTAGTTAGGCAGTCAGATTGGAAGGCATTGGTGAAAATCTGTTTGATACAGAAGGCATATCCTACAGCAAAAGAAACAAGTACAAAGCTCAGATGGTCCATTATTTTAAATGTCTCAAAATGCTGAATTTAGTAAAACCCTCTTAACAAAAAACTGCTTCATTAAAGGACATTGATAAAAAATCTTTTTGTCCCAATGCCACGCAAAATACAGAATTAATAGTTCTCGGGTGTCTAAAAAAGCAGCTTGCAAAATTAAATGAATAGTAGCAGATATATGCACTTAGCCAAATCTTTCAGAGAAGCAAAAGCAATTTAGGAACACAAACAGCATATCTATGCAAAATAGGAAAGCGGATGTCCAGACATCCACAACTGTACGTGATGAGCCTAAATGGCCTTAGTCTGGAGGAAGGACATAGAAGATCAGTGTAAACCAGACAAGGGTCAGGCCCTGGTACAGGCAGCCACAGGCATGGTCAAGTCTGGATGATGTACCAAAAGGAAGGCAAAATCATTACTGTTCCTACAGGAAAGCTGTCAAGCACTGTGTGAAAAAGCCCAATTCACAACAAAAGGAGCATCCACCTTTTAACTCAATAGATGGCATCACTGCAAATTTCAATCCAAGCTAAAAGTAACCTAAAAAAAAAGCAAACAGTTCTCCTAGCACTGCACGCGCGCGTGCACACACACACACACACACACACACACACACACACCCTGCACCTCTAGCTGGCCACCATTCTAGTCGCAGTATGCACTGAGAGCTGAAAACTTCTATACCGTTTTCCTAGATGTTTCATGGCTTTCTGTAATATGTATGACCCTTTGTAAACCTTTTGTGCAGGAGACTCCCTAACTTTTTATTCTAAGCAGTTAACTATGCCCTCTAAGAGCTACAGAGAGTTTAATTTATAGTACATTTTCACCACTACACAATCCTTCATCCAGCTTTCACTCTTCAGCGAGCCACCGAGCCCTGCTTTCCACGCTCTGAATTAAGTTAGATAACTTTTTCATTTGATATTGAAGACTTTTTTGCATTATTTCTCTCACTGCAATTACTTTTTTAAGAAAATGACATAGGAAATCTTGCTGTTTGTAGGCTTGACAGAACTATTTGATTAAACTTTCTCTTGGTTAAGTTATATCTATTCAGGAAACATTTTTTTTATTTACAACAACCACTTACAAAAACAAATTCCCAACTATAGTGGTGCTTGTGTGCACAGTGATGGGCAAGCTATAAATATGACACACAGATGGCTGATCAAGACTTTTGAAAATTATAGATTTTACAACAAAATTAATATAATGCTATGAATAGGATGGAAAAAGGTGTATTTTGCTAATGCACAACACAAAACTACCTCACATATTCAGTAACAATCATAGACAAACAAAAAGAACAAAACCCACAAATTTTCTTTTTTATAAAGAAAATATAAGAACAATATCATGAAGTTTCATTTATAAACAGTTTTTAAAAGGTTAATACACGAGTCATAAGTACACTTCAGACATGAGTAATATTTGTTATTGATGGTTAAAAGTACAACAACAAAAGGTGTTGTGAATTGCTATAAACCATTGACCTGCTGGACTCTACAGTAATCTATAACAAATGAGTAATAATTTATTAAAATATTTATTAATCATTTCTTTGGCTACCATAATGAAGTTGACCTTGTTAAGTCGACTTAGAGATTCTACACTGAGAATTCCAGTCAACAGCCAGTGTCCACATAGGCAGGTGCTAGGTCGACAGAGGAGTGGTGCATTATGGGTAGCTGTCCCACATTGCACTGTGGCCTGAAGGCCAAGTAGGTCGACTTAATGGCTATTCCCCATCTCCACTGCCTTAAGTCAACTTAATAAGGTTGACTTAAGCGTTAAGTTGACCTTCAGAGGTGGTGTTATTTAGTCGAATTAAGGAAACGCTTAAGTCGACTTAATAAGCACCCAATATGGACACAGTGGTCTTTAGGTCGACTTAACCATCCTTAAGTCTACCTAAGGCTCCAGTGTGGATGTTCCCATTGAGCCCATAACTCCACTGTGTAATCAAGTCCTAAATACCTTGCCCAAAGTCACCCAGTAAAAGTGTGGTGGAAAAGGGAATGAAACCCGGGTCTTCCAAGCAGCAGGCTAACACCCTAACTCCTTGGGTATGTCCACACTGGAGCCTTAGGCTGACATAAGGACAGTTAAGTCAACCTACAGACCACTGCGTCCACACTGAGTGCTTATTAAGTCGACTTAAGGCAGTGGAGATGAGGAATAGCCTTTAAGTTGACCTAATTAGCCTCTAGCCTCCTCCATTGATCTAGCACCTGCCAATGTGGACACGGGGCTGTGGAGTCTCTAAGTTGACTTTACAAGGTTGACTTTAAGTCAACTTAAAGTCTACCTTGGTTAACTAGACTTAACAGAGCCTCCAGTGTAGACAGGGCCGTCCCGTGGGGGGAGCGGGACCCAGGGCCAATTGGCCAAAGTGGGGCCCTGCCCCCCAGGGAGCTGGCCCTGGGCCGGGAGGCTGCCTGCAGAGGGGAGCCAGCTCTGGCCCCAGCCCCGGGCCGGTAGGCTGAGGCTGCCTGCCGTGGTGGGGCGGGGGGGGGGAAGGAATGGGAGCTGACTCTGGTCCCAGCCCTGGGGGCCACCTGTGGGAGGGAGCTGGCAGCCCTGGCCTCGGCCCCGAGCCAGAAGGCTGGGGGAGCCAGCGAGCCGTGTGGGGCAGCTGGGCCCAGAGGCCGGACCCCATGTGCGCCACCCCTGGGCCTGCCTGCTCCGCCCTGGGGGCAGGGAGGGCCAGCCCAGGGGCGGCACATAGCCGGCTCAGCCCGGCCCAGCTCGCTGCCGAAGGCAGCAGGTGGCATGGGAGGAGAGGCTGCGGTGCGCGGGCCCCGCACTGCCCCGCTGTGAGCAGGACAGCGCGGGGCCCATGTAACCACGGGGCCTGAGGCGATCACCCCGTTCGCGCCCCCCCCCCCAGGGACGGCCCTGAGTGTAGACGTACCCCTTGTGAAACCCACAGCTGAAAAAGGGATGAAAGCAGCATGAAACATTAGCTGTACCATGGAAATGGGAGTCAAGAGTCTGGGCTACTGGTCCTGTTTCTCTCAGTGACTCAGTGTGGAATCTTAGATAAGATGCTGCACACTATGGTTATATTTACACTAAGAAAAGTTAGGTCAACTTCGTTAAGTCATCTTAATAAGGTCAACTTTAAGTCTTCTTAAAGTTGACCTTATTAAGCTGAATTAACAAAGTGGTTACCCTTAACCAGGACTTTGTAAGTCAACCTAACTTTGTGCTGAAATGAATTTCATGCCAGAAATCCTTCTGAGAAGTTGTATGATTCAGTAGATGGAGTACTAGAATGGACTAGGACCCTAAACCTGGGTTAGAGTCATGGCAGTAGCACTGATTATCTGTGTAACCCTGAGCATGTCACTTTATCCCTTTGTGTCTCTATTTCCTCTGCCCCTTGGTCTGTCTTGTTTACTTAGATTGTTATCCTTTTCGGGCATGGAGTGTCTTTTGTTGCATGATTATGGAATGCTGAATGGGACCCCAATTTCAGCTGGTGGTTCTAAGTCCTACTGTAATACAAATAATAATGATTTGATGAAAGGTACTATGGAAATACAAAGAATTATGGTATGATTATTAGTGGTAAAATGTATTTTTTAAAATGTAGCTTTCTGAGAAGCTGGCCAATTTCCGTTATGGCTGGAGTCAGCTTAATCCGCATGAAAGTATTACCTCACTCTTGGATTACTTTCTGTCTCTCTCTCTGTACATTTCTGTTGCATTTTTTGTGGAGACAAATATATCAATTTTCGAATTAAGCACACTGTATAGCAACTTGAAGGTGGCCTAATTTGCTTTCAGTTCAAATACTCTATTATTAATGAGAAATTCAGACTAATTATATTTCCCTATGTCTTAAAAGAATAAAAGAAAGATCTTTCTAGAACACAGAAATATTTTCCAGTTAGCTATTAACAATAGTATATATGTTGTTTATTTTTTTCTGACAACTGGCCTTTGCTTTTTAAACTCCAAAGTAATGTTAATTTAATAATGAAAGATAGAATTCAATATTGGAAAAGCCATCCTATCCTATTAGGGATTATGCACAATTCTAACTTTCTTATTCCTCTATCTGAAAACCCAGAAATTCCCTTGGTCACAGAAAGAAATAGTTTCCGGACTCTCCCATGGCAGAATGTAGGATTTAAATACTTGTTTAGTGTCTTCCTGAAAGTGTTATAAATATATTATTCAGAAAACTATGAAGAAATTATTTTGTTTGGATCTTTAACAGTGACCTGCAGAAAATATGGATTTCTGCCCATTTTTTGTTTCTTTACATTGTATACAGAAGGCTTGGAAGTTCTTTTGCTATGTTTTTAATTTTCTGCTTATTTTTATATTAGAAATTCAGAACTTGTCTGCCCTACTTTCCTGAAACTGGAAGACTGAAAAACTAGTCAAAGAAATCAGAGACTCTAGGCAAGCAAAGCCTGATTAATGTTATACATTTAATTGATTTATTTCTTTAGAGTGTTTAAAACTTTTGGGATGTTTGTAGTTTTAACACCAGTAACTGACATACCTAAAGGATGCTTTGGAGAAAATATGCCATTGTTTAAGATTCAAACTCTACGTCAGTGAAGTGCTAAGAATGCTCCTAGACATCTTCTGAGACCTCAGTCAAGTCTCCGAGCAAAACCAGGGCAGACCAGTGACATTTCTGATGTTTTTAACATAAAAAAATGATTTAAAAAAGAAGTAAACACACTTATACCTTCCTCCCAGCCCACCGCCCTCCAGAAAGCATTTTAAATCATAAAGAAGCACAATAGCACAGAAAACCTACAGGGAAACAAACAGAGTCCTGTTCCAAAGGGGTATTGCATGAGCTTTCGTGGGAGAAAATCCCACTTCGTCAGACTCTTTAAAGGCTATGTCTACACTAGAAAAAGTTAGGTCAACTTCTTTAATTCGCCTTAATAAGGTCGACTTTAAGTCGACCTAAAGTTGACCTTATTAAGTCAACTTAACAAAGTGGTTACCCTGAACAGGGACTTAGTAAGTCGACCTAACTGCCCTTAAGTCGACTTACAGAATGGGAGGAAATTAAATGCAGGGAAGTGTATGATAGTGTAGGATCAAGTCAGGCTGTAACAGCAAATCAAAAGGGAATGTTAGGATTCAAACAACAGAAACATTAAAGCAGGAACATAACCCTGCAACAGACTACGCTGCCAACTTTGCCCTCATATCTACACTAAAGACACCATCACTGGACCAAATCAAGCCACCTGTTCCATCAAGGGCTCATTTACCTGCTTATCTACCAATGTGATTTATGCCATCATCTGCCGGAAATGCCCCCTTGCCTTGTATATTGGACAAACAGGATATTCTCTGCACAAAAGAATAAATGGACACAAATCTGACATCAGAAATTGCAACACTCAAAAATCAATAGGGGAACACTTCAATCTACCTGCTCACTCCATTGACGACTTGCTAATAGCTGTGCTGAAACAGATGAATAAGAAATCACAGCTTCAAAGAGAAACTGCAGAACTCGAATTTATATGCAAATTCGGCTCAGTTGCCTTGGGGTTAAACAGGGACTACAGATTTTTTTCTCATTACAACAGGTGATTTGACCTCACCTTCCTCTATATGTTGTTCCCCAGTGTTTGAATCCTAACATCTGTTTTGATTTGCTGTTACAGCCTGACCTGATCCTATTTCATACACTTCCCTGCATTTAATTTCCTCCCATTCTTTAAGTTTCCCATCTTCAAAGCATTTGACGAAGTGGGATTTTCTCCCACAAAAGCTCATGCGATAAATAAATCTTTTAGTCTTTAAAAGTGCCACAGGACTCTGTTGTTTTTCTGCAATAGACTAACACGGCTACCCCTTTGGATCTTGAAAACCCACAGGGTCCCCCTCCCACTTTTACATAATAACTGTAATGAAATGAAAATGACAGATGTTCCCCTGATTCTGGTTTATGCTAAAACTTTTGTTTTTTACCTGTACAGCTGAAATCACTACAAGACCCTTCACATTTATGCGGCACTATGGAATCAGTGCTGAGAAGTTCTAAGGCTCTCCTGAGAAACTCAAGACCCTCAGCTAACACGGAACTCAACAGACAACTCAGCATCTCTCAGGGCCAAGCCAACTGGGCTGTTTTTTGACTCCTCAGCCCAATGCATTTGCTCCTACACTATGATCTGAGCTGCAAAATGAGGTCATGTTTCTACAGTATACTGTACAAGTTTGACTAAATGCCGTACATCTGTCTTTTAAGGAAGTGACCTGGAACACAACCTATGAGGATCCAACTGGAACAAGGCCTAGAAACTGTTTCTCTGTAACAATATACACAAAGAAATGTAGTTTGAAACTTATATCATCATTACAATTCAAGTGTTTCTTCCTGAACTAGACTCTATGGCAACTCACCCACACCAACTCCCAGTCCCATATGTCTCTGTAATGGATATCTAGCCCAGCATTAATAAAACAGATTTTTCTACCTCAAAAGGTTTGCACTCCTGATGGTTAATATAACATCTGGCAAGTGTTGCTTCAAAAAATGAAACTCACACTGCATGTACTTACCAGCCACATATATTGTACAACAATTTCATGGAATCTCTTATTTGGAGAGGTGTATTAGCTGAAGTATTTCTAAAGTAACAACAGACAAGGAAATCTGAATTCTCCATCAACTGACCCAAGAAAACAATTACTTATGGAATCTTGTTGACACACACACACCATCTCAGCTTTGATCAGTCAGAGGTGCATTTGGTTTTTCAATATATTACATGACTGCTGTTATTACAATGTCTGGTGTTGCAGATGTTCTACCTGGAACTGCATGCAGCTCAGAAAGTTGAAATCAAGTTCTAAATAATAAAGGTGTCAGTCAACCGTTATGGAGCCAAACATACATACATATGCAAGCAAATATTTGTCTGTTAATTATATCTGCTGTCTACTTGTTTAATCCAGAGTTAGGAAGTCTTTCTCAGGGTGCTTTGTGCAAATATTTTTTTCTTGTTAATATTTTTTTGTATAAAGTACAAGAAAAGCAATTTTAAACAATTATTAAACTCTCAGGATCAGTTATTTTTAAGACAGCAAGTAGTTCTCCCAAAATTCCATCCCAATTTTCTTTCACTCCTCCAGTGCTCCTGACAGAATTGACATGCGATTTCATTGACAAATTTAGTCTTTCAGTTGTATATATTAATAGAAATCCACTCTGCATTACAGTGTGAGACTTGATTTAGGAAGAACGCTGGAAATCTTTTATACACTCCAGTCAGCTGTCCCTTAACATTATATGCTTGCTCAATTAAAACATGAACTGAACGTGATAAAAAGAGTTTGGATGGATTTATTTATTTTTAACCAAAAGCATCTCTCCAATTTAATTTGGAGTCTAATTTAGTTTAAGAATATGGTACAATCCACAGGGCTCTAGGGGGAAGGTACCTACCCTTACCCAATTCACACTCTAGGGCTCATTGTCACCCATTCTGGGCTTCAGATGTAACCTGGTTCATTTAAGTACTTACCTTTTCCCAATTCATAAGGCTCCGGGAGTAATCTCTTGGGACTTGTGGGATTTTCTACTACCGAAGGATTCTTACATAGTAATATCTTTATTCTCTCAATTACCAAAACAGAATACACACGTTAAGCATACAATGCTCACTGTTCCCAGTAAGGCAGAGAAACTACCCTGACGTTAATCAGGATTAGATCATCTGGGGGCTCCAGTTTCTGTAAAGACATTTGGCAGAGTGTTTAGATCACACAGTTCTGATCTTGGGCTGTGTCCTGGAGTTAAGTTCCAAAGAACTTGCTTTTGGACCTCAGTTCATGTAGTTAAAACTTGGGTCCATTTTAGTTTCACCTTAACCAATCATTTTGAGATAAAGTACTACAAAACATCAGTCCTAGCCATGGGCGGAGTTTGGGGAGGTCATGTGGGGCACTGCCCTCCCAAACTTATGATGATTTTGTTAGGACTTAATTTTTGGCAGTGTTTGTGGCTGACTCAGGTGGGCCTAGTGGAAAAACAAGCACTTCTGGTTTCTTGTCACTGGACTGGAAGGCAGAAGCTCAAGAAAACGACCAGCTGAGAAATTAAGATGCCCGACTCTCCAGTTGCCAACGTAGCTTAAGTAGAGCACTGGGGCTGCGCTTAAGTTACCTTGGCAACTGGAGTATCCGGCAGCTTATTTTCAGCTGGTTGCTTCCCAAACTTCCTGCTTCTCGCCACATGGGAAAGCGAACTGCTCAGAAACTACCTCCTTAGACCTTGCCTCCTAAAATTAAACAGCCATACTCCACCTAAGAGCCTAGCCCATTATGAAACAGTTCTTTAACCAACTGTATACCACTACATAAGTTGATTCAAACATAGCACACTCTGTTATGCAACAAATAGAAACAAACAGCCAGACAGAAATCATTCACTTAAACAATAGAGAAGTGGGTCTCATGAAGACAACACAATAAGAAATGTAGATTTTACCACCACAACTGTTTGTCAGTGATTCCTTGCCAGACAGAAGGCTACCAAACAAAATTTTCTTTAAACACCTTTTTCTTTATCTGATAGGAACTATTAGGACAGTATCACCTTCTTAACAGCCTGATATTATATTGTCTTGATGTAATTGCAGAAATGTGAAGATATAATTGCATGACTTATGGTTGCTATTTCTCCTAATGTGGCTGCTGTGGCTTAGCCAAAAAAACCAAGGCCACAAACATTAGAGAGAAAGTGAAGCGCAGATACGTTAGTTGACATACCCACACCATGGCAAGTTAATGGTAATGTTGGGAGTGGGATCCAAGATTCCTCTTTTGTGCTATGACAAACATTTGTATGCTTTATTATAAATTCAAGGCTGAACCCAGGTAGTCCAAATGTTTGTAAACCTGGGCCAGTTGAATGATTCATGTATACTCCATGCAAGACTTGCAGTTTGACACAAAGCTAAGGGAAATTCAGGTGAAAGTGCTTTGTTTTGAAATGGTAAGTTAATTTGTAGTCAAAACAAAGCCAGATCCAAAGGATACAAACCTCACTGCAAATGGAGAACAGGTTTCTTCTCACCTGGAAAACTATAAATGCTCATTTTGTATGAGGCTAGTGAACCCTAACTTCTTTACTGCACCTACTACACAATGCTTTTCTCACTATACAAGAACAAAAAGAGGCTTTAAAATAAATTCTATCACTTCTCTATTTCTCTTCTAACCACTGCTTATGCCCTTAAATGTAAAAAGCTATTCAAAATAGAATTTTTGAAACAGTCTTTCTTAAAAACAGTCTCATGTTTATTTCAAGAAAGGACATAAGGAGCTTTATAATGATACTAAAGTACTGAACAAAAATGTTATATCTCTGGGAATTAAGATTGGAAGAACAGGATGCAACGGAAATGGAATGTAAGTGACGGATAAAAAAGCAATTCTGGGAAGTCTTTCATATAAATAACATGGGGGAGAGGAAGGTCGAAAGAGAATATAAGGAACATGTACAGCAGATTGAAACCTACTAGATAACTTATCTCTGTTGTTCAATTTAAGAACTTATCCCTATGTTTGTTGGTTTGCCTTAGTTTGCTCGGCTATATGAAGCAAACATTGCATATTATATCATAGGCTTTGTCTACACTGGCAAGTTAGTTCGAATTAAGGAGGCTTAATTCAAACTAACTAAAGCCATGGCTACAATAGGCTTTAGTTAATTCAAATTAAGGGCTTCCTTAATTTGAACTAATAAATTCGAATAGGGTATTTGAACTAAGGGTTAATTCGAACTAACTAGTTCGACTTAACCAATGTGGCCACATTAATTCGAACTAATTTCTTAGTTTGAATTAACCGGCCATTGAAATGAATGGGGATCGCTAATTCAGACTAAGTAAGTGCTTGCTTAGTTCGAACTAACATTACAGTGTGGCCATGCTAGTTCGAATTAAGCTAATCCGAACTAACTAAAATTAGTTCGAATTAGTTAGTTCGAAGTAACTAATTCAAACTAATTTTAGCAAGTGTAGACATAGCCATCAATTTATGGATTCTAACACAGAAGAGACCACTATGATCATCTCATCTGATCTCCTGCATAATATAAGTCATAGAACTCAAAATGATTCCTAGAGGATATCTTTTAGAAAAACATCCAGTTTTGATTTTTAAAATCCCAAGTGGTAGAAAATCCACTACAAGTCTTGGTAAATTGTTCTAATGGTTAATAGCCCTCACTGCTAAAAAATTTACACCTTATTTCCGGATTGAATTTGTCTGCCTTCAACTTCCAGACATTATATTATGTTATATTTTTCTCTGCTAGAGTACTAACGTTATCTCATAAGCAGCACATCTCTATACAAAGGAGATAATTCAATTTGCTTGTGCAAGTGCTCCTTCGTATATATACAGAATAGTTTTCTTTTGAAAATTTGGCTCATAAAGGACTTACATTCTCCTCTTTGTATAATAAAACAGTGTAGCATCAAAGAGCAATATATGAATCTGGAAAATCTTTATTTACAAACTTCAATGCATTTTAACGTTTCTGCTGTTAACTTAAAGGAATTAGTACTCCATTACCTTTAAACACAATTTCTTCAAGTATTGTCTTGAGTAAATTTATTATATGGCTTATATAATTGTTTATTATATCTTTTTTCAGTAACTAAGGCAGGAACATATCCCTGCAACAAATCCTGTTGCCAACTCTGCCAACACATCTGTTCAAATGACACTCTCATAGGACCTAATTAAACCAGCTACTACATCAAGGGCTCATTTACCTGTTCATCCACCAATGTGATATATGCCATCATGTGCCAAAAGTGCCCCTCTGCCATATACATTGGACAAACTGGACTGTCTCTGCACAAAAGAATAAATGGACACAAATCAGTTATCAGGAATGATAATATTCAAAAACCAATAGGAGAACACATTCAACCTCCCTGCATATTTGGTGAAAGACATGTTAGTTACAGTGCTTCAAGAGAAAAACTTCAAATCAAAGCTTCAAAGGGAAACTGCACAGTTAGAATTCATATGACAATTTGACACCATCCGCTTGGGCTTGAGTAGAGATATGGGCAGGTTCAGTCATTACAAAAGGTGATTTCCCTTCCTTTTAATATTCCCACTTTCTTATCTCTTATTCCACACTGTTTGAATCCAAACAACTTACTTAGTTTGCTGAAATAATTCTGAACTGACCGTGTGACTTACCTTTCTTTGCATTTATATTTCCCCTTTCATACTGTATCCTTCATTTCATGTGTCTGATGAAGTGGGATTCATTATTATCATGTCCCTCCTCAGTCTTCTTTTCTCTAGATTAAACAAATCCATTTTTTAAAATCTTTCTTCATTGGTCATGTTTTCTAGAACTTTATTCATTTCTGTTGCTCACCAGTTTGTCCACATCTTTCATGAAAATGCAGTCCAGAAAAGGACACAATATTTTAATTGAGGCCTTCGCACAGAGAAGTATGAAAGAATTTTTTCTCGTGTCTTCTTTACAATACTCCTATTTATGCATCTCAGAATGATGTTCACTTTTTTTGCAATAGTGTTACAATGTTGACTTTTAGGGGGAAGGAGGAGGAACAGTATTCCTCAATTTTTTTAAGACAAACTCAGTCAAGTCATTGTCTGACATTAAGGTCAAATGAATTATAGAAAGAAATTGCTTTAATACCTGCAATATTTAAAACAATGGTGATATTTCATTCATCTTCCATATAAGTAGATCCAGATGCCCTCAAAAATAAATAAAATTTTTGTTTAAATCTTTCCAACTTTCTGTAGCATTTCTTCATATTGTTAGAAATCTTGGAACTCTTAGTTTATACACCTTATTTCATTTAAACATGTTTATCACTTGGGAGTAACTTTTACCTCAGGGAATTTTTGTTTATTTTTATCTTCTTCCAGTTCTTTTTATCACTTTCTTCTCTCCTGGTGCCATATGTTGTTTCACATTCAAATAATCCACTAGTCTTAATAATAACTCATTGCTAGTAATTTAACAGCAGTCTTTATTAGATACATAGTTATCCATAGCTTCTTAACTCAGTTCAATCTATCAAGCTAATATAAAACCAGCTGCTCCCCCCACTGTAAACTCGCACATCCTAAAGAGTCTATTCATTCCCTTAACACTACAACGACACCACAGCAGGGAGGTTATATTTACAAGTTCCTGGAAAATGGGAAATATTATAACCAGGATTTCACCTGGTAGCTCACAAAGGATATGTCTACACTGGAAAAGCTAAGTAAATTCTGTTAAGTCAACTTAACAAGGTTGACTTAAAGTTGACCTTGTTAAGTCGACTTACAGCGACTACACTAAAAACTTAAATCGACTGCCTGCATCCACACACACAGGTCCTAGGTCGACGGAGAGGAGCCACAGCTTGGGGGAAGGGAGACGCAGCTCCCTTCTTCTCCCTGGCAGAAGGGAGCTGGGAGACGCAGCAGAAGGGAGCCATGCACGGCTTCTCGTCTAGAAAGGAGCTGCGCGCAGCTCCCTGGTGAGAAGGGAGCCACAAGCAACTTCTGATGAGAAGGAAGCAGTGGCTCCCTTCTACCAGGGAGCTGCGGCTCCCTTGTCCTTGGGGGGAGCCGCAGTTCCCTTGTCCCTGCTGGGAGCTGTGGTTCCCTTCTGCCGGGAGCCATGACTCCCTTCTCCCCAGCCCTAGGTCGACATAGGGAATTAAGTCGACTTAGGGCATCCACACCAGTTTAAGGTCGACTTAGGCCTTAAGTCAACCTAAAGAGGGGAAGTTATTAAGTTGACTTAAGGAAGCTCTTAAGTCGACTTAATGAAAGCCCGGTGTGACGCAGCGTTCTATAGGTCGACTTAAGCGTCCTTAAGTCGACCTAACTTGCAAGTGTAGACATATCCAAACAGTTACAAAACTTCATTCTCACTGTAAATGGAATTCTACTTCATTCATTGCCTCTGTGAGTGGATTCTATTGTATTTACGAAAAAAACAGTAAGCAGAGCAATATTGGACTCTGATTCCCAGCAATACTGTTTTAGAAAAGTACTGCAATGCGCACTGGGTTACCGATGTCAACAGTTTTCATAACAAAATATTTATTTCCCCCCAATAGGCCCTTGCACAGAGCTTCCAAAGTTTTTGAAATGGTTTCAGCTCATCACTACTACAAATATTGTTAAATGATCATTTTAACTCTTAAAGCACAGAGGCTATGTCTACACTTGGAAATTTAAGTCGACTTTAGCTAAGTCGACTTAGTGAATCTACACTTAAATTTTAAGTCGACTTTGGGGGGGAACTTACAAAGTCGACCTAGAGCATCCTCACTTGATGCCTAGGTCACCTTCTAGGGGCTAGGGGGACCTAGGGTAGGTCCACGGGGGCAGCGGGAGCATGCCAGGCTCCACCTGTGCCTCCCCCCCGGCAGGGAGGGCATTGGTGCAGTCCCGGGGTAGCCCTAAGTCGACTTAGGGCTACTCCTTGTCTACACTGGCTTAAGTCGACTCTAAGGAGTCGACTTAAGCCCTAAATCGAACTAAATCTAGGTTTAATAAAGTCGACTTAATTTTCCTTAAGTCGACTTAAGCAACTTGCTTAAGTCGATTTAAGAAAACTGTAGTGTAGATGCAGGGTAAATTACGTCGACTTAAGAAAGCTTAAATCGACTTAATTTACAAGTGTAGACACAGCCTGAGAGATTAAGACATTAGTAGAGAAACCTACATGTTCTCTATGCCAAACCTCTTGCTAAGTATAAAGGACAGCTTTCTGGATAGAAACCAAATTCTATCTAATTTACTAATCTTGCATTTCATGAAATAGTAGATTTTCTTATCTACAAATGACTATTATGTAGTATTATATCCATTCCTGTTAGAAAAAGAGGAGGGAAATGAGGAGAGGAAATACTGACCACATCTTTTTTCAGCAATATTTTCACTTTACACATTTAAAAAGTTGTTAGTGAAACATAATGTGCCTTGCACTCTTGATAACTTTTGGAATATAGAGCCTCCTGTTCTTACTATAGCAAACTCGGCAGTTTCTCATGCCAATTATTTTTTTTAAAAATGATAGAAATTATTAACTTGGTTATTTCTATTTTAAATGGATTTTCTAACACTTTTCAATGTGAAATTTTATGGTATTTTTACACTGCACTGCCCACAGCAAATATTAAGTAACAATTTTCCATCTGCATACAGTGACATGTCATCCAGATGGTGATGGTATTTACTCCAAGGCTGTCTTTAAACATCTGTCAGGATGAGAAATTAAAAATAATCTTTCTATTCTGATCAGAAATTATAGTCAGATTTTATTGTACCATAAAAACTTTACATTCAGATTAGTGATAGGAAACCTATCTATAATTCCTTTAGGAGAGGTTGTGACATGGATCAGAGGGTGGCAAAGAATGATTAATTGAAGGATAAAAAGTTTAAAATCTAATACTGTACTTCACTGCTCTGTAAACAGACATACACAACAGAATCCTCTTTCAGATTATGTGTTTGCTTCTGTAATTCATATGAACCCTTAGGCAACTAATTGTCAGGTAGCTTTTACCTGGGAACTGCTGTTTTATTTCCTGAGTATTGGGAGTTGAATGGTAGAGATGAATCAGCACAAAGTCCAAATGGAGCTGGCTATCAAAGGCAGATGTGCATGGAGCTCTTGGCCTAGTGTTGTTTAAAGGAGATAGATGAGGGTTTGTCCTAGGAAGATAGATAATATTTCGTTTTATTCAGGAGTGAGAGAAGCCAAGAAGAGGTAGGATCCTCAGTCCACAGCTGGTGGGAGAGAAATAGTGCTCCTATTGAAATCCTACTTCATGGAAGATATAAGATTAACAGGGCAGATTGCTCTGTACTGAAAAAGTGAGAATTATCATAGTTTGAGTTAATATTCCTCAGTGATGCTCCCCTCCAGTGAAACTGAGTGGTGTGGATAGCAGACAAGTTCACTACCAACCACTGTTTTCATCCCCTTTCACGTGGCTAGTGACAGCATGCAGTGGTCCCATTTTTTAGTCTCCTATGCTTGAATTGCCTCAGGAGGGATTCCTTGAAAAACCTGCAAATAGGCAGATCTCAGTCCACTCCATAATTAGAGCAAGGTTCTGAAATAGTGCATTTGCTATATTCAGCACATAACCTCAAAAGTAGTGAAAGGCATAACAGACGTTAGCAATGGATGATGTAATTTAGGTAGTGTGGCCCAGCCAACAGGGCTCTGAACTGTAAGAATTTTGCTCCTATCTTTGCCATTAATCTATTGACTGACCATGGGCAAGTTATTTCCCCTCTCATCTGTTTAGACTTGTAAGCTATCAGCGTACTGCCTCTTACCATGTGTAGATACAGGGATTAGCAAAATAGGGCCGCAATCTCAGTTTGGACCTTTAGGCACAAATGCAATATAAATTAGAATACATCTAGTCCATCACTCTGCCACTACACAATTTTTTTTCCAAAGTACATTTTATGTTGCTATTACCATTACCTTTAGTCACCATTTGGACGAGCTACACATATTTAATTATTTTGTTCTTACAAAATCAATTCCTCCAGCCCTGGTTCCAAAGGGGTAGCCGTGTTAGTCTATTGTAGAAAGACACTAAAAGAACAGTAGCCCAATATTTTTTATGATTCTTATCATTAATGAAAAGGAAAGAGTTTCTGTTACCCCTGAACGATGTGCTATATATTGTTTGGGTTTGTTTTTTTTTAAAAAAAGGTACCTGGATTGCAAAAATTTTTGCTTTATTATTATACCACAAACTTCAATGCTTCCTACAGTTCAGGTTGCAAATTAGTTTCCAATATAACTTCCACTTACCTCATTGTCAGAGCTATCCAGAGCATGGTTTCCACACCTACAGTTTAATTTACAATGGGGCCTCAATCCTTCCTCCATGAGGGTACACATAAATTTGCACCCATCTGACCATGCACTTTGGTATACTAATATTTGAGTGCACAGCTTCTAATTCCTGAATATGTAGATGCATTTGGAGAAATGGATTTTAGGTGTGCAAAATCATCAGTTGATGCCAACCAAAAAGGAACAGATATATGTGTCATCCAAAGGTGATGACCACAAGTGGAGATCATGTGTTGAAAATCAGCCTGGTAGTATGCTACCAATTTTTGGAGAAGTTTGAAGAGCGTCTCTAAAGTAGTTTTTGAGTTCTGTAAATGGGGAGGTGAATACTCGTTTCCCATTTTAAAAAAAATCTAAACACATGTTAAAATAGAGTTATAGGAAACAAAGGTGAAGATAGGATCTTGAAATGTGTACTGGGTCTAATCCTCATAGCGAACTAGTGCCTCATCTTAGACTGGAAAAAAGCATGTGTGGCTTTTTTAATTTAATAAAGCAAGAACTACACATTTGAAAATAGTTCTATTAAACACAGATGCACTGCAAATGCATGCATGGCTACTATAGTGCTTGCTAGTTAGGTGCACGCCTACTGGTATATGGATTCCTAACCCCATCTCTAGATTCTCAGGAACTGTAGCCCAGGTAATATTTTGATGAACACTGACGTTCATTTTTCACTTGTTAAATGTAAATGAAATATGTAACTAACTCCTCTGAAAATGGCAATGGCTACACATGCCTACTCACAGGTAAATGCCAAGGAGGCAGTTTAAGGAACAGACTGTAAATACCTTGCTCACTCCAGTGGAGTCACTGGAATTATTTATGTGGGTTCCTGTTCACCTCAAGTGTTCAGTCTATCCCTCAAGAAACAGGGAACTATAGGAAAGAGGAGGAAAAGAGACATGATTTTGCTGTGAAAAGGATCACTATATATTTGTCAAGGGAATAGACAGTCCACTAAAGGTAGCAGTGGCACAATACATAACAAGAACCTGAACCTCTTAGAGACTACTATGTTGTATCATATAGTTCTTATTTATATTAATTAAGGATGTGCTGTCAGGGGGTTGGCTGTGTGCTCTGGGACAGCAGGACTCCAGGTGATACTCCAGGACATAATGCCTAATGGCCAGAATCCAAGGGTCTATTTCCTGGCAGTCACAGCTCAGGGGCGTTACCCACTGGCAAGAGCGCAAAGGCCATCTGGGCTAGAGGCAGTAACTCAAGAATAGTGTCACTCACTGGCAAGACAAACAAGGAGTCTAGTGGCACTTTTAAAAACTAACAAATTTATTTATCGCCTGAGAAAGCTCATGCGATAAATAAATTTGTTAGTCTTTAAGGCTATGTCTACACTACAGCTCTGTTAAGGTGACTTAATAAGGTCAACTTTAGGTCGACCTAAAGTCAACTTTGTTAAATTGACTTAGTGTCCCCACACTATTGCGTCCACACTGGCAGGTGCTAGGTCAACAGAGTAGTGTTGTGGGGGCCTGGCAGGGCCGTCCCTGGGGGAGGGAGAGGGGTGTGAATGGGGCGATCACCCCATGCCCCGTGGTTACATGGGCCCCATGCTGTCCCACTCCCAGCAGGGCAGTGCGGGGCCCATGCATGCTGCAACCCTCCTCCCACAGCCGCCCTGCTGCCTTCAGCAGGAGCCGAAGGCAGTGGGGTGGGCTGGGAGCACTATGCCTGGCCCCTGGGCTGGCCCTCCCCACCTCCAGGCCGGAGAAAACAGGCCCAGGGGCGGAGCACGTGGGGGGGGCCCGGCCTCTGGGCCTGCCTGCCCCACATGGCAACATGTGGCTGGCTCCACGCCTGTGGCCTTGGCCTCCTGGCCAGAGCCAGAGCCAGAGCCAGCTCCCCCCGCCAGTGGCCTCGGCCTCTGGGGCTAGGGCTGGCGCCGGCTCACTCTGCCTGCGGCCTCCAGGGAAGGCTCCCTGGGGGGCGGGGCAGGCCGGTGGGCCCACCACATTCCTTTGCAGCGTGGGGGGCCAGGGCCCACCTAGGCCCATTGGCCCAGGGCCTTGCTCCCCCCAAGGGATGGCCCTGGGGCCTGGAGCTATGTTCCCCTAAGCTGCAGGTGCACGGCGGCCCAGGGGCCACTGCACACCCATGCACCTCATGCGACCAATCCCTGCCACATCCCTTCCCTTCTTCCCAGCCCCCAATCCCCTACTGTGGTTCTCCCCAGCCCAATCCCCCGCCGCAGCTTTCCCCAGCCCCCAATCCCCTTCTGCGGCTCTTCCCAGTCCCTGATTTCTAGCCGTGGCTCTCCCCAGCTCCCAATCTCCAGCCCCCGATCCCCAGACCCTTCTCCCCATCCCCAGTTCCCCAACTCTCCCCGCTGTGGCTCACCCCTTCTCCCCAGCCCATCTCTCCGGCCGTGGCTCTCCCCATCTCTCCAGTCCAAGTCCAATTAGGTCAACTTAGGCTATTCCCCATCCACACCGGCTTTATGTCGACTTAACAAGGTTGACTTATGCATCAAGTCTACCTAAAGCGGGGAAGTTATTAAGTTGATTTAAGGAAGTGCTTAAGTTGACTTAATAAGCGCCCAGTGTGGAGGCGGTTTCGTGTAGGTGGACTCAAGTGTCGTTAAGTCGACCTAAGTGGCAAGTGTAGACATAGCCTAAAAGTGCCGCTAGATTCTTTGTTTGTGTCACTGAACTAGTCTAACATGGCTACCCCTTTGGAATTTGTCATTGGCAATAGTGGAGTATACAGGGGAACCTGGGCCCACTACTCCATTGGGTTCCAACCTAGGGCCATAAACGCACTCCCTGAGTCACTTCCTACCCTTTGTCCAGTCCCTTTGATGGTATTTTGGGCTGAACTTGGGGTCCCTTTGGGTTCCCCAAAGAGCCATCTCCCATGTTTCTTCTGCTGGCAATAGCAAGTCATCACCTTCAACTCTCATGGTAAACAGTCTTCCAGAGGCTTGGTTATGAGACTCAATCCTGGCAGTCTGGAGTCTGGTGGTTTCCCAGTGGGAGGTTCGTGCACCGGAATGGACTCTTCCGTGGTCAGCCCGGACTGAGCTGAGTCAGTCCCTTTTAAATGATCCTTCCACTGAGTGCATGCAAAGTAGAGGCAAAGGGCTCAGCACTTGTCATACAATTTGTTAGACAAGAGATGGCTGGATCTAAGTTTCCAAAGAAGCACACATACCAAATCCTTCCTTATAAACCTATAGATTTAAATGAGATAATGATGATTCTATATCAACCAGTCTGGGTTAAAAAAAAAATAAAAATCCTTTTTCTTTGTTTTCCAGAATGCTGAAATAACAGCTATAGCAGTGTCTGATTAGTGAACTGTTTTTCAAAATTACTATAAACACAGAAGTGTTGTCTAGAATATTTTTAAGGACAAAAAATATCTTGGAAGTGACTGTTAACTGCAAAAATATGCAAAAAGTAACAGAGATGACAAGTGCTCAGAACAACAGATTTCTCTAGTGGTTTATAAAACCTTAGCAGGCCTAGAATATATCAAAAGACTTCTAGACTCCATCTGCAAGCATCTGACGAAGTGGGATTTTCTCCCACGAAAGCTCATGTGATAAATACATTTGTTAGTCTTTAAAAGTGCCACAGGACTCCTTGTTTGTTTCGCTGAACTAGACTAACATGGCTACCCCTTTGGAACTTGTCATACAGACTTATCTTCTCTATTATTACCTGTTGCACAGCACTAGCTTTTTGATAGAGGTTCAATAGAGAGTATCCAAGCCTCAGAAAATATATTTTAATTGAAAGGAAAACAGCTATCTATAGATTATATGCAGCTCGGTTTCATCCAATATTAGGTCCCAATTCTGTAACCTGATCTATGCAGGAAAACCCTTGTGTTCAGGTAAAACCCCGTGGACTTCCACAGCAGGGCCAGTAGAAGATTCTCATTCTGCAGTGATCCACACTGGGATTCCACACAGACGCAAGTGTTGGCCTGCCCAGAGCTTTGAACTGTAAGTTCTTCAAGGCAAGGAACTGTTTCTCATTATGTTTCTATTATACCTGACACAAACCAGAGGCATGCCTTCGGCATTATTGTAACATAAATAATAATAAAATATCTTTATAACTGAGATAGCAGATAACATCATCTTCAGATATGCACACCAACCTACGTCACTATTTGAACATCTATTTTGTAAAATGAAAAACTTGTCTATATTCAAATTCATGAATTTTTGGTTTCTTTTTTTTTTTTTTTTTTAAAGAAACAATATGTTATGTAAAATGTGGTGCCGTCTGAAAAAATTAAAGTTTGATTTTTTAATCTATCTTCACTATAGATCTAGATACATGAATTGCACTCAGACCCGGCAAGACTCATCCCCCTTCCAGAGGGATGAATGAGTCTTGAATTCCCAGACTGAAACTAGTTTCTCAAACATTTTGTTAATGGTAATTTAGAAAATGTTCAAGCTCAATTAAAATGGAAGCGTTGATTCTCTCTTTTGCACAAAAAAAGCAGAGAGAGGAGAAACGTTATTCTACGTGGTCGTGCTAGTTTTATTGGGCAATGATCTCCTTTACGCAATGGATAAAAATCTATCTGTTTCTTTTATATGGATGAATCAGCTGCTTTCAGCACTATTGACCACATGATGCTGATGACATGTCTGCAGATCCTGCCAGGAATAGATAAAATTGTGTTTAAGCAGCTGGATTATTTTCTGTGAATGGACCCTGAGCATCATCTGGGGTGATTAATCATTCATGGTACCCTAAGGGTCATTTGTGAAGGATTCTGCCGTCTACCGCCCCTCCTGTTCAGTGTGAGTGGGAGCTTGCTTATGGAGATTTTGAAGGTTTTCCTCAGGGATAATTTGAAGCAGGTTTTCTGGTAAATTTGGAGAATTTTCATTGTCAATCACAAACAACTGCTCAAATGATCATTAAATAGCACACTCCTGGGAAACCTTAAAGTCTTGCCTGACGCAACTTTTATGCCTTCAACATCACCTTGCCCTCCCTTCTCCTGTGACACCTTTTCCAAACACTGCTGGAGGAATTTGTTGCTAGTAAACCAAACTCATCATGGAAAAGCAGTTTGGTGGTAGTGTAACTACAGTAAGGAGTATCAATAAGGCTCATCAGGAGCTCAGTGGACACCTCATTAGAACAAGGTCAGTCAGAAACAGAGAGCCCGTGGGAGAAGTATTGGTCTCTCATCTTCATGGTGTAGATCTGTGCTTTTTATGTTATGCATTGCTGATGGGAGGAGCAGGAAAGGGCATGCAGCCTAACGTATGGGAGTCAGCCTCATGGAGCAGCACCATGTCTGTTGCTGTGCAGTGGTAAGAAGTCACTAACGAGGAAGAAGATGTCCATATCCTTTTGCAGAATGAGAACAACAATAAAGGTGATGAGGCACCACTCTGGGCTACAGTGATAAAAAAGGAGCACATCCCCAGCCAAGAAATCCAGCTTTAAAACAATATTAAGTATGGAGCCTAAAATCTTCATTTCCCTTTCAACAACAGCTACTGTGCCAATACCTTACATCAGTAGATTTCAACCTGTGGGCTGCTTGCCCACAGGTGTGGCCCATGTGACATCCTCAGGGCCATGCAGCTAGTATATATATCATGCAGATATCACATAGAGAGCTCCATATAGATCCAAAGTGGTAAATACATTAAGAAGCACTGCTTTATGCACATATGTACACACACACACATTTATAATTTATATAAATTACACACTGCATAGGTTTTCAAACATGCTAAGAAATTGCAACTGATTATATTGTCTCATTGGTTTATCTAATTTTTTTGAGAGAAAATTGTAGACGATGAAATAGCAAAACAAAACCTCTATTTAATATGTGTGTATAAAAATCGTGTGTGGTTATGTAATAGCACATAAAATGTATTGGGAAAAGAACAAAGGCTTTGATCTTGCTCACACTGACATCCTTGGGAGTTTTGTCACAGACGTTAGTGGAACCAGGATTGAGCCCATATAGCTTAGTTTGAAAAATATCTTTCTTGTCATTCATAACACAACAGTGATTGAACTCTGTATGGTAGTATTTGGCCGGCCAATCAAGTTGAAAAAAAATGTATTTTAGGGTCCTGGATTAAATTCTTCTTTACGTTTAGTTTTTCAGTTAAAATTATTTTAGGTGAACTTATTGCTTCCTCTATGGTGATTTTAATTTTTAATTAGTAACTGAATTAGTTCAGACTCTTCAAAATTATTTGAATATTCTTTTAATTTTATTTCCAAGTAAACCTAAATTACATTCTAATTGAACTGTACTCATAATATGAACAAAAGGTGTTTCTTCACATAATGCACAGTCAACTTGTGGAACTCCTTGCCAGAGGATGTTTTATTTAAAAAAGAAGTAGATAAATTCATGGAGGATAGGTCTATTAGTGCCTATTAGCCAGATAGGCAGGGATTGCTATTTACCAGACGGTGTGAATGGGCAATGGGATGGTACACATGATGATTACCTGTTCTGTTTGTTCCCTCTGCAGCACCTGCCACTGGGCACTTTTAGAAGACAGGATACTGGGATAGATGGACCATTGGTCTGACCCCTAACAGCTATTCTTATGTTCTTTTGGTCTTAAAAATAGAGCCATTATGCTCCTGGAGACATATAGTTCCTCCAATCCTGCATGGAAGAAATGCATCTATTTTCTTTTTACGGGAGTTCTATGCTATTCGGTGAAATTCACTCTGCAGACAGAAAATCCCCTGCAGAACAGTAGAAATTTTCAAGTTGTAAATAGATTGTTGTACTAATTCATTTATGTGTGCTCTGGTCTTTGACGTCATGTTATAAAACATAGAAAAACATTTCTTGCAATATGTTAAGCTCCAGATGCATTTTAAAATTAATTTTAATTTTAAAAAAAATCTCTAATGTACTTTTTAAGCCAAACAAAGTGAATTGCATAAGATAAATTTAATCTTGTACCTGCCATTAGATATTTTTGTTCATTAACTGTAACTTTGGTTACTGTCTACAGAGGCAAAATATATCTGATTTCGTTTGGCAAATATTTCATATAATGAGATCCCTCCCCCAATGGTAATATAATGATTATTATTCTTTTGCATATTCTTGCCTAGACTGATTTAAAAGAAGCACTTTCAGAGCATGTTCAGACTACACAAATGTTTATATAAATAAGAGTACCCGTCATTCTAGATTATATATATATATATATATAAGTGAAAACTTATGTTTGGAGCATTTTTTAAAGTCATATTTACAGGACAAAATGTTTCCTATTCCATTTCACATCAAGAGCCTTTGGTTTTGGCCCAGTATGTCACAGAAGAGGCTAGCGAAGACTACAGTGACTAATTACAACTTAAAAAGAATAGTTAATGTGCAAAACCTTTGTGCGAACTGTTCCACTAAGGCTGTTGCACTAAATGGCTGCGTCTACACTGGCAAATTAAGTTGACTTAAGCTTGGCTTAAGTTGACTTAATTTGCCCTGCATCCAAACTACACTTTGCTTAAGTCGACTTGCTTGCTTAAGTCGACTTAAAGAAAATAAAGTCAACTTTATTAAACCTGCTTTTTACTTGACCTAAGGCTTAATTCGACTTTCTAAAGTCAAATTAAGCCAGTGTAGACATGGGGTAGCCCTAAATCGACTTAGGCCTACCCCAGGACTACACCACTGCCCTCCCTGCTGGGGGGGGGGCAAAAGGGGAGCCTGGCATGCCCCCCAAAGGGCAGGGCAGAGCCCTGTGTGTGATGCTGTCTGGATTTAGGGAAGCATTTATGATATTATTTTCAATGGATATCTCATAAATGCTCTATAATCCATAGGAACTATGTCATGTTTGGTATCAATAGAAAGGTTGTAATTTGCTGGGAATGATTATATAGTTTATGTCTAGGAATTCTATTTGGATTAGAAGTTAGGAATTGGGTATTCTATCTGTACTTTAACTTATGTTATTTTATTGAAATACCTGTGGGTGGGTGTGAACAACCATTGTCTCCTTAATGTTTAGGAATGTACCAGGGATAATGGTCCCAGGGACTAAACTGATGAGCCATTAAGGACACAATGGGTGTATTCCTTAGGTCCTTAATGGCTCATCAGAATACTCCCTGGGACCATTCTACCTGGAAAATTCCTAAACATTAAGGAGACAATGGTTGTTCACACCCTCTGGTCTAAGGCTTTCCTCCAGAATGACACAAGTTAAAGTATGGATATAACATCAAATTCCTAACTTCTAGTCGAAATAGAATTCCTAGACATAAACTATATAATCATTCCCAGCAAATTACTACCTTTCTATTGATACCAAACATGACATAGTTCATATGGATTATAGCATTTATGAGATATCCATTGAAAATAATATCATAAATGCTTCCTTAAATCCAGACAGCATCACACACTGCCCACATGCCCTGCCAGGGTCCCTGTCCCCTTTGCCCCATTGCACACAGGGGTTGCCCCCACCACCACCATGGACCTGCCCAAGGTCCCCCTAGCCCCACAAAGTCGACCTAGAGCATCCACTGTGGACACTTTAGGTTGACTTTGTAAGTTCCCCTTTAAGTCAACTTTAATTTTAAGTGTAGACACACTAAGTCGACTTAAAAATGCAAGTGTAGACATAGCCAATAAGACTTAGCCAAAAGCTTCCCCCACTTAGCTCAGTAGATTTATTAATGTTCTCTATCGCAGATTTCTGGATACTCATCCTGGTTAGAATACTACCCCATTAAATTCACCAGGGAGATGTTTCAAGGAACTTGGGCAATTAGACTAGGCTGTCAAATCAGACAACCTACCATTTTATCTCCAACAGCATGAGCCAGAAAAAGATGTATGAGCTGAGAACTACAGAACAATCTTCTACCCAGAAGTACCTCACATTTTTAACATGAGTCTGGGTCTCATCTAGGAAATGAAGCACCAAGAACTTTATAATACTAGAATTCTGTAGAGTCCACATGACAGGAATATAAAATGCTCAGAAGCTATTGACCTCCAGATCAGAAGCAGCATAAACAAGGTAGAGAGTAGGATCTGCCGCTATTGCTCAACTGCTCCTACCACCTGACACACCAGGACACTGATCTCAGTTAAAGGCAGCAGTTAAAGGCAGCAGCGATAAAGAAATGTGTTAGTCTTTAAAAATGCCACAGGACTCCTTGTTTGTTTTGCTGACCAAGACTAACACAGCTACCCCTTTGGAAGGAATAGGAGAGTTAGTTATAAGATAAAAGCAGGTAAATATATACATACAAATGAGTCACAGTCTTAGGGTTCATAAAATGGTAGAAGCTTCTATGATAAACACGTTCTACATGTCCATTACCGCTAATCCAGGCCAGGTACCAGGGATCTTTTGCTTTTGCTTATGTTCCTCAGAGTCCAAGAAGCAAGAAGATATATTTTGTTCTTTTCAGGGACTTTTAGTTCCTTCCCCCAGAGTTGAGGCTAATGAGATGAGTCCATCTGTATGTTTCCTGTTCGTGGGTTCTTTGATGTTTCACAATAGCTCATTTCTTTTCAATGGGCCTTCTTGGTAAGTAGGACCCCTTTTGTAGGAAGCCAGCACTTTACATTAATATATGCTTCTTTCCTGTTTGATGATTTACACAATTATAGAGGATAACAAGGCAAACATGTAATATCACCTTATCACGTGGGGTACAGATGGTATAAGTGAGGTTATGACATGCAACAACATAGAAGCATTTCATAAAGTCTAAACATTAAACACATTCTTTTGGACTTAAGATCGATTTCAACAATGCTAACACACAGGTGAGCCAGCTGGTTCCTAGCTATGGACTTGTCAGTTAAGACTTAGTAGCCTTGTGATGAGCTGGCTCTTGTTCTGCAAGGGCACACCAATGAACTGATGTCATTTATTCACACAGCTCTATTCCTTATATTTATACAATATTAAACTTTTCAACCTCTTGGCCTTGGTAGCCTAGCTCATCCATTGCTATTAGATCCTACCTTATTTCTGATCTCATCTATAGCCCCTCTGTGAAAGATCCACCACTGTGCTGCCTCTCTCTTTTCTCTCACTGAGCATCACAGTCTCATCTGTTTTTGCTGCTGCCATTCTCATCCCCTCCATTAAAGTTCTTTCCCTTGCTATTTTCCTTCCACTTCTCACCTCTTTCTCCCTTGTTAAATATGTTAGTTAGCTGGATTATAATCTGATAATAAGGAGGCAGCAAACCCTCAGCTCCTTGCTGAACCTTTATTGTCCAGCAGCAGGCAGGCAGATTTTTCCTAACACTAAAACAACCCACCCTTCTATCACTATGGCATCCACAATGACCTAAGGTAACCCAGGACACCACACTCCTCCTTTACCATGCCCTTTTGTTTCCACAAATCCAACCTCATCCTCTTCAATTCCCTATCCCGATTGATACAAACACCCCGAAAAGCAGAAACTATGCAGTCACAGCAATAAGAGCAAACAAACAAAAAAGAAAACCACAGCAAACATTCTCTCCATAACCTTCATCTCTTTGGCTATGTCTACACTTGAAAAGTTAGGTATACTTTATGAAGTCGACTTAATAAGGTTGACTTTAAGTCAACTTAAAGTGGACCTTATTAAGTCGATTTAACAAAAGCCGACTTAACTTTTCAAGTGAAGACGTGGCCCCTTTTTGGCCTTATTAAGTCAATTTAACATTTTAAGTCAACTTAAAAAGGTCCAACTAGGCACTACCTGCGTCTCCACTGGCTTAAGTCGACTTAATAAAGTCCATTTACGCACTAGTTCGAATTAAAACGAGGTGTCATTAATTCGAACTAACTTTTCCTTAATTCGACTTAAGGAGCAGCTTAAGTCGAATTAATGAAAGCCCAGTGTAGACGCGGAGTAAATTAAATTGACGTAAGCCTCCTTAAGTCGACTTAATTTCTAAGTGTAGATGCACCCTTTGTCTTTTCCTCATTGTCTGTAACTATTTACCAAACTATGTGTATGTTTAGAATGCAAACTCATTAAGGCAGGGGCTATTTTTCATTTGCCCAGAAAGTGCCACATCAGCATTAGATGAAGATTAGCATATATTTTCAAAACTGACTGGTTAATTTTCTATGCCTCATTTTTCAGGTGCTCAGCTCAGGACAACTTAAATGGGCCTGATTTTCAGATGGCAGTTGCTTTGCATTTTCTGAAAATTAGGTCTCTTCATTTACCACTTTTGAAACTTTGGGCCAATAATAACAATAATCCCATGGCTTTAGCATATGCAGATCCCACTGGAATTAATAGAAGTTTTGTGTGAGAAAGAGGAGATGGATAGGAGGAAGAGCAGCCTATAACCTGGATAGAATTTACATTCAAACAGTAACGACATAACAAAAATCAAATCTGAATCAGTAAGCCTCCAGCTGGCAGTAAATGCCTTTCAGGAAAGGGACATCATTTCTATTCCTAGCAAACACTGGAGCCCATTGTCAGAGACTGTAATGCAACTCCAATAATGTGGTACACTTTAAGGAAATGTTTAATTTTAAAACATTAGATGCACTGATTGTTAAACCAGAATGGAAACTACATAAAATATACTCTGTGACACTGAGACCCCCATTAAGCAGATGTTGGAGATAGATATGATGGCACTTTATAGAAAGAGAGCTGTCACCACTGAATATAGAACATTAAGAAATGGTGTTGCCACAATGGAAAGTTTTTAAAAAAATACAATTCAGAATATAATATTCAAGATGAGAAGTAGTCTCACCATGTGAATTTTCAGAAAGCTGTACAAAGCCAGATGGGTAATACTTTCTTTTGAACAGATCCAAAATAAATATTTTACTCAGAGACAAGTAGAAATATACATATACTTAAAGAAATGCAATTCTCAGCAAGTTCAGCGAATGCTATAATTATGTCTGCATCCAGTAAATACACTAAACATATTTCTAAGCTCATGTAAACAAGCAGGAATGGGGAGCAAACTGCAAATTCTAGGAGAAAAATGCCTCTGCAGTTTATGCAAACTTATCTAAAATGATTCAGTAGGATTATTCCACGAACACTGGTTCTGAAACATTATCATCTTAGGTGTAACAGATCATTCAAATAGTTACACAGTGCTATTCCATTAACCTGATTAATCATAGTTTTGCTTCAAAGTGGACAAAATATTTATTCTTTCCTCTATTTGAGACCCATCCTGATTCTTTATAGGGTTTGGAGTTTTTTTCATACTTTAATTATAATAATGAAGTAAAGAACAACCATATACTTTAGGGTTAGATGGTGCTTATTAGGCAAAGGGACATTCTGGGGGTGTTGCAGAGATTCACTATTTGGGAAGGAGTTGGGGAGCGTCCTCCCCTCTTGATGGTTGGCCGACTCCCTGGCATCTCTGATTCCCTCTGTTGGGATGGCTGTCACTTCAGGCTTGCTGAAGGAGAGGTTGTTTTATCCTGGGAATAGCAATGACTGCCATTGTGACTGTTCTCTGTGTAGGGCAAGAATAACAATTCCTCCTACTCCACCCTGCAAATGAAACACAATCTGTCTCTTTTTGCTTTAAAAATTAATAAGATTTGTCCTACATAAGAAGCTATGCTTGAGAACAGGATAGAGAGTTAGGCTGCTCCTTAGTGGCACGTACTAGACAAATATATGTTCTAAGTATTCATACTCTTCAGTGGTGGGTGCTTCGGAAGTGTGTGTAAAAATGGTATGCAAATAGAAAGCAAAGCAAATTCTAACATAAAACAAGCCCCAACTATGTATTAGAATTGTACAGCACCCACTGTGTCCATATCATTTACTTTTAGCAGTCCATATTTCAACTAATAGTACTTGCCTATATTCTTTTCTCTAGCCTGGCTCAAAAGTTTTAAGTTTATACTTCATTTAGTTTTTCTGATACCAAAACTGATATTTCACTTTCTTAACATTATTTTTCCTGTTTATGCAACTGCATGTGCCCAAAATATATGTCTAGTGCTCAGGTTAAATGAATATACGATAGTTTGTTTAATTGTGTGTATAGTTATAACAGCAAATACATGCTGGGTGTTTACACATGCAAATAGCTCATTAGATTACTAGCTGGTCACAGTCACATGGAATTGAGTTTTCCAGTTTGATACGCAGTTGAAAAACGTATTTACAATTAGGTTACAAGCCTCTGAATTACTCTGCTTTAAATCCATTCTTCCATATATTTCCCATAGATACTGAAGTTTTTCTAATTCATTCCATTTCTCTTGTGCTCATACACTTTGGATTTTAATATAGCATTTGAAAGATAACTATGTTCTTTATATAGAAGTCTGCTTAATAATCCTAACAACTTCAGCAGAAACTCCCCCCTCCCCTAGCATTTCTGTCAGTTATTTTTTTCTCTTGGTCCTTTGGCATCACCTGTCTTCTCTTTTTCTTTGATACAAAATTATTTGTGTTTAAAAATAAGATCAAGAGGGAGGACACCTGGCTTGCTTCACAGGATAAATATGGTTCACGCTAATGAAAACAGCTGTTGCTTTAGCTGAAAGTTATGAGTTATCTTTCACTGCTTCATTTCTTCTTCCCTTCCATACAATGTAGCAGAGCATTTAGCCATCAGTATTGCTTAGCTGACTGAACAAGCCCAATTCTCTCATCCTGGAGAATGGAAGCCCCACACCAATGGATTGGATCTCACATTAACAGACCATGCCACATGGTTGAATAAACTGAGAGAGGATTTATGACTTTAAAAAAAAAAGATTATTCTGGATAGGTCTTGGTCTGAAGTTGGTCTGAAGTTCTTCTCTGTCCATAACAGAATGATTCAGTCACAATTTGTCCATCAGCTTAGATCTGTGCAGCAAAGCTAATTAGTCTACACTTTTATTGGGTAGTCAGCACCATAATAGCTGGGCACTAAAGTGCACACACAAACCTCTAAGGTAACCTCATGACAAATTGTAAGCTTATACAATAATGCATGCTCCCTGGGCTCTGAAATTTCTCTTTCCAGACACCTGATGTCCTTATCTGTATTCATAGAAGTGATGTTATTCCAATTATTCTGTTATGTGCTGAATGTACTCGACCAAATCCTGAGATTCACAGATTGCCCACTGATGTTAATGGGAGTTTGGACTGAGTAAAAATAGCAGAGTTTACCCCAGTCTTTGGCACTTAATGAAGTGAAATGTAATTGCTGATTGCATAGCCTCTGTGTGTGCATGTGGTTTTTTTTTAAGTAGCTTTTGTCCCATTGTGAAGTGTGTTTGTTTTCTCTGACACAGGACATTTCTCTCCATTTCAAAAAGAGAGAGAATCATTCTTCTTCAATCTTTTACCACTTAGTTTGAGGATTATATATTGCATCATGACTGCACATTCTATAAAACATAAAGGTATTTTAACATTCACAGAAGCTGAGCATAAAATTTTTCTAACAAGAAACAACATTTTCACATCACTCCTTGAAAGATAGATGTATGGAGCGAAATTGATTGGTGACTCAATGGTGATGTCACAAAATATATGTGAATGAAAAAGTTTAATGAGGCATCCACTGAGTGTACAGAACTGGTGCCACACACACTAAGAATGTGGAAAGAGCCTATAGAAGGCTGTGCAACTAACTTGAAAGTGAATGGTAAATTTGTGGGGATGGGAACCTGCTGTTAGTTATTTATCACTTGTATTATAGCAGTGCTCAAAGATTTCTCCCCAGCCAGGATGCAGAAACCATTATAGTAGGGGCTGCAGAACATACAAGAAGACAAGGCCCCTCCTGTGAGGAGTTTACATGCTGTTTTACAACAGAACTCACCCAAAGACAGCTAAGAGGAAAAGAGTGGAGAGATGGGGAAAATAATAGTAATAAGATCACACGATTATATAAAAGCGGTATATACAAAACTTGATGGTTCCAAATCACGATGTCTGTTTTTATTTTATAAATAAATAAATCCCTCATTAATTGCTGCTCAGCTTACACCTCCTTCTAGATGTCAGAGCAGAGATGGATTCTGAGAATGGATCTGAAGAGTGGAAGGTAGCAGCTTTATGGATTTGCTCTGGGAGGCCATGTCAAGAAAAGGGGCAGCATGGAAGAAAGTACAAAAACATTTGTTGGAGAAGCAGTAAAATGGATATTCAAGGTTACAACAAAACAAACAGAGTCCTGTGGCACTTTTAAAGATTAACAGATTTATTTATCGTTTGAGCTTTCGTGGGAGAAAATCCCACTTCGTCAGACGCTTTGAATTTTTCTCCCACGAAAGCTCATGTGATAAATAAATCTGTTAGTCTTTAAAAGTGCCGCAGGACTCTGTTTGTTTTTCTTCAATAGACTAACACGGCTACCCCTTTGGGACAAGGTTACAGCACTGGCAAATCCCAAGCAGTTTTATTAATTCACCACTTACATCAATTTTACAGGCAAATTATAATCTATGGTCTTAAATCACTGTTGATTACATCAATATAACTATTAATTTCAATGACCAATACTGTAAGAACTTAGTGGTCATATGTCACACTTATATAAGTCATCTGTTAATCTATACCAGAGACTTTCAAGAGAGCAGCAGTTGCTTAAATCAGGTTGAATTTGACCAACTTGATTAAATTTGTGTCTTTTGTAATTTTGTTAATGATGTTACACAAGAGATTAATTTCGCCCATTTATCCTAATTTCTGGCTAGAGTTAAGTTTACTTTTTTACTATGTTCTCATACATATTGCTGATGTGTTTTCAAATACGATGCCTCCATCATCGTGGAATTGCTCTATCTATGGTATAAGAATGTGAAATGAACAGTTGGCTGAAGAAGAGAAAAAGCTACAGAGATATATAAGGACAATGCAGGAAAGTGCTTCTCCACTTTAACCAGAAAAAAATCTTTAGAGAATGATGTTTTAAGAATATTACAAAAAATTCACTATACACTTACAGATAGAATAGTTTGGAGCTTGTTCAAATGAGTTCCCCAAGTCTTTCATCACTGTAGCAGGACTGTCTTTTTCATTGTGTGTGTGTGTTCAGGTTTCTCTCAGTCTACATCTAAGAAATTGGACAGTTTGCAGTACTCAATACCACTCCATAAACAACAATTGATAAAGAAAATTGAGTTTCAAACATGGTCTTCTTTCATAAGGATTTTGACTGGAAAACCTGTAGTCAGTCAAAGCAGTAAGCTCATTTTTATATAAATATCCTAGACATCTATTCCAGATGTGCTGACCCCATAAATGCTCATTCCTAAGGGACAGCTTTATGACTTTAATGGATGCTTAGATTTTCATCACAATGATGTAGATGTCTTTTTTGGTCTTCACCATAAAACATGGGGTTGTTGTTTAGAAAAACTTCCTATTTGTTCTGCCAAAGGAGGATTTCTGTAAAGAGCATTCATTGGAAGCCAAGAGTCATGTGAAGTGTAACATCGACGAAGCACACTGTAGTCAAAAAAGACTTTAGATCTGGGGTCCTCATTCCACACAGTGCTGAATGGCCTTCAACTTCCATTAATTTCAAAGGGAGAGGAGAGAACTCAGACCCTGGAAGAATCAGGCCCGTAACATTTAATTTACACTATTTACAAGATCAAAGCTGTCAAAAGAGAATAAGAATAAAAGGGATTGTATAAAAATGTAGGTGCCAAGGGACTCTAGATTCCTGTAAAGTTAGGCAGCAGCTACATGGCGGTTTTCCTATGCTAACCTTCATCTGCACCGTGACATGTAGGTTGAAATTCTGTTATCACTGAAGACAATGACAGAACTCCCATTGAGAAATCTTTCCAGCATGCATTTCTGCAAGAGCACAGTCCATTTTAGCTATGAACTCAGTTACCTGTAATTAATGTGGAATTTTTTATCATGCATTTTAAAGAACTGTCTGCCAACTGGCACAAAAATTCTGTTATCAAGTGTTTGTTTTGAAAATTCAAAAGATGGCAAGCTGGATGGGAAAGAACAAGATTTGTTTTCAGATACAGTGGCTTTACCCAGGCATCAATGAGGATGGTACAGGCAATATTCAGTTATTTCTAATTAAATGCCCTGGTAACCATCAGACTCATGTTACCCAAACCTTGGATAATTGAGCTCATAGTTTACTTTTTGATAAATTCATTTTCTCATCACAAATAACAGCTGAAGGAGGGATGTGGTCATTTTCTGTTTAAAGTATTTTTCTCTGCCTCACTCCTTAATTACGGTTCTCTTTTCCAAGTTCTACCAGCTGCTGCCCCTGAAATAGATGAACAAATCAACATGAGAAGCTGCTTAGCAAGACGGATTCAGAAAATATATGTGGATTCTAGGGAACAAAAAATCTTACTGTGTGGAGAGTTGTTTACTTTTTAGGAAAGGTTAGGACAAATTGCCTTTATTTTAATAGATGAAGATGAACATTAATATACATGAAAAATCAATACATGTATGAAGTATTACTTATTGTTTATACTGATTTGGCAAAATCACATCACAATGAATAGTAAACGCAACATCTGGGAGTTAATGGCCAGCAATCTTTCTCCATGTTTTGTGGTCTTGACACAGCCTTCAGAAGTTTACCATACTGCAGCCATTTAGTCAGCCAAATCATCAAATCATGTTCTCTCCATCACCTTTTGCCCTGGCGCCTGATACCAGTCCCTGCAAAATGTTTTTTAGTCATCCTCCTCTACTGATCTGACCCACATCTCCCACAGTCTCAAGGCTTTTTCTTCTGTTTGTCTTGATGATATACAGTAGTACTCTGGTTATGCTGTTAAATTTGGTTAATTACCTCTTTGTTACTTGAGTGCAATGTATAGCTAATCTGTGCCTGATGGCAGTAGCATTTCACTTTGAAGGGAGAAAGCTTCTTTACACCATGTTCCCTTAGAACCCATGTCTCACATACATATAGCAAGATGCTGAAGAAAAGAAGCTGCAGCAATTTGATTTTACAATTCGTAGTAATATCCTTTTTTACACAAATGTGGCTGAGTGTTGCTAGAGCATCTCTCCATGGCTATGTCTACACTAGAAAAGTTGTAGACTTTTGTTAAGTCGACTTTAATAAGGTCAACTTTAAGTCAACTTAAAATCAACCTTATTAAAGTCGACTTAACTAGTGGCAACACTTTAAGTCGACTTAGTCCACTTTGTTAAGTCCACCTAACTGCACTTAGGTCAACTTAATCAAGTGGACTTCTGCATCCACACTGGGCTTAGGTCGACCTAAGGAAGGGTTAGGTCAACCTAAGGAGGCTTAAGTCGACCTAATGAATGGTAGTTATAAAGTTGACTTAAGCTTTCATTAAGTCGACTTAAGGAATTTCTTAAGTCGACTTAATGAAAGCCTAGTGTGGACATGGCTTAATTTAAGTTGACTTAAGCTTCCTTAAGTTGACTTAAATTGCCAGTGTAGACATAACCCATGAATCCAATGCTATGCTAGATCTCTAAATGATGTTTAGCATCCCTTGCATTCATGCTACTCAAATATTTGAAGTTCTCAACACACTCCAACACCCCCTCAGATTTGAGTAAGTATATCTTCATCTTTTCAAGTCACTGTTATGGTTATCTTTTTATGTGATATTATTGGAAATTTACCTTGATAGAATCCTGCATTCTATAGATGCCAGAGATTAATATATAAACAATGAATGGAAGATCTAATTTACAGATACTGAAGTTAAAGGGCCAGAATCTAGTACTCTCATTCACATTGAGTAGCACATCTACTCCGCAAGTTGTCCCATCTGAATCCATACTACCTGTGACACAATGACCCTCTATTCCATTCCTGTTACCCCATTGACCCACCCCTATTACACCCATACCTCCATTTCTTAGCTGTTGCTGCTCTGTCAAGGTGGCTAAGCTGACAGCAAACATAAATAAGTAATAGAACAGCTGATAAGGGACTCAGTTTAAAAAAGAATTAAAGTGAAGTCATATAATTAATCCCAATCAAAGTGGGTTTATGTAAAAATCAATCTTTTTATGACATTACAAATATGGATAATAAAAGTGAAAATGCTGAGGTAATATGCTTCATCTTCTATAACGAGCTTGACTTGGTACTACACCATGTTTTAATAAAGAACTAGAATAATACAAAATCAACATGGCACATATTAAATGGTTTTAAAATGGTTAATAGTGATGGCTTGGGGAACCTATGTTCACCTTATCAATTCTGGCTGATTTGATGAATTTGCTGTATCATCAACTGCTACCCTATCTGTGGAATGCACCAATAGCTATCAGAGTTTGTGTCATTTCTTTCCCAGACCAGTGAAAATGGAGAGTTGTTAATACAACCGGCTCAAATGGGAGCACCTTAGAACAATAGGATGGTTGAAGTCAAGAAATGCAGTGGTTGGTTTGGACCAGAAATTCCAGCCTTGTTCTGAATGAAGACAGCAATGATAAATTAAAATATATATATATATATATATAAAAATTGGAAAAGAAGGAAAATAGATACCTATCACTAGACATTAGAAGATATGAACTGCAGAAAACTGATAAGGGAAGCTAATGATATCAGGAAAAAATCTGTGGCTACAGGGCAAAGGACAATAAGAAAGCATTTTTAAAATATATTAGGGACAAAAGAAATCCTAACATGGAATAAACCCATTACTAGATGGAGATGGCAAAACTGTTAATGATGGAGAAAAGGCAGAAGTGGTCAGTAAATATTTCTGTTCTGTATTTGGGAAAGAAGCAGGCTAATGTACTCACGTAGTGGATGTATAAAAAAGGAAGTCATGAGTAAGAATGAGGAGGTGATTTTACTTCTGCATATGGCATTGGTGAGACTGATACCAAAATACGGTTGGTGTCCCTTTCTGGAGTCCATATTTTAAGAAGGGTGGTGCAGAAAATAGCAGAAAAAAGATAAATTGAAGAAAATGCCTTAAAGTGAATAACATCAAGGACTCTATTATTTAGCTTATTAAAAATAGATTGTGAGGGGTCTTGAATAAAGTGTGTAAATACTTTCATGGGGAGAAAATACCAGTTATTAAAGGCCTTTTTAAACTAGCAGTGAAAGCCTAACAAGAACCAATTACTGGAAACTGAAGCCAGTCAAATTGAATTAGAAATTAAGCACAAATGGTTATCACTGAGAGTAATTGGCCTTTGGAACAACCTGCCAAGGGAAGTATTTGATCTTTCAATCTCTTGTTCTCTTCACATCAAGAGCTGATGCTTTTCTGAAAGATATGCTTTTGTCAACACAAATTATTGGGCTTAATAGAGGGGTAACTGGTGAAAATGAGTGTCTTGTGATACACAGGAGGTCAAATGAGATGGTGTAATGGATCCTTCTGGGTTTGATTTATGCACAATTTGATGAAACGATGAGTCAAAAATGTTCACCCTCTTCCACAGTTAATCAAATGAATCCAATGGAAAAAACCAACCAAACAAACAAACTTCCAGACCTTCTCAGACTACAAAGCACTTCCTCCATTTGCTCAAGGATCATCCGCCAAAGCTACAAATATTAACCTTCACTGGAATACTGTTTCTCCTCTAGACCCCTCCTGGTCTTTCAGTACACTTACCCTCATAGCATAAGGCCAAAGAAAAACGACTTCCTCCTATCACTGCTGGTAGTCCTAGCCTGGACTCTTAAACAAGTGAAGTATTAGCACTCTACAACATCCCTCTATATTATTTTGTCCAGACAGATTGATATACATAGCCCTTACTAGGTCCTCTCTAACCTTAGGTCTCCCAAAGGAGCTTTCCTACTCCCTGCAGATCTCCTTGGATGAGTTCCTTGTCTGCCTGCCTTCCTGCCTCATCTCTAAATATCAGGTGACATACAGAGCTATCGTCTGACCTATGGGCAGTACATAAGTGAGCACAAGTGGCATTGGTTCTAATTCCTTTAAAGGAACAGCCACCCTGTGACACTACTTAGTTTACTGAATTGGACCACTGTGTTTTAAATCCTGATCCTCTCTGGTGATAAGTTCCTTCCTGAAGATGCAAGATGTTTTCAGCTCCCAGAGAAGTCAGTAGAGTGAGTGTAACCAAATGTGCCACTGTATTTACATCCTATTCTTCATTGTAATAATCTTTGTACAAAATATGCCTTGTGAAGTATCATTTGAAAACTAATAACATGCTGGTCAATAATATCATGGTGAAATTTTAGCAAACAACAGCATGTCACCTCTTTCACCACAAGACATTCTGCCTCTGACTTCACAGCGGGAAGGAAATTTATCTAGTGGTAAACTTGAGGAAAATGCTTTTCAAAGGGTGACTGGACTATAAAAGTGAGGGGCAAAATATCCCAAGGTAGTCCCCCCCCCTCTTTCTCTCTCATCAAAGATGACAAAAAAGAAGCAAGCCCATTGGACTTTGGGGTAGATTCTGACTTGAGAATTTGGTCAGCAACATTGCTGGGAACCTGTGATAGGAATTTCATCTTGAATCAAGGCTACTGTGCTAAGTTCTAATTATTAGTTAGTGTTCTATCTTCACTTGTTTTGTAACGATTTCTGACTTTAATGCTTTACACTCGTACTCGCTGAAAATCTCTCTCTTTTGTATTTAAATATTCTTGTTTTATACTTTAATCAAAATTAATCCAATGTTGTCTTTAAACTGAACTATGTGGTAACTCCACTTACAGTGGCAAACTGTTGTACATTGAACCCTTACAGGGAATAACAGACCTCCAATATCTGGACTGTCCAGGAGAGAGTTTGATAGTGCAGAACACATTCCTGGGGGTAAAATCTGGGACTTGGGATGTGTTGGGGTCATCCTGCAAGTGGCAACACAGGCTGGCAGAAGCAGACTGAAGTGTGATGGAAGCTATACCCATACCCTCAGCCCTGCATGCTGTTTGACTGTTTGTAAGCACCCAAGTTGCGAGTTACAGCAGCAAAGCATGGTAAGGCACACAAGCTCGCAGGGCAGGTGGTGACACAGCCCCTCACTGATTTGTATTGCACCCCAGAATGGGACAGTGAAATTGGGCATTCTTCCCCGAGGATAAAGCAGCTATGATCAGAGACCAAATCCAAAATACATTAATTGATGTCGGCAGGAATTGAGGCTACGCAGAACCATGCAAGCTTGGGCCCTTAGTTGTCAGGGCATTTTACCTTGTACATAATGAAGTTACACAATCAAGAAAACCTAATGTTATCACACAGTAGAGCTGGCCTAACAATGCTAACAGTTGACTGTAAATAATTAATAGGAGACAAAATATGAATATTAACATTTAATATTTTTCTCAATTATATTCAATTATTCAAATATTATATATATATAGGGGTAATTGAAAAATGTAGTCACAAACACTAGGCAAAAGGCAATATTTTTATGGAACAATATCTGCAGCAAATTACTCCACCTGTTCTGTTATTTAGGAATCTTTGGAGTCAGGATTATTTTTTTGCTCTTTGTATAGAGCAAAGCAGAGTGAGGTTCTGGTTCATTACTTGGGCTCCTAAGTGCTATGGTAATATAAAATATAATAATTGATAAAAACAGCTATTTAACCCAGTGAACATTCCCCCCCAATCACATACACTTTCCCCACCCCTTTTGCTGTGTACATATACCCTATCAAAACCCCAATACCAACACAAGCAAAACTCAAAAGAATAATAATACCCATCCCCCAACATACTGGATGCTACCTTAAGATGGCTCCTGCATGGGTGCTTGTAGTAGCAGAAGTGTATTTGAGAGAGAGGCAGAAAATAGACACATGAGAGTGACTTCCATCGTATGCCTCCCCCGACCCAGTGCTAGGTACAATTACAGTCTCGTGTGGAAAGGGAGGGGCTGCTCACTCATAGCACTCATGGGGCACAAAGCAACCTCTCACCATGCACCAACAGGCACTGCTGGCCAGGCACAGCCAGAACCTGACTTTCAGAAGTGCTGAGCCTGTCTTGAGGCCACTGATTCAGGAACTTATATGTGGGTTTCAGTGCTTCACTTCAGGTGCTCATTGGTTTATTTGCTAATGTAATTAATATAACTGAGTCAAATCATGAAGTCTTTAGCTATGTTTCTAAGCAGGCTAAGCTCCCATTAAAGTCAAGAGTAAGGCCTGCAGAAAAACTGAATGGGTTTCAGAACTTGGCCCACTGTTGTAATTAAACTTTGATGCTTGTGCCAGCAGAATTATTGCACCCACCAATAACTCTTTCTATCCCTTATTCCCTCTTCCCCCATACCAGTGGCCCCTTCCCCCTGTCCCTCATGCCAAGAATTCTGTGTGCTCTCATTCCCCACTACCCTCAGTTCCCTTGTCCCAAGATTCCTGTGTACCATCTGCTCTATTTCAGACACTTGTAATGATCCCCTCTCTTCTTGAGAGTCAGGGGCTCTGCATGCTTCCTAATCTTCCTTCTCCCAAGGCCAGAAGATCTGTGTCTGCTCCTCCCTTTCCCCTTCTGCTGAACCCCGACCCCATGTTAAGGGCTTAAGTATCTTCCTCCCATTCTCTCCTTCCACCCATGACAGGGACTATGTATGCCCTCCATTCCTCTCTGCCCCCATACCAAGGTCCCCAATTCCACCTATTCCAGGAGCTTTGTGCACCCCCATTTTCTCCTCCAATGTACCAGGGGCTCTATTTGCCTCTTCCCCTCCTTCTCCTAATGCTAGAGGGTCTGTGTGCCCCCACTTCTCCAGTCTCCATTCCAGTGGAATATGTGACCCTCCCCAGCCAATCCCCTTTCTGTACCAAGATCCCCATTCTCCCTGTCCCAGTATCTCTGTTTCCCCCCCACCATTTCCTTTTTACTACATTCCAGGGGCTCTTTTACTACACTCCAGGAACTCATTTCTCTTGTGCAGTCATCTTCTCAATATACACATGTTTAGAAATTTGCATATTTAATTGCTGCTGGAGGTCAAGCTCACTGGACACATAGGCTATGTCTACACTTGTAATTTTAAGTCGACTTTAACTAAGTCGACTTTAAATCGACTTAGTTAAGTTGACTTAGTGAGTTTACACTTAAAATTAAAGTTGACTTCGGTGGCAACTTACAAAGTCGACCTAGAGCATCCACACTGGATGCCTAGGTCAACTTCTAGGGGCTAGGGGGACCTAGGGTAGGTCCACAGGGGCAGAGGGAGCACCCCTTGCCCAGTGCCAGGGGGCTCAGCCTTTGCCCCATTGTACCTATGTACAATGGGGCAAAGGGGGACAGGGACCCTGGCAAGGTATAGGGGCAGGATGGGAAGGGCTCTGCCCTGCCCTATGGGGGTGCATGCCAGTCTCCCTCTGTGCACCCCTCCCTGGCAGGGAGGGCATTGGTGTAGTCCTTGGGTAACCCTAAGTCAACTTAGGGCTACCCCATGTCTACATTGGCTTAAGTCGACACTAGGGAGTCAACTTAAGCCTTAAGTCAAATTTAAAGGAGGTGTTATAAAGTCGACTTAATTTTCATTAAGTCGACTTTATTTTCCTTAAGTCGACTTAAGCAAGCTGCTTAAGTCGACTTAAGGAAAGTGTAGTTTAGACTCAGGGTAAATTAAGTCGACTTAATTTACAAGTGTAGACGCAGCCATACTTGCATGCCTCCACTCCCCCCACAATTTTTAATTTGTTAACTTCTTTCTTTTCTTTTGTATGGGAGATAAATCATTTGGTGTGACAACATTTTAAACTTCAGTGGGACAACAGACAGAGCTGAAATGGGGGGAATGGTATTGTTGGAGGTGCTGAAGGCTGCCATCAACTGGTTCTTGGATCTAGAGAAAAAAATATATATATATAGGTAAATGAACCTGCTTTGCCTGCCAATCAAGCTGAGAGTCTGCAGCTAGCCTCCATTTCTCCCTTCCTGTTTTCTAATCCTCCCTCTTCACCCAGATCAATAGGCTCAAAGGCTGAGATGTAGAAATTCCCAGAAATATTGGATGCAACACTGAAAATTATCAAGTTACATCCAGATAGTCAAGCCAAGAAATGCTGTTGAGTTGAGTACAGGGACTCAGTTCACTTGGTCATTTAGTAGAGTATTAGCTGCATATATTTTATGTTTAAAGGGAGATTTTTTTTAAAGCAGTCATTTAAAAGAAAAAATAAACTTGTTGCAGATTCACTTTATATGGCAGGTTATCCCCTGACACCTGGAAGTCTCTGTTTAAAAGGAAAAGTTTGACATATTTTAAATAATAGCCATGCTCGTGTCTGTCACTCTAGTGCTGTTAGGTAACTTCAGAGTGTGCATGTACACAGGGGTGGCCCAAGGATTTTTGGCACCCTAGGCAAATGGTGACTTTGGTGCCCCCCAACATGTTATAAGGGATAATATATTAATATTTATTTTTTAAACAGATAAAAAAATTCACTTTCACCTAATTTGGCACCTTAAAGCCTGGTGCCCTAAGTGACTGCCTAGTACACCTATATGGTTGGGCTGGTCCTGCATGTACAACATTTTTGATTTAATAGAAGGCTAAAGGACTTACGAATGAGACTATTCAGGCATGGCAAATCTAAATGACCTTCTCAACAATCCATAACACCACAAAGTTCCAGACTTTACTTTAGACTTGTAGATTATTCTGTGCTGAGATGCCAATTTTCTACCCTAGAGATACGATCTGCTAAGGATATTTTTCCAGCTTCTTTGGATAGAAAAAAATATATATAACTATAACCCAGATGTTTGAATGTATTTGACATTTCATGGTCTCGGCCTTTCCAAATTTTCTCCTCCTATTTGGATCTGTCCCCCTTTGTTTAGCTGCCAGAGTAATGGAGTTGATAACTAAGAAATTTCCTTCTTATATCATAACTGTTTTGAGTTAAGACTCATTACTTCACCTTATGAGATCAATCTGCCTTTCCATACAAACACCATAATGCTTTTCCCAGTGAGCTGGAAGCTCAACCATTCCAGCTTCTCAGCAATGCTTACTGACAGCTTCTTTTGGATGCTCTACGGCTGCAATGTGTTTGAACCGTTTTCTTTTGCATTTTCCTAGCTAATCCACAGGCTTGTTATAGCCTACAATCCTAAAAACGAGCTCTTCCTCATTACTGAAGCTACTACAGAGAAAAGCAAATGAAACATCCTGTATCTTTGTGGGCGTTCTAGCTTGGGTATACTTTATGCAGATGTTGGCTCCCGTTTTCTGTGCAGTTTAATCGACAGAGTCATGGAATATGCCCTCCTCATTTAAATTTCATGAAGCTGTGAGAGTTCAGTTCAGATTATCCCGTTACCCATATCATATTACGTTACAGTTAGTAGATTTTCACCTGAAAAAAGAAAGAGGGATCAAGCTAAAAGGAATGGAAATGGACCAAAAGAGCATTTTATAAACATTCTCATCGTGGAAAAACAAATAATATGCCAAAAAAATCTAATCCTGTAAATTAATGTTGACTCAGGGCATCTTTACCTTTTGCAGCCCTTTGTTATACTTCATAATGCTGGAAAGAGTCCTTATTTTCCAATAAACAGCTAGCAATATCTCTAACCTTAAAGCAGCAGTCATAGACAATCAAACATGCAATCACTCGCAAACTCCTATATAAATAGTGCCAATAAAAACAACATATAAATATGTCAGCTGAAACTATTTTTTTATCCAAAAGTTGCCTCTAAAAAAATCTTTGAAGTTAAGTACAGTTCTCGCTCCTAAGAATAACCCTTTATTAAAGAAATATATATAAATGTATACATAATATTATGTTCAACTCTAATTTTGCTAATCACAGTGACAATGCCAAGCAGAAATGTAAATTATTTTCTAATCCAATTTACTATGCCCTATATTTGTTGGCTTTGGGGCACCAGAGGTCAAGCACCTAACCCTCATCTGGATTCTTCCTCTCCTTTTGGTTTTCATAAAAATAGAACAGAGGATAAAGGACCCGATCTTGCCTCCAGTTTATAGAAGTGTTTTAAATCACTTTTGGGGTCTGATTAGGCCCAAAAATATTACTAAAAACAGCACTGTTACAAAGAATGGCTACTTACAGATGTAGTGCAAGACTTTGAAATCAACAAATCTGTTGGACCCTAGCATCAACAATTCCAGATCCCAATAGGAAGTAATGTTAATAAATTCCTCTGGCTGAGCAATCTAGATAATTCACTTCTTTCTATCATTGTTTCAATTTATTTTTCCTGGTTGAATGCCAAGAGCGAAGGTTATGATGAGACAGGGATGAAGAAGAGGTGAGCCAGAGATGGTTTGGGCTTTATTACTCTTGGTACTCCTGTCTGTCTTCCACCATGACATAATGAAATCCCATTTGCTATCATGATTATCCATTTTGGTTCATCATAGAAGGTTTAGAAAAAGGTAGTTCTAGGATCACTCAATGTTTGGATGGATACCTAAGGGTCTTAGCCATCCCCACCCTCATCTGAGGAATAAAGGGACCTATCTGTAGCTAACCTTTACAGAGGAGTCTTCTTCTGTTCTAACTGGACCTGAGGGACTGATAAGGACCTTACATGGAATGGGACTCTGAAGGAAAACCATAAAGCCACTGAAATTATGGCAGCATAACACCTTTGTTGGAGGAGAAATGGAAAAGAAATATTTTAACTCTTCTTTCAGATTCATTATGTTCTCTTAATTAAAAACCTGGCAAACCAGTTAATTTAGTGCCAAATAGTGATTATTAGAAAGAAAACAAGCAAGAGCAGAGAGAAAACATGGAAGCTGGTGAGCAAAGTCAAGCTGAAAAGTGCCATCCCTCAAAAACATCATGCTTGCTTATACAGAACACATTTCAGGTGGTTTTGCTCATAATATATTGAAAACTGTTTATTATAAAAGGGGTTGTTATTTCATTGTTTCAGTACTGAACAACCAGTATATAGCAATTAAAATGGGAGTCATATTTAACCCTTAGTTCATGATTTTTCAGCAACTTGGACACATAGCACAATTGCATGTGCAAATCATGTAACTCTGAGTCTAGATTAACATAGTCATTTCTATGAATAATTACCCAGTCTCCACATGTAATCACACTAATTGCACATGCACAGTTAGCTAATGGATTCTCTATACTTCAAAGTCTTTAAAACATGATTTCAGGACTTTAATAACTCAGTCATAGATTAGAGGTTTACTACAGGAGTGGGTGGGGTGAGGTTTCATTGCTTGCATTGTGCAGGAGGTCAGATTAGATGATCATATTGGTCCCTTCTGACCTTAGAATATATGGCTATGTCTACAATGGCAATTTAAGTAGACTTAAGGAGGTTTAAGTTGACTTAAATTAAGCCACGTCCACACTAGGCTTTCATTAAGTCAACTTAAGAAATTCCTTAATAACTACCATTCATAATAACGACTTAATAACTACCATTCATTAGGTTGATTTAAGCCTCCTTAGGTCGACTTAAGCCCAGTGTGGATGCATGAGTCCACTTTGTTAAGTTGACCTAACGGCAGTTAGGTCAACTTAACAAAGTGGACTGAGTCGACTTAAAGTGTTGCCACTTTGGTAAGTCAACTTAATAAGGTCGATTTTTAAGTCAACTAAAAGTCAACCTTATTAAAGTCAACTTAGCAAAAGTCGTCTTAACTTTTCTAGTGTAGACATAGCCTATGAGTTTGACAGATTTTCAAAGGTACAAAATCAGTAGAAATCATGTGTCTAACTCCCCTTTTTTTCCTATGCACCAAGTTGCTTTTAAAAACGTCAGTCTTATCATTGTCCACATTACTAAATCAATGTATATATGTGACATAAATCCCACACCTGGTTTTAATTATATTAGCAATACATATTTTCAGGAACTGTTGTCAATCAAGGTTCTGCCTTAGTGATATTTGGCTCTGGTGATTTCCAAAATGGGTATTGTTGCTATCAATATGGCATGGTTTCCCTGTCCAGTATGGCAGTTGTTATTGTAAGGAATCATGCTACAGTCATCCTCCATAGTTACTCAGGGGCACTGTTATTATGGTTTATATATTTGTCAGATGTGGATGGAAATCAAGATAAAACTGTGTTACCTAAAGTGTGAATAGGGTCCACTTGTTTGGTACATAAGTAAACTATATAGCTATTTAAAGGTTTTATACTGCTGCCCAACACTTTAATATCTGAGCACACTCACACTTTGAGATCTCATTTTATGTTCATAAATAATGCTAAGAGATAATTTCCTTTTTAAACTAAGCCCTGAGCTGTTTTGAAGTCACCACTTCCTCAGAAATACAAATTAAGCTATTTTAACGCACATACCATCAGACTCAGTGTCATAAAGCTGATGAACAAGCCTCTTTATGTTGTTTGTAAATCCATTTCTGTTGCCACAGTGATTCGCATCCCTTTAATTTATACCTCACTTGGTTCGTCTGGCTTTCCTCAGTTTAGAGGGAACATGCACTGCTGATGAATATGTCACACACACCTCTCCCCTCACACCCTTGGAATCAGGGCAACATTAAACTGGCGGCTCAGGACCCATTAAAATTAGTTATCCTGTTGCTTCCAGACTCAAAGCAAATTGCCATCTTTGTTGGATTTCCTGTAATTCATTTAACAAACAAACCAAGGAAAAATTTAACCTGCAGGATGAAGACAGCAAGCAATTTAAAGATGATGGCAGATGTTCTTAGTTGCCAAAGCAAAATTATACTTAAGCCAAATGCAAATTTTTAGCTTTACATGAGGTAGTGCTAAGTCAGGTTTATCCTTACAGTGCAAAAGATTAAGGTTGAACTTGAATTGCAAATTTACATCTTTTTAAATAAGGAAGCATTATGTAACATGAATGCTATTTACCTTACATTTATCTACATTTTGAGGTTTGGTGAGACCAAGGTCACTGGTATGCAGATAGTGGAGACTGATCCAAGCAGATTTATAGGTCTGGCATCTAGATTAACTTTTTCAGGATGACAAAATATAACCTAATGTTACAGTTTGTTAAAGAAAGTGCCTTTATGTGCAAAATAATTTTTTCCATCCAGCTGATATTTATTATGAGGTAAAATTCTTCAGGCTATTGAAGAGCATTGAGTAACTGGCATTCACCTGTCACTTTGAATTATGTAAAAAGAATTTCCCCACTATCAGCTATAGCCTGTTATTTAAAATCAGTATTGTGAGCAGTGCCCAGTTCAGATAAATGCATTCTAGAACTATGTATGCAGCACAGGAGGCTTGTATAATAATCTAAAATTTGATAATGTCATCCTGGTGATGCCACTTGTTTTCCTGAAGGACTTCCCTATTAAATTTGCAATGCACATTTGGAAAATAAACCTAACTTGGGGGGGAGGGTGGAGAGGAGAGGGGAAGGGAGAGAGAGGCATCCGAAAGAAGCCATAAATCAAATCATCATATGCAAAAATACTCCCAAAACTTCAGCTCCTATTCTTTCAGGGCAGGATAAAGTCTCCCAAGATTCTTTCAGTGTGGGAGTAACTCTTGGCCCCTATTACCAATTGGCCATCTTTGCCTAAAACACCTGACTCTGTTAACAGTTGTTGATCTGGCTTGGGAACAGTAAGTGGGATACACTGAGGCAGATGGCTCAACCAATAGTGATATGAAAAGAAAAGAAGTCCAAAGGGACAAACAGCCAAGGATGAGTATAAGGTTTAAGCTGGGTATTATCTTATAATATCTGTGTTAATAAAACCAAACCTTTGGAAGGGTGGGATTGGATAGTATAAATGGCTGTGTTTGAGGGAGGTTTGCAGTGGTACATCCTCATGGAAACTTACCTCTATATGTAGCTTTAAACTGCAACTGAAATAAATAATCGTACCCTCAACTCTTCCAGAATTCTAACGGTAGTTTCGATTTATGAATCAGTGTCTAAAATCAGCCAGCCTCTAACTGACAAAGTTGGACTTTTCAGACCAAGAACAGTGATACATTCACATGCATGACTGACTTCTCACTTAATGTTCCAAAATTTGAAGGGGAAAAAAACCTTACATTTACTGACAATGGATTCATTAGAATCTCTATCCTGATGCTAGCAGGAACAGGAAAAAAATAAATTTCTCTGGCTATATATGTTGGCTGCTTCTAATGTTGATGGAAAAACTGAAATGACTTTCAGAAGCACCCATGGTAAAAGGAGATCTTTGTTCTCTGTTCTGTTGGGGCTGAAAACATTCATTTTGAAACTCAGAGGTGTGTATGCTAGGAAGTCTTAGGAGACATTTGTTAACACAGTGTGCTCCAATGGGGAAAGTCAGCTTAACTATGTCACCATTAATTTTATGATGAGTTCCAGAGGCCAAGAGGTTTTCTGTAACCACGGAATCTTGAATTAATGCTGAAAAATAAAGGAAAATATTTTTTCATGCACTTCACAAAAGAAGATTAATTGGCTGCACATTTCTGAGTGCAACTTTAAACTATAAAATTTTAATTTTGGCTATTAGGAAGGCCAAAGTATAGCTCACACTGAATCGTAATGGATTTTTTTTCTGTATTCTACGACACCGAGTCCATGTATGATAATACACATTTCTTTGACTTGTTTCAAGAAATCAGTAAATATCTCCAAGTATAGCAGCTTTTTCAACTGTGCTTGCTATTTGTGCTTTGTTTATAAATTGATAATGGCAGCAGTACTTTAAGTAATAGTTTTCATAGCACAGAAGAGCTTCCCATTTTGGTTCTAGACCCATTTTAAAGTCTTTCAAATAAAATGCTATAGTGTCCTCAATTCCAATTGACTTTAATTATCTTTAATAGGAATTGAGGGAGCTTAATATCTCAGAGGAGGTTCCCAGCATATTGCACTAGCACAGAACAGTTTTAGAGATTGTTCCATCTTCTGTGACTCACTGTGACAGCTAAATTCATTGGATGAAACTCTCAGGAGCCAGAAGTCCTGGGGCAATCAACTTTTTCTGGCACAGGGATCTCAGCTATTTTCCTTAGAATGAAGGTGAAGATGAGCCAGAACCAAACAGTCTTTAGGACACAAAGCAAAGCTAATCTTCCTAAACTAACCTCCTCAATCATAATGGCACTAGAATGACAATGTTTCTCATATACAAATAAATAAATAAAATAATAGTAAAGCATTACAGAAAATACTTAGGTGAAACACAGAATAGTAGAGTCTATGTAGCCTTATTGGAAAAAGTATACTTTTGATCTAAACCTGTATATAGCACTCATACTGAGAGGCACATTAGAGATGATACAGAATCTGGTAAGGATTAGTTATTAGTTATTTACCACATCATTGGCATCTTTCACTTGTTTCTCAAACTCAAAAGCTGTGTAATATGATATCTTGGTGAGCTTTACAATAAATTTAATCCTTGAGAGATAATAGTTTGTGATGATGCTAAACAGAAAACAAAACAAAAAAAAATTCCAAACCATTTAAAGTTTCTAGTATAATTAATTTTTAGCAACACTATGATAATAAACAGCATTTGGTATAACAATCTTCTATGTAACATATAATTTGCTACAGTTAGATGAATCAGTTTTCTGTGAATTAAATGACATCATATTATAGGTTCATGGTCAAGATTAAGAGGCACTGTTTTAAAATATGGCTATAGATTTGTATTATTGACTAATCCCACTCCAGCACACCCAAATACCAAAGGGAAATAGGTCACAATTCATCAGTCCATTCCTCTTCAGACAAACACTTATGCTTTGTTGAATAGGGATTGATTTAATCACTTGCTTAAATATTTTCCTGAATTGGGGCCATAAGGGGTCAAAATAGGTACATATGAATTATCTATCTAGGCTCCTTTCCTTTCACTCTGTTGTCGTCTCTTTGGCTATTTGCAGGGGAGGTACAAGGCAGGCAGCCTGGCTGGCTGGGTCTGCTAGTTTGGTGTGACCCTGCTCATGGCACCACACTGGCAGCCCCAGGCAGTCTATCTGCTTGTCTTGTTAATTCCCCAGCTTCCTCCACCTGGTTTGTATGCACCTGAAAGCTGGGACCCGGCCAGAGCCTTTTTAAATTTCCTGCCCTGCAGCATGTTCAGGCGTGTGGCCCAGGGCTGGAACAGCATGGGAAAATGCAGCTGCTGTGCTACCTCTCCTGGTGCCCACTACCCAGCTGCACTGCTCCCCTGCCGCCCTTTCCCTTTGCCCCACTCTCCTGCTGCCACCCTGAAGATTGGGGGTGAGGGCAAACTTTACAGCAAAGTTTATGGGAGGGGTGGGCATTATATAAAAGCAGTTGGTGTCTCCAGTGTGGGTCAGCAGGGTGGCAGATGGGGTTCCTTTATGAATGCACATAACATGCTCTGCAGTATTGCTATAATATGTTTCCTGCAGCATCATACATGGACTTATGTATATTTCACATGGCTTAGGAGGAGGCCACAGAATCGGAGCTTTCTTCCAGCATGTAGACAGAAAGGATGCATCACTGAGGCTATGCAAAATACCTGCTTCAGCCAGAGAGGGAAAGATCACCTGAGGCCAGGAGGGGAGGGTGTTCTGGAGAAACAAGGACACATACTTAGAAATCCAGGAGTGAGCAATTGAGGGGGCAAAGCAGCACACCAGACCAGATAGCAGGAGGGGAATGTCACACACAGTATATTGTTTCAGGTATGTAAGCACTTCCAGTGCAGACTGATGCCTTTAGACATGTGGAGGGGCTGCCTAGGGCACACAGGCCTTGGTGCTTGTTTCTGTGTGTGGGGGGGGGGGGTTGTGGACTGGAGGCAGGCCTTAGTGGAGGAGGTGTGGGGGGGCAGCAGTGCACGTTGGGGGTGGAGCCTGGCTGGGGGCAGGGTCTGGCTGGGGGTGGGGTCTAGGGGTGGAGCCTACAGGGGTAACAGGATGTGGGGATGTGGGGGGGGGCACAGCCCCAGATCTTTTTGCCATCCAACAACATCCCTACTATAATGGTCCAATTAGGTGCTGGGTTTCTCCAGCCAGCTTCTATTTATCTCCCTAAATGGGAGCTGGTGTGACAGGGGGCAGACTCAACAGTTCCTCCTCAGTACTCTGTATTTGGGGGACAACTGAAAGTATTGAAAGCATTACAATGGATTCAGCTCACAAATAAGGCTTTCAAATGCAAGCCTCATTTTGATAATCAGTGTTGTTGGTCTATTTGGGGTTATCATGGAGATAAACTACCTTTAAATTAAATAAAGGCATACTTTATTTCTCATTTAATGTTAAACATTTTGGGATGACTTATTGACAAAGAACATATTTCTTTTTATTTTCCCCTGATGCTGACAGGAGGGGAAAAGGAACTAATGCTGGACCTATTTGTCAGCAATTTCTTTGAACAGACTCATTTTGTTTTGATTTTTTCATTGTCATTTTATTTTGTATGCAATAAGTAGTCTACTGACAAAATCAATTTTTCTTGGCCACATTCAAAGTACTTGCAAAAAATATGAACCATCAGAACAAACTCTACAGCTTTCACTCAAAGGAGGACTTTTTTCATATTTGTTGACAAAGTTCATTCTTTTAGGATTAAAATTGTGTCACCCGTCACCCGCATCTTTCTTGGCTCCTGTTAGTGAATCTGTCCATGAGAAATTGTGAAGTGACTGAACAGTCTTTAACTGTTTGAAGCAAACTTTCAAGACATCCTCATGCAAAATTTACCATTGTTATCATGGTTGGTCCCAAGAGTCAACACATTTTTGTGGCTTATTCTATGCTGCTCAGAGTTTACTACCATTATTAAATCTATTTCTGTTTTTGTTTTCTCTTTGAAAGACTGAACACACAAGGGGGTCTTGATTTTAAATTCACATCTAGAATAAAAGACATTGGTAAAGCTGTGTGGTCTATTTAGCATTTTTCATCATGTTATTTTGAAACATTTTGTACCTATTTAGGGGAAAATCCTGCCCTCTTTTTCACGACATTGAAGGATGGCCTTCCTTCAGTGCAACTGGTGTGGCTCTCTGTGCCACGGAGGCAGGATTCACAGATACAGGTAGGCATCCATTGCATACAGTTGTACAGCTGCAGTGTGGGTGGGGTGGGTGTGGGCTGCACAGAAAATGGGAACTGGACACTACATGGAGACACCTGTTGTTAGCCCACATCAGGGATGTGCAAGAGGTATGGAGGTCATTCTATGCATCACTATTGATTTTTATTACAGTACACCAAGGTGGGCTCCTTGCGCGAGGCACACAATACAGGTGGGATTCGCTGTTCAAATACACAGGAACTATTTGTGGATTAAGGGCAACCCAGGTTTACTCATAGTAAGAGACAGTCCCTGCCTCCAAAATTTTACAGGATGAATAAAGCAGAAAGACATGCAGAAACATAGTGATTTAACTGAGTTCACGCACAGAGTCTGTGGCAGTGCTGGAAAGTGAATTCAGATCGTCTCATTCCTGTTAGATATGTTGTATAGATGGATTATAATCTGTTAATAGGGAGACAGCATACTCATAGTTCCATACTGAACCTTTAGAGAAGAGCAACAGGAAACCAGACAAACAGGTTTTACTAAAACAACCCACCCATCTATCACTATGGCAACCCCCATGACCTAAGGTAACCCAGGACACCACAACTCCTAGAGTTAGTCTAGTGCTCTAACCACATTGCTGGCCTTCATCTCCTAGTTCCCACTGCAGTCCCAAAGTTGGAGGAGCAGCTGTGGAGGAACTTCAGTGCTCCATAGTCTCAATGGAGGGGAACAGTCTTCAGCCCCAGTCCCAGAAAAAACTGTGGCAGAGGTCTTTGACTGCACTGTAAGAGAGTTAGTATGGACAGATAAGTAGAGGAAACATGATTTCCGATGTTAAACAATGAGGTTAATATATAAGAAAAGACGCTCTCCACGTAATATCATTAGAGGTGTATATTTCCTTGATTAAGCCCCTGTAATTTACAGAGATCTGTGACTAGAATCTCAGTCCCTTAAGGAGCATCTTCTCTAGCCCAAGCCAACAGAGACTCATACATAATGCACAGTTCCACATACCCTGACCGGTCAATGGAATAATATAATCTTTAGAACTTTCAATTTCTTGTTTCTCTGAACCACTTCAATTCAATTCTTTTAATTAACATTTAAATGAGATTACAATTCCCGGGTTGAGCTTTCCAAGGCCAGTAGGGCATTATGGTATTTGGCAACGTCCCTTTCATGTTATACAATTTGAGCACTCTCACACTCAGGCATTTTTTGACATTGGGCTCGGTTATATTTTCCCCCTTCTTCTTCAACTGCCAGTTGTATTTGAAGTCAATAAATAGCCTGTCTGGGGGAAAAAAAATGGGTAGAGCACAACATTCTCACTAAACGCAGGCATACAACAGAGTCTACTCTCTGAACATCTTTCTGCCACAATGAAGCAAAGCTAAAAAGCTTTTCTTCTACGTAGTGCTAGTCTCTGTTTTGCCCCCACTCTATGCAGAACAAACAGAATTTTTATCCCTGTAACATTTCCATGTTCCATTACTTTGCAACAAAATCAGTATTTGCATACACCTGTCCTCTCAATTCCGGTTGACTGAAAATGTGCCCCATAGCAATATTTCTTTATTTGAGAGTTGCTAGGGCTACTAAAGTGTAGGTTAAATCCATTGGAGAAGCCCAATGCCCTAGGGTGGCTCTGTGCTAAGTGCTGTTCTTGTTGAGCATATTTATTATTACACCCCTACTCATCTCCATTCACCTGTGTCCATCTCTGCTTGCTGGTATGGAAAGGAGGCAGGCTTATGACCTATCTCCATTCTGTCCTTATTGGTGTAATTTGCACTTGAGAAGGTGCTAGCAGGTAGACATTCCCATGTTCAAGAAGTTTCAAAGGCAGCAATTGTACTTTGCAATTATACCTCCTTGCACCCTCCCACATTCACCCATGCATGTCCCTTTCCATTGTGAGCCCTGAAAAACCTCTTAAAGAAGAGGAGAAGATAGCACAGAATGCTAAAGTAAGGTGAAGAGACAATATATTTTGGCTGAAGTAATCTGAATTCTGAAATCAGTTTTATAGTACCAAAGGCGCTCTTTATAAGGGCTCAGTTCAGTGTAGTATATATCAGAAGCTACACTGCACAAATAATTTTCAGGATTTTATCATCTGAGTGTAGAAATAAGATTTACGATACTATAACCTACTTATTTTGGAGGGCCCAGAGCCAAACATGATCTTACTTAAAGCAAGTTCCAAAGTGGGAGCCGTGTTAGTCTAGGTCAGCCAAACAAAATAGGAGTCCTGTGGCACTTTTAAAGACTAACAAATGTATTTATCATTTATCACATGCACTTTCGTGGAAGAAAATCCCATTTTTTTCTCTCATGAAAGCTCATGCGATAAATAAATTTGTTAGTCTTTAAAAGTGCCACAGGGCTCCTTGTTTGCTTTTCTTCAAGCAGTAGAAGTTGCTAACCCCACCCCCGGAAAAAAGTAATTAATTAAGGAAGTCTGTAAAGGGACACTGCTGCTGATTCAAACTAAGAGTGAAGCACACCAGCAGTGGGAAGAAGTGCTGCACCTAGAAACATCACAACCTTCTTCTTTCTGTTGAACAGGAGACGCTGGATGAAATCCTGGCTCCACTAACGTCCATGGAGCCAGTATTTCACCTTGGTGTTTGGTTGAATTGAGTTGGCATAGTGTTCTAATGTATACAGACAAGCCACTAGATGGCTGATATTCTAGCACTGGAAAATGTTTGCAGAGGATCCTTCCTTCCTTTCTTCCTTTTATTCTTTTTCACCCCAGTGGTCCTCAGTCCTACTTTCTACTGATATTCCTGACATTCCTCATCCCTTTAACCCAATTACTACAAGGAATGAAGTGGGCTCTTCTAATGGTATGGGGCTAGCCACCATCTTTTCTTAAGCCGCTTCTTCTATCTTTCTGCTCTCAAGATCTTCAGGCATGGATGGACTATGGCAGAGGGAAAAAGAAAAATTGACTTGAAGGAAAAAACTACTAGAATTACAGATCTGAGGGGTGGTTCCCAAGGCTTCTGCAGATTTTAAGAAGATCCCACCCGGGGCCCCCCGCTACCACCACTCTTATGCAGGCAACTTTCAGTTTGACCAAGTTGTTAAAGACTGATAATCAAGGTACCATAATTCTATTCCAGTCTCTACCATCAAATTGTATAAATGAGAGCAAGTTTCTAGGTGGGGAACACAGAAATTTCTTGCTAAATAAATGTGGCAAACAGAAAAAAACACTGTGTTTCATTATCTTCTAACCTGAATCTACGATCTGAGGGAAACCTTATAAAAATGACAACGTGCAAGGATGATAACAGGTGTGACTAAGCTCTAGTTGTAAAAGCAGAGGAAATACAGTCACTTGTGCTGGCACAGACAACCTGTTCTGTGTCAAAAATCTAAAACATAAATACCAGAAGACCTCAGTGCAAAAGGCAGATTTAATCACTGCACAATGAATCTTCTACCAATTATTAGACAATAGATTAGCAAGTCGAGGATAACAAGGCTGCCTCTGCATGTTTCTTCAGGGGACAGTTTAAAATAGAAGCCTACTGTAAAACATAAAGAAACATAATCAATACTGTGATTAATCATGGTAATTTTATACAAACATCAGGGCAATTAAACATGCTCTTTTGGGGGTGTTTCTGGCAGAGGCTTGTGAAGGAACGAATGAGTTTCAAACCAAACTTTGCATCAATATATTGAACAGAGCAGCAGTAAAGAGAGTTACTGCAGGTTGGAAACTTTCCAGCAACCAAATATTCATATAAAAACATCTCTGAAAAATATGTGCTCTTGAGGTGCTCTTCATTCTTGGATGCTATTTTACCTTCCTGATTACCCACTTTTCTCTCCTAGTAATTGATTGCTTTTATAACAGCTAAATTTTATATACCAAATAAAATAAAGAGAAGTGCACAGCAGTATGTGGATATTTAAGTTACAATGGTCTTCCTTCTGGGCCTGACCCAAAGCCCATTTAAGAAAACTGAAGTCTTTCTGATAAGTTCCACTATGAGGCACAAGGTTATGCGAAGAGAAATAAACTACAGTTCCTTGAGCATGTAAACCTCCTCCCATCTTGTAGTTTTTCCTGTACAGTTCTCCCATAGGTTTCTCTTGGACGGGAGGTAGAAGAATTGACTGGGGTTAATAACAGTGGTGATGAAGTCTATGAAGGAGCCATGCTGGTTTATAAGCATGTAAGATTGATTTAAAGTGTTATGTAATGTATTTTGTTAAAATATGTGTTTTTAAATAAATGTAAGGCAATTTCTAGGTTGAGACAGGCACAATTAAGATGCTGATAAAATGAATTATTTTATAATTACATTAATTTGTTCTTCTTTTTTTTTTTGGTTTGTTTGTTTGTTTTGGCAGATTGAGCATGAGTACTCACAGGTCCCAAGTGTTACTGGGGTCCGACAGTGCTAGGCCTGTACAACTGCAGAGGTAAACACGGTCTAATTAAGGGAAGACACAACCACCAGCCAGAATATCAGGGAAGGCACATTGGAAACAAAATAAAATATAGACATTTAAAAGAAAGTTTAGTATTTTCAAAATATTGCAGAATGCAGCAAAAATTGCAATCGGAGGTTGCACTGAAGTGACAAGCTAATTAATTTTGTCACTGACTTTCTACTGTCAATGTTCATGAAAGATAGTCAGAAAAAATTTCCCCTGAGTTTCACTGAGACATTTACAATTACCCAAAGGCAAATTGTTCCTGCACAGTTTGAATATAACAATCGAAATCCTCTGGTGAAGCCAGGAATGATGGGCATTTTCGTACCAAAAAGGAGGCAAGGTCACATTAGGCTTTGCTGAACTGTTCACAAAAGCTACCTGAGCATGTTCAGAAGTGATTTTTTTTCAATCTTACAACTTTTTATCTGTAATGCTTTTGTCTAAAGTTAAGAACATACTTAGCTTAAATCCATAACAAGGAAATGTGTCCTTACAAATCTCAATCTGTTTTCTTTTTCTTTTTCTCTTTGTTCTATACAAAGAAGCATGGGTTGATTATTTATTTATTTATTTTTACATCATAGGTAACGTATTTCTCTTATTCTCCTTACTGTAACTCAAGTACCTCTGAAGTGATTTTTGCCTAGACATTAAAGTAATTTCCCGTACCACCTGCAGGCACACTCAAGTCTGCAAAATGTCATCATTAAAAGGTTACTATTTCAGAAATTAATAAGCACATGAAAATTGGATTAAACTGAAAACTGTTTTTCAACATTTTCACAATATAGTGTGCCAGCTATGAATCACTTGATATATTACTAACAAGGTTTTCCTCTTCTGATACGGTTCTAAAGTAGCTAAAGGAATTTTTATTTTTAAAAGATTTGAGTTCCACCAACTACGATCGCCATAACATTCTGTTCAGACTTTGATGGTTTACTGATCAGACTCTTCTCAGACTCAGCACCAGAAGTTTTCCTTTCTATTCTATTCTATTCTATTCTATTCTATTCTATTCTAGTTCTTATACTGCACCCATGACTGACTGAAAAAATTGGGTGCCTTCCAGAAATGCATTGAGTGACAGAATTAGTAGCTATCACCTCTGGTTCTTTTCTTCTCTCTTTCTTCCCCTCCCACAGGTGGAAAGTCAAAAGTAGATTTTTTTTGTTATGTTGCTTACTTATGTTTACATACTAGCAAAGGCATAGACCAAATGGAAGGGCCTGAGGTAGTTCAGTGATCTGGAGGCAGTTTGCTCTAGAGTCCTGGATGAGCCCCTAAGAAAGCTCTGTCTATGACTGTCAGGCATTGACATGCTGCAAAGCACCAAACCCTTTCATCCCATTTTTAATTTGTTTTGGATATGTTCCTCATTTCCACAGGGTATGTGTTTGTATGCACACAATATTTCATCCTGTAAGCTACTGAGCTCCTTCTGCTCTATCAATTTCTCCTGACCTAAGAGGAATCTAGAAACGTACAGGATTGAGTCGCATAGCCACAGTGTTACAGGGCTCTTGCTTCCAATGACATTTGCTACCTTTAATTTACAGGATCACTGGCATATATTGATATACCCCAAAATAACATCTATTTTAGGAATACAGTCTTGGAGTTCTCTTTCCAGCTATCCTCCTAAGTGGAAATGAACAACTTTTCACTGCGTTGCTTCTTGTAAGCTTTTCCTTAAATACCGGAGATGGGAAAAATCAACTAGCTATAGGTCATTTTTATTGAAGATATATAAAAGCCCATACAGCATTACAGTACTTCCTTCCTCTGCCTTCCTGGCTTCCAAAAATTAGTTCTTGCTATTCTGTTTCCATTTAAAAAATTTAGCAAATGTGTCTTCCCTCTTCATACCTAGTATCAATGCCTACTGCCTTTTCTCCACTGAATTTGAGATTGGCTACAATTGTATATGGTAGCTAAACAGCAGTAATTATACACACTGAGTAAAACCACAATGCCTTTTAAGATTTTTTTCCTGTTCTCTTATTTATTGACAGATTTTTTTTAATTACAACACAATGAAACAATGGTAAGTACATAAGATGCAATAGTATAAAAAGCCATTTTAACCCTACCCTTTGTTAAGACACTTACAGCAGACAAGAACTGCCCCACCCCAATCCCCCCTCCTCAAATGAAAACAAAAATAAATATAAATTAATAAATATAAAACAAAACACTGCACAGCCCTTAACTCTTTGATTGCCATGGCAAGAACCATAAAGATTCTAGCATGTGATTTCTTTTTTTTTGTGGTTAAAGGTTGCCGCAGCAGTCAAAGGGTTATAGCATTGTAAACATAAGTACTTGGTTGAAAATGTTCAGTTATGTTAATGGTCTACAGCAATGTGATTAATATCATGACCCCTTGACCTTTAATGACGCAACATTATAAGGAGTTAAAGAGATAATAGCTTGGTGAGCTGTTACATAGATTAATTAACCCATTTTATTTAACAATGCACGATGAGGCCTTGATTTACTAATAAAGAACAACTTGTGTATAATAAAACACTGTTCAATGCATTGATCAATAAAATCAATGAAAAAAATCAGTCTAAGCACCACAAAATTTTGCCTGATTATATCTGACAGTCATAATACACTTTAGCACCGTTTGGTCAGCCTTGCATTTGCACACAAACTTTGTGTTTGTCAGTACAAGCTACCAGAAAGAGTAACATAGATCAGTTATAAAAATGATTACTGTACAGAATGCTGTGTGAGCAACAGAATAAAATAAAATAAAAAGAACAAAAAGAAATGTAGTTAGAGAAAGCAAGTAAAAATGCTCCAGTTATTCCGTTGCCAAAACACAACATAATGAGCCAAACTCTGGCATGAAATGCCTAGGGGCTATGCAGTAAAAACAAAATAAAGTGAGAAAATGTGCAGCACACTATGAAATCATTACACCCTTATTCTGGCTTATTTGTAGTTAGATGACTGAAGTTATATGACTAGTTGCGGTGTAAGGTTCAGGGTGCAAAGCGAGAAAAGAATTTTGGTTTATCCAAATGTGGATTAATGTATGCCATCTAAACATATTCTAAGCCTAAGTATTGTACCAAAACCTATGTATGCACATGGGAACCCCATTCATACATCTTATTGTATATCACAAGTGGAGCAAAGCAAGCACATAGGAATGTGGAAAGGATCACTAACTTGTAATATGTACTACATAACATATTGGAACCAAATCAGTTTCTCAAGCAAGTACAGAAACCAGCTATTGGCAAGAAGAAGTGGTATTTAGAAGAAAATCTGAAAAGGCCACTGGGATCAGAACCAACATCCAAATGCTAGAACTGAAGCAGCAATATGGCAGACTGTAGGGCACCAAGCATAGAGAGTAAGCAGGATATATGGCATTCAGGAGAAAGAGCACTTGAAATAAGAAACATGCACTCTGATCAATGTATGGGTGCCAATGTACTGGGGAAAACAGCACCAGCATCAGATGCTTTAGATACTGACAAACCTAACCACAGAGCTGGCAAGAGCAGACATCACTTCCCTGCACCCACTTCCCTTAGCTTCTGTGCATAAAAGCACATCTGTCTCATACAGTTGTCCTACAATGTTCAAACACATGTGGCTCGCCTTCAAAGACATAAATTAACATTTGCAAGTTTTTAAACCCCTGTGCATGAAAGCAGATGTCACTGAGACGTATGCATAAATATGCTATTGATAGCTATGGTGGTGATTAGATAGCTATACTGGTGATTAGAAACAAAATGGTAACAATGCATAGGAAAGGGTCCTACTATTTAATAATGTTGGCTCAATAAATACGAATACAAGGGTGGTGGATATGAATGAACTGATGTGTCAAAAATGAAATCCCCCAACACCTCAATTGTAGATTACCTACTCCCAAGGAGAAAAATAACAGTAGAAGACGAGATTAATCATAACAGTTGAGGCCACCAAGTAGTGGTAGAATGCTAGAAATGATGGGCATATGTGCAGAACAATGCTAGTGCTGTTGAAAAAGAGCCTCCTGGACATCTCAGCCATCACAGCATGAACACATGACCAATGCACAGCAGGCTGACACCAAGCAATACATTGCTGCTGTGACATTATTCACAAAAGATGCCCAAAGTCACATTTGAGCAAACAGTTTATGATGATTAATGCAGGTTGTGCACACATTTTTATCTAAAATATAGGAAAGAAGCAATGGGCAATGGTTGACACAGACATTAAAAAAGCATGCCCAAATACCTTGAACCTTGACTGTACATATAAGTACATGGATGTAGCAAATCAACCCTGTGGATAAGAAAGATCGAAATACTAAGATTGACGGGTAAAAGATGTTGATGTTGCATAGCATCATTTTAATGAAAGATTTGCACAAGGTGAATCTAGTATGGACACGGAATGACTCAAATAATAATAGACACCATATCAGTAATAGACAATGGTTTCCTTGTGATTGATTGAAACTATGTGTATGTGTCAGAGTGACCAAAGAGACATGGACCACAACAATTTAACACCTTCTCCCAATCCGGATCATTAACCTTTTACTGCTTACTATTCCAGCTAAATTGGAGAACGTTAAGCACTACTTTATCTAGTAGGAAACTCACAGTGAAGAGAAATAATGAATCAGAGGCTTGCACATACAGCATACATGGAGAATACAGCATACGTTTATCAGCATACTTGGAGGAACAAGCAATTCCTTCAGTAATTATAGCCATGCTTCTACATATCATGCAAATGCATCGATATGTTCGCTATACTGGGGGCAAAGAAGTGTTTCTTTTCTTCCATCATAACATCTGAAAAGTCTCATTTGGTACAGCTCTTCACATTGCAGAAAACTGAATGAATCTAAGACGCCATTATCTGAAAACAGAATTGAGTACTTCTCACTGGGACAAATTTTTTAACTTGGACTCAAACTGATTTTACCATATCTAGGAGGAAAGATCTGTGCCTGAAGGGCATGAACTTTATCTACCGCTGGGTAGATTCTCAATCAATTTTACTGATTGAAAGGGCAAGGTACCAGTATCACTAAGACAAGACATCACTAGGCCCTTGTACAAGATTTTTTTCCATGCTGATGATCTTTTTTTATCACATTTTCTCTGGCCTGTTCTTTTTTAAGTAGGGTTACTGAGACTGGCTGAAGGCAATTCAGGCTGTGCCTGGATCCTAGGTCTCTTCTATTCCTGTCAAGCTAGCTTCAGGTTGTTGGTTTGTGTCTTAAAAATGAAAAGTAGTCAGGTGCCCACACTGATACTTTCATATCTGTCAGCAGCCTTTAATCAGAAGGCCTGATTGACTCAACTAGGGTCATTAATAATAATGGAAGGGGCTGCTTATGAATAATTTTAATTCTTTCCTACCTGAAAGAGGTAAGCGGGTGTTACTAGATAACCATATTTGTCCTCCCTGTGAGCTAAGGAATGACTCCGTCAAAGCAACATATACACACAGAACGTGAGGGACCACATATCTTATACAAAGAGAAGAAGGACCACTGACAGATATAATCCTACATGATGGTTCTCATCCTTACATAGCAAAATGGTAATACTGAGTTACATTACAGGTCCAGATGTATACCTGGTGAACTGAGAGGAGACAGCCACTTGGCATCAGAACCATGCACTAAAGATGGCAGTAAATGAATACTAGAAATTTAGTTAATAGAAGATGTTTTATCAAATGTATTATGTAGATGAAGAGGTGAAGAATGAATGTAAACAATGTATAACTGCTTGTCACCATTACTGGCTTTTTGAATACTGGATTTCTTTCCTCACTGAACATGCATGCTCAACATGAGGATAATGGTTATATGGGAATAACATTTTCATGGCATCACTATGGATATCGACAAACAATGTACTCTGATGGCCATGCAGGGTTATGCTAAGGGTATCACCTAGCTTTTGGCACATAGTCATGTCATAGTTTAGTAGCAATTGTTCATATGAATACAGTATTTAGCAGGCAGGTAGGCTGACAAAAAAAAAGCAGTTTGCTATGAAAAGTTATGGCAGTATATGATCATGATGACACAGCAGCATCACTAGCTGTTGGCAATGCCTAATGAATGTATCTCACTGAGAATGTCTTCCTCTGAATGTATTTATCCATGCATGTGTAACCCATATGCCTCTCTGAGAGACCTACTGAGGGTGGGTTACTGTTGCTGGGCAGATTAGCCACCCACAACTAGAAACTTCTGGAGGCAGGGAGTGGTAGCATTGTGAGCATGCTCCACAGTGTGCCCTGCTGATGTGATGTGGTGTGGTCAGAGTCTGATCACATGAGAGCAGCAGTCTGTGCAGACAGCAGGTTAGAGCTGCTTTGAGAAGAGCCCATGTGGTCAGTTTTCAGGATAGAAGCTGAGCCAGGAGTGAACAAGATGTTTTCTCCCTCTAATGGAGTCATCTGCAACAGACTTTGCAGACATGCATATGGGACTGAGGGCTGGTTGCAAAGGAGAAGGAAAAGCCTGCATGGAACGCTACAGAAGATTCCTGCAAAGAAAGAAAGAAGAGGACAGTTATTTCTTGCCACTCAAGCCTCTATCCTGGAACAAAGACTGTAGCTGAGAGTTGGGTGAACTCCACCTGGACTTTGGGACTCTTGGGGATCTTTCATGCGGGGGGGGGCGCCGTTCTGCAGGGATTGTTCCTAGTTAATTGTATTTTGTTTTCTTGGGATAAGGTTTACTAAGTTAGTAGTTAATAAAGTTCACTGTTATGTTTGTTTTTAGTAGTATTTTAATGTGGGATGGTAACTCTGAGCAATCTTTGCTGAGAGTCCCATACAGATTAGGTCTTGGGTCTCCAGTTGCTTTCTCCACAAGGATTGGGGTTTATTTCTGGGAGGCATTGGAGAAGGGCAATTGAATTCATTTTAGCCCACCTGAAGGTTACACATGCGTCCAAACAACTGTCAAATAGGGAATCAAATCTACTGGTGGTGCTAATATAATGTAATTGAGAGCAGCGCCTACCATTCTTTTGCCAATACTCAAAAAGAACCCAGATGGTGGGCATGACTCGCATTTACATTCATCACATGCATAAATTTGGGGTTGTGTGGAGTTGGGACATGCAGTCCTATAGTATTGCTTGATGGGATATGCCAAGATATCATTTAATGGAGCACATGGAAAATTATCAGCAATTACTTTATATTGCTGACTATTCTACCACACTCATACTTGAATAATAAGAGCAGTAGTAGATTCATAATTTGTTCATATAGCACAGTGACTATTTTGTCATGTACATAGGTATATTTTGTAGTGTGACTGTCAGTTCACACAGGGCTAACAAGCCATGGGTTATAGGAGTGTACACAGGAATATAGGCAAATGTGTCTCATAAGGGCTGGAGCTGAATTACGGGAGCACAATTACTATATAAGGACTTCACACCCCTAGGTTTACAGGGGCTTACCTGCTATGCGAATGGCACTAGTTTTCAGGTTTACATTATGCTGTGCCTGCTGAGTGAAAGATAAGTCTCTGTATACAAGTCTTCAGTAAATGTGGGTTTATGCTGGTGAGGGCCAATGAACAGTTGTGTATAGAGCGTATAGTTGCGTATATGATTATTTGAACTGAGCATCATGTTGATACAAAAAGGAACCATTTGTACCATAAGGAATTTTATTGTGTGACACTAGATGTGTCTGGGGTCTGCCACTGCATGAAGCTAGTCCATGATAATGATAATTTAATTCTGAGCGTTATAGGGGCTGAACTTCTTTGTGCCAGCTGTTAGGCGAAGCGCAAGAGTGGACATGATCATGTGCTGCCATGGTATTTTGCTATGAGAACACAGAGATACTGTAAAGACATTCATGAGCATATTAAGATGGCTACTTTTATATATATATGATGTGCTTTGGATGTGTTTTTGCCCCTGATATGGCCACATGTAATTAGCCTCACCTCAAAATAACTAGAATTTTGACCCACAATGAGTGCTCTATGATCTAATAGAGTCTGTTCAGTGTTGCAACATTGAGGTTTCAGTCATGCTTTTATCACTACACTGTCTGTGTCTTCTCAGTTCTTTAGTACACAGAGGGACAACACCCAACCAGACAGGTGACCATTTATTCCTTCCACTGATGATAGTGCCATTCTATGCTGCCTGTGGTGCTACAATCATTCATTCGTGGGGCTGGACGCACAGCAGCCAAAAGCATATAGGGCCACTAGCACAGACAAAGGTCAGACAGAGAGCCAAGCATCGGCTCCTTCCCTTCTACTGCCTGCATGAATGAGGCTGTTCTGGCTATGCATAGCCTCTGCAACCACTGCCAAACTAGCAGACAGACAAGCCTGAGTTTGCTTGTGATACGGAGCACAAAACAGGAACCGTGGCAGCAGCTTCCTCGTGCTTCAGTCTGCTCCTGTTGTCATGGTTCCCACTTGTGCTATGTGTGTGGTAGTCTGAGTTCTGATTTGCTTTAATGCATAATGAATAGAAGATGCACTGTTTGATCTTCACTATTCTTTCTGTTAAGTGTCTTTCAAGCATGCACCCACCAATAATACAAATATGGAAAGCTGGAATGAGAGTGTAATGTTCCAATGCTTATAGGCACACCTACTTTTCTGCTCTATGCATTTTTTCCTACCAACAAGCCAGAATTTGATTCCATATATTTTAGTACCAAAAGTTGCATTTAACTAACATCAGGATTGCATCATAAGACAACAAAACCAAGGAATTCAAATTTAAGCCTTACACTCTATTCTTAACCCACAATATTATAAGGTCAGGGGTTCTGGGATGGTAGGTAGGGGAGGGAAAACACACACAGTGCTGTGGGGCAAGGGAAGTCTGGTCCTTCATTTAGAAATTTCCTGGCTTTCGCCAGTGTTTCACAATCATAACCTTTTTTTTTTTTTTTTTTTTTAACCTAGTCCCCAATCAACTCCAAAAGAAAAAATGTTTTTTTGGAAGTTAAAAAAATATGTGTTATATTTATTCAGGAGATTTAAAGAGGCTTATATGGAGCCATCTGTGCCTCTCCATTTCAGCCTACCAAATTATACAAATACACATTCTGCTAAATGTCTTTTTTGATAAAAGTTAATTGAAGAGTTCTTGTCCATAGCCTTTTGTTATTCTTGACTTACACAAAACCTGTAAAATCAGCTTGAAAGACTGTAATAGATTGATGAAATCCATATTAGTATTGTATATACTCACAGTGTAGATTGCAACAATACTAATATGGCTATGTTATTAAAAACATTAGGAAAAAAGTTACCGCACATGAGCAGAAAGCAAACATTCAAAACTCAGTTCATCTGCTTTGTTCTATTCTTTCTTGACACTAACAATTATTAGAACCTACTGTGGACTGTTCATCAAATTTCATTTTCTTAACTCCTAAGGTGTTTTTACTTTATATGAGTTCAGATTAATCCTTAGAAAGTAGCTCATTTATTTTCAATTCCTATAATTTAAAAGCAACCAAATATACATTTTTTTGAAATCAGACTGCACATAAACTGTTTGCAGATTTTTCAGCCTGAAGCAAATTTTAATGGCTGTGATATAACCTATTGAACATAGAAGTTTATAATAATAGAAATCCTGACAACATCTTAACCTGCATGGAATAAACATGCCATACACTCTTTTTTATTCTCTGTATAATATATATACTTTTACGTAAAAGAAAATAGATTAAAGAATCAAGTTATTATGCATTCATGTATCTATGATGTACCATATATCAAGCTCTAGATTATCAAACTTACCTTCCAGCAAAACTGCTGAAAGTATTCTCCAAATACAAGGATTTTTGTTACCTTATCAATGAACAACAGTTAACATGCTCAGCACTTCATTATTCTGAGGGAAATAGTTACACAAACAGTCAAAGCTGCCATAAAAGATACTTTGAAATTGGAGTGGAATACTAAAAATGAGAAAGGAAGCAGATAAGATGCTGTTCTGTTTTAAGGATATTATTAAATTTCCTAGTTCTCCTGTTGTACAGGAAAATCAACTGCAGGTTAAATAATTTTGTCAGTAGTTTCTACCAACTAGTCAAGGGACAAAATCAGAACAAAACCATGAGTCCTTTTGTACTATCTGTAGCAGAACATAATTTTTAGTTGTTTGCTGACAACAAAAGTCATCCAGTGGATTAAAAAATATGACAGACAGGCAAAGTATTTTAATTCCCCAAATGAGCAGATGTGTAGCAAATATTATCGTATGGTCTGTAGTTGTGAACACATTCTTTACATTCTCAGTGACAGCTGAAATGAATCTACCAAAGTAATGCTATGGGCTGATACTGGTGCATTTCTTACATACAACATACATTACGTCTACAAAACATCTCCAAAATGCCATCTGCATTGCATATTTACTGTAAAACTATACCTTTTTTAACCTTTTTATTTTGTTAGCTATATATGTGTGTGTATATATATATACACACACACAGAGCTATCTGTTTATGCTCTAAGAAATAAGTTTGCAATGCTTTATAGCATGCCATACATGATCATAAAATTAAGTCCTCAAATCAAAATCAAATCATGTAATTGAACAAAAAAGCATACTAATTTTTCATGCTATACGCAATATAAATATAAATTCAAGGCAGTCAAGCTATCCATTACCAAAATTATATATATACACCTACACTCTCTAGAAAATGATCCAGTAATGATTCAGTATTAGGAAATCAATAAGAAATCTGTTGAATCTAGTATAAAAATCTTGTCTTATGTAAAAGCCACTGCTTGCTGTTTCAAGTAGTTAAGTACTTTTCTTATAACTTTATCACTAATAACTATTCATTTGTAGAAATTATTAATTTTATGATGAAAACTGTATTTAAATTAAATAAAAATTCACTTCTACTGTATTTCATTTTTAGAGTGTGCATGTATACATAGCAAAATGCCCATCTACAGATCTACTATAAATATTTTTGTTGCTGTCCCTTCCTTCCTAAGAAAACACTTCAGTGCTTTTCTGTAATCTTGGATAATGAATATCAGGCCATTTTAAAACAAAAACCCATCCAAATTGATTAGCAACACCAGATTCTCTTCAGTTTGTGCCAGATTGCAAGTTAAAGGTCAAAGAGTGAAGACATAGGACAGTGCACTTTAAGGAAATTCAGACAGTGAAGCTTTTCACAGAAGACAATGTTTAACTTGGTAATGACAGTCAACAGATCAATAATCAAGTTCAAGGCAAGCTGTTCATTATTTCAAAAGCTACTCCCCTCAAATCCTGACTTTCATATAAAGCCAAGTGTCTGACTCGTGGGGGTGCATTCATTTTGACCATCTCTAATTAGTTCACAGCCCGGTGACTGTAAAGCCCATTGCTGCAAGAAGCAGCTCCTAAAATCAATAAAGAGGTCTGTCAGTTGCTGACTTTTCTCTAGGAAAAAAATATTGATACAAACCTGCTCTGCAGGTCACATGAAAATGACAATACTGCTGTTAGCACAAATTATACACAATGACAAAATGCTCTGGTGGTCCCTTGGCGCTCTCGGTGATTTAATTTACAGCTAAATGCCGGAAATCTAACTAACCCTTTGAGAACTATGGCAAACATGCAGTAGGTCATTCACCCAATAGTCATGCAACATCAGAGTCATCATTTTAGCTTTCCTTTCAAACTATAACTCTATCGTCACATGTTTGTGTACCAAGGCAAATTGAATTATCATGCAACATAGTTTAAAACAGAAATTCAATATGTCTAAGATAAAAGGCTAAGTTGTAAAACTATAGCCAGTTCAAAAATCCTGTTTGAGTGCTGGAAGTTATTAAAATCAGTGGGGGAGGCGGGGGGTTTAACCACAAAGTAGCTGGCAAGTATATTTTCATTTCTGTTTCTTTGTTACAAATGCTTTTTATCAATAATGCAAGTAATTAAAAGCCCTTACTTGCACTTACAGTATATCTGGTTTAAAAACCTGAATTTCATTAACCTGTATTTCAACATATCATTGCTGAAGTCCTGTACTTCTATGACAACAAGGATTAGCATCCTTCAGACTCTAAAAACTAAACTTATAGTTCTCAAAGGGTTATGCCAACATAATACTAGTGTCAATTTTCTCTGTAACATGACTGTCACTTTAGTTCATTGCAATCCACTTCAGAGACATGCTGCTTTTCGCTATGCTTTCGAATGAGTGTTCCTGACAGACCTATGGAAGGTCTGGGGCAGTTGGCCTGGTATAGCTTGGGAAAAAAATTGCTGCAGGAAAACGAACAAAAGAAAGAAACAATAAAAAGGTTCTGTTTGAATATAATAATGAATATAAATGTGTTAAAACATTGAGGACATAGCTCAGAACAGCTGTATAAAACACAAAATGAATGTATCATTAAGGCTGTTACTATATTGCAGATATTTTGGCCCCTTGTTTGTTGGAAAATGGCTGTCCGAACAGTCTGAAGTCCTGCATGTCATCCAGATCTCCCACTTGACAAAAAATGTGGGTAGGAGTATACGACTATATCCATAGCAGACAGAAAGCAATCCTCTTTGGAGACAAAGCTGTTTGGGTCTTCACACTTTCCTGAAAGTTCAATTGTGGGTTGTTATGTTGTTTTTAATTTTATTTTTTAAAAAATCTTTTATTTTCAGCAAAATTATTTTCAAAGGGGAACAGGCTTTAGGGGAAAAAACAGTAGAAACATTGGATTTTTCTTTTCTTTTTTCCTCTTCATCAGCTAATCCTGATAGTTTATTGGGTATTGAGCGTGCAGAGGAAAGGCCTGGAACCGAATGACAAAGAAAGACAAAGGACTGAAGAAACGGTAGATACTGTTTAGCATGGAAGCTTCCCAGTAGAGTGATTCCCCACTCATGTGCAGGACAGGCAACCCTCTGGGTTTTAAAGATCAGCTCTGATTCAGGCTGACAGATGCCTGCTCCTAGCTAGGAAACCGCATAACAGCTCTTGTGTTGAATCTGAAGTTATCACAAACTCCTGGGAGAGAAAAAACCCCTACATCACACCCACTCTTGCATAGAGCGTTTGCAGTACAGTATGTGGCGGGGTGTTCCTTTCCTCTTGAACTGGAACACAGTGTAAACCAAGACAAGGAGGCACAGGGCCAGGATGCAGGGAATGACAATGGCTATGGCTTTCACAGTGCTGGCTGTGTTGTCCAGTTTGATGACAATGTCTACGTCATCTTGAGGGCTGTGTCTGTCTTTGTCCCGGTCCATTGGTCCATCACAACCCATAAAATCTTTGAGGATGGATCTGGGATATCCAGGTTCCACCCTGAGCATCTGGTTATTGAATTTCCAATACTCCTTTCCTTTGTAGAAATATGTGAAGCCTGGGAAACAAAAGTGCAATTATTCAAGGTCATGTCAACAATCTGCTTATAAAAAAAGAAGTAAAACAACCTTGACTATCACCAAATGACACTAAATTATTTTTTGAGCAGTGGAATCTCTAAAGTAAATGGATTATTCAGGTCTTGGCAATAGGTACATAGTTCCTAAGAAAGCTCTTATCCAAACTAGCATCCAAGGCAGAACTTTTCTTTCTTTCTTTCTTTCTTTCTTTCTTTCTTTCTTTCTTTCTTTCTAAAATCTTATATCTCAAGTTTTCTATTTGAATAAACTTAAATCTAGTTTTATTCTAATAATATGACTATGATACAACCGTAGAGGAAAAAATGATGAATTTAGGGGTCTAATGATTTATCTATTAATTGAAGACTTGACCAGATTTAGAATTATGTCATAGTACCAGGCCTGAGACTCAATAATTGAAAGACCCCGAGCCCTTCTCAGGATGAAAGATCAGTTTAAATGAATTTGAACATTGTGCTAGAAAAGTATGGAATGAGAACTGACCCTCTTCAATGTCATTTTAATTTGCTACTGTACTTCCGAGAAAGGAAACACTATATAAATGAATAGTAACTTTACCAAAAGAAAATAGGTGTACCCAGCTTAAATTTTCTGCAAGGAACTGGCATGTGGTCAATCAGATGCAATCCAATATAATTACAAAACATCCCTACATTAAGAAATCATAACATCCTGCCAAAAACTTAAATTATTTTTCTATCCCATCTCAAACACAGTATTGATCTGGCATGAAACAAACTTTCTCCTATTGTTTATGACCTGAATACATATAGCTGGAAGTTTCCCTACCTTTACTTGATAGGCATCCTGTTCTTTCCTACAGTGCTAAAGGTCATTAGGAACACTAAGACAGATTAGGTGTCATTTGCCACAATAATAATGCTTGCTGGAAAGATTTGTGGACTAGATATTAGATATAATATTAATAATCTCTTATTCAAACAAAAGGCAGGCGCTTTCAGTTGTACAGAAGAAGGGATTTAGTATATTTCTTTCCCTGTTCAGAGCTGCATGCCTGCACATTTAACAATGTGGGGGATTTTTAAAAAAATCTTTTTACAGTTGCTATTTATTTCATTCTAATTATTTTGCAAACAGTAGAGTAGGTATTATTATACACTGCATTTGGTTCCCTTTAATCTTATTGTCTAAGATTCTGTGAGTTTTATCTGTATCTTCATATCTGTAGAGAAAGATATATGATTGATTGAATACATAGGAAAGTTGTGAGCTATATCAAAACTATGGTTAGGAAATTTGGTCATGAAACATCTTCCATTCCATTGGAACAAAGCATAAAACAGCACTATTGTTATTACTGTGCCATCAGCTCTTAATTATAAAAGGTGAGATTCTCAATACATTGGAAACATCTCAAAGGAATTTGTAGTTTAAGCCTAGAAGCAAATAGTTCATTAACAAATGTAAAATTACAGTACTTTAAGACTATGCCTACACTAACAGTGGCAAATTCGACACCACCAAACCGATTTATCCAGTTCAGTTGAGATGCAGTAAAGACACACTCAATCGATCCAGAAGTCGATCTAATAAAATCACTCCCTCAGGTGGCATAGCACTGAGTTGATGAGAATGCATTTCCCCTCAGTGCAGAGCAGTGGAGAGGAAAGTTATGAAGCCCATGGGAGTTATGCAAGCTACTCTGCTCTGCATATCTTGCATAACTCCTGTCAACTGCCACCAAGTTCCGTCGGCAGGGTAGACCAGGCCTAAACCATAACTTACAACAAAGAACCACATTTGTCTTCCAAAAAATAATGTTTTTTTTCTAAAAGCCCTGTTGATTCTTAATAAGACCTTTGGCAAATGTAAAAGATACTGCTGTTTACTAACATGATAGACTGCATGATCAAATGAGAGGAGACAAAATCATAGAGACGCAGGAATTGCCATGCTGTGTTGCACTGTAGTTGCACTCAACCTAGCATCCTGTCTTTGACAGAGCCCAGAACCAGATGGTTCAGAGGAAGAAGCAGGTACCCTGCAGTGTGCAGCTGAGACTACTGTCCCCATCCCCAACTATTTTAGGTCTCTTCCTGACCTCTAATATTAGAGATTGTCTTAATCCCTGATGCATGAGGTTTAATACCCTTTCAAGAAAAATCTGGTGACAAGTTCATACCACCTACTTGTCTGAAGAGACCAAGCAATTGGCAGAATGCAAAGTTATTATTCAGGAAGGCTACAGAATTTAAACATAAAACTAAAGCTCTAACATCCAAAAGAACAACTGGCTGCAGGCCTCATGGCCCCAGCATTAGTTGTTTGAATCCATCTATCCCCCTCTCCTGGCCCTCCCATTCAAACACCCTTCTCTAATGCAACTGCCTGGCTCCACATCACACAGCAGAGATCTCTTGGGGAAGGGGATACTGTGTTGCTCAGGAGGCAGAATCACATTATCATAAAAACTGGAAAGGACCATGAGAGGTCATCGAGTCCAGTCCCCTGCATTCAAAACAGGACCAAGTACCTTCTTAAGCCACCTTGACAGGTGCTTGTCTAACTTGCTCTTGAAAACTTCCAATGATGGAGATTCCACAACCTCCCTAGGCAACTTAATCCAGTGGTTAATCACCCTGACAGTTAGGAAATTTTCCTCATGTCCAACCTAAACCTCCCTTGCCTCAATTTAAGCCCATTGCTTCATATCCTATCACTGGCTGTTAAGAACAATTTTTCTCCCCCCTCCTCGTAAAAGCCTTTTAGGTACTTGAAAACTATTACCATGTACCCTCTCAATCTCCTTTTTTCCAGACTGAACAAACCCAGAACTTTCAATCTTCCCTCATAAGTCAAGTGTTCCAGACCTTCAATCATTCTTGTTGCTCTTCTTTGGAATTTCTCCAATTTGTCCACATCTTTCCTGAAATAAGGCAACCAGAACTGGAAACAGTACTCCAGTTGAGGCCTCATCAGGGCGAAGTAGTGTGGAAGAATTATTTCTAGTGTCTTTCTAACAATACTCCTGTTAATACCTCCCAGAATGGTGTTTGCTCTTTTTGCAATAGTGTTACACTGGAGACTCATATTTAGCTTGTGGTCCACTATGACACCCAGATCCCTTTCCACAGTACTCCTTCCTAGGCAGTCATTGCCCATTTTGTATGTGTGCAATGGATTGTGGAGTACTTTGCACCTATGTTTATCGAATTTCATTCTATTTCCTTCAGACCATTTCACCAGTTTGTCCAAATCATTTTGAATTGTGATCCTATCCTCCAAAACACTTGCAACCCCTCCCACCTTGGTATCATACACAAACTTTATAAGTGTACTCTTTATGCCATCATCTAAATCATTGATGGAAATATTGAGCAGAACCAGACCCAGAACCAAGCCCTGTGGTACCCCACTCATTATGCCCTTCCAGCATGACTGTGAACCATTGATAACTATTCTCTGGGAGTGGTTATCCAATCAGTTTTGCACCCATTCTATTGTAGCTCTATCTAGGTTGTACTTCCCTCATTTGTTAATGAGAAGGTGATGCGAGACCGTATCAAAAGTCTTACTAATGTCTAGATATACCACATCTACCACTTCCCTTCTGTCCACAAGGCTTGTTTCTGCATCATAGAAAGCTATCAGTTTGGTTTGACATGATGTGTTCTTGACAAATCCATGCTACTACTTATTACCTTATTCTCCTCTAGATGTTTGCTAATTGATTCCTTAATTATTTGCTCCATTATTTTTCCTGGTGCAGAGGTTAAACTGGTCTACAATTCCCAGGGTTTTCCTTATTTCTCTTTTTATAAATGGGCACTATATTTGCTCTTTTCCAGTCCTCTGGAACTTCTCCATTCTTCCATTATTTTTCAAAGATAATAGCCAATGGCTCAGATATCTCCTGAGTCAGTTCCTTGGGAATTCTATGGTGCATATCATCAGGCCCTTGTGACTTGAAGACATATAACTTGTCTAAGTAATTTTTAACTTCTTTTTTCCCTATTTTAGTTCTGATCCTACCCCATTTTTACTGCCATCCCTTTACATCAGGCATCCAATCGCAACCAACTTTCTCGGTGAAGACTGAAACAAAGAGATCATTTAGTTTCTCTGCCATTTCCACATTTTCTGTTATTGTTTTCCCCTCTTTATTAAATAATCATCCTATGCTGTCCTTGGTCTTCCTCTTGTTTCTAATGTACTTAAAAAAAATTGTTACCCTTTATGCCTTCAGCTAGTCGGATCTCAGTTTGAGCCTTGGCCTTTCAGATTCTTCCCCTGCATAACTGTGTTATTTGTTTATAGGCATCCTTTGTGATTTGACCTAATTTCAACTTTTTATAGGACTCTTTCTTTATTTTTGGATTATCGAAAATCTCCTGCTTAAGCCAGGGTGGTCTCTTGCCATACTTCCTATCCCTCCTACACATTGGAATAGTTTGCTCTTGTGCCCTTAATAATGTCTCTTTGAAAAACTGCCAGCTGTCTTCAGCTGTGTTTCCTCTTAGACATGCTTCCTATGGGATCCTACCTACCAACTCCCCAAGTGTGCTAAAGTCTGCCTTCTTGAGATCTATTGTCTTTATTTTAGAAGGAGCTGTTACTTTATGTGCTCTGCAGAATTGAGCAGTTCTTCTGACTTCAGGTGAGATGGGAGTACAGAAGGAAATTTTGCTGTTTGCCATGTCTGCTCCTGCCTGAAAAGGTTCCTGCTGCAGCACCGGAAGACAGGACCCCAGTGCAGGAGCAGCAGAGAAAGCAAAGGCGTCACCTATGCCTGAGTTTCTATATCACTGAATGAGTCATAAAGCAATCTAAATGCAGCTGGCAACAGCAGAGGATCTGGAATTGCCAGATTTTTCACACCCTTCCTTCATGTGATTCTACTTACTTCATTGTTGTTGGGGTTTTTTATGTTTTGGAGAAGTGAACTTAGCTCAACTCATCTGCCATCTATCGAAAACCTGGTTCAGTTTTCAATAGGATGAGAATAAAAAAAGATAGATCCTTTCATATGATGTGGGTTAACTGGATGAAATTCTTCCTAAATTTGCCCCCTAAAGCAATCTAGCAAAATTCCATGTCAAATTTTTATCTAAGCAAAGAAAGGAAAATGATTTGTGATAAAATGTAATCAGAATTCTTCTAAGGTAAGCTTTTGTCTCATTGTCTCTATGTGCAATCACCAATGTAGTTATGCATTGACTTCTTAAAGAAATATCTGCTATTCTATCTTCAGGGACCTTCCTCTGAGGCTTTTTTGAGACTCTTTAAGAGCCATGAACATCCCTTATTTTCCCTCCTCCTCCCTTCGGATCTGATGTCATGTTTCACTCCTCTTCTAGCAGTTGCATGCTAGTGGAAAATTAATCATTGCTATTCTTGAGTTGGGCAGAAGGTTTGACACAGGGTGACTCAAGGAGCTCCCACTGTTCCAGGGATAAGTGCTTTAACTCTGCAGCACCTTCAGACCCCTTCTGCCTGGGTGTAAGGGGAAAATAAATGTCATTGCTAACAGGAGATACATGTATAATCCACTGAGCACATCACTGGCACTGTACATGTGATGGTGAGTCCACTTTAAATAGAAAAAAAATCAATAATAGTTTCATGAAGTAGGCAAATGATAATTTGTTTAAATGTAATTTGTTTAAGGGAGCAGATTAAATCCATTATGTAATGTGTGCATATATATATATATATATATATATATATATATATATATATATATACCCACAGAAAGCTAACTATTGAGTGTGATATATGTCATCCTACCTGAGTGTGATATATGTCATCCTGCCTGACCTATTTTCCTCTTTTTAAAAAAGTTCTAGCCAAATGTGAGACTTAGGAGAGAGTTTCTGTTAATGGATGAAACAAAGACAACATAAGGAAGTGATTTTGTGCATTTCCAGAGCAAATTGGTTCGTCTAGTTAGAAGAAGAAATAAAGACTCTGAAATGGACTATACCAGGATAGAAAACTTTATATTTACCTATTAAAAGGAAAGGAAAGTAAGATAGCAAAAAAGACGTTCATGGGCTGAAAAAAACAAAACCCTAAACCGCCATCACTAATAAATTACATGAATCATATGGAGAATACTAGTGGCAATGAAAAGTGACTTAAGGAACATATTTTTGTTTCCATCAAGGACATCTAAACTTTATGCAACTGAGGGCTACGCTGGCAAATTACATTTAATCTGAGGAAAGCACTTAATTTGCATAAAATGGACCAAATCTCATCTGCTCTCATGCATATGAAGGTAAGGCCAGTTAGAAACCATGAGTTGCAGCATGAGATACTCCATCTTGGCACAGGTAGTAGCATGGTATACTGAATTCCAAAGTGTCTGTGAGTTACAGCTCTGCATCATAGAGTTATGCCATCTCTGATTTATAGATTCCTCAGGATACTTCTATTCATCTACTGAAAGAGCCTGGTTCATGACTGAAGCGCTACAAAATGAATCTAAAAGCTTTTATTTTATATGATCCAAAAGCTAGGAATCTGAAAACTTTTATTCTATGTGAATAGATACACTTAGAGTAGCAAATTTATTTTATAAAGCACTAAAATCCTGCAAAAACAAAACAATAAACCCAAACCCAAATTATAGATTATGGTAAAAAAATTATGCACCTTTCACTCCATTATTGTGATTTTAAAGAGATTAATCAAACAACTCTATGTAACAATTTAAGAAGACAATGCATTGCACAGCATGAAACATTTGCAAAATAATGAGAGCTCAGCCAGTCCACCAACCAGATTAGTCAATCATTTGCATACATCTCTACATCATCATAACGGATGCTAGGAAATAACTAAGCTAGGAAAAGTGTCTGCATACCATTTTCTTTGTGTACAAAGGCTCCTTGAGGCGATTCTGGGATACCTTTCCAGATAGTGATTGGTTTTGGATAACCAGGGTCCATAGACCTCATTTCTTCACTGTATCTCCAGTACCTAATTACAAGAACATAATAAAATAAAAATAGATAACCATATGCATTTATAAACATAGCTGATATGCTAATTGCATGGAATTTTCTTTCTAACAACGTGCTGCATGTAACGAATGAAGTGGGGGAACCAGAGCTATTCTGTTTAGCAATACTACCAGGTAACAAAGAAATGCAATCTTGCTTGCTGATTGGATAGCTTTTTCAAGTAACTACACCAATGATAAAAGACTTCTCCGCTTGACAACTAAATCAACATGCACCTTATTTATAATCAGAGCAATTCTGGTGTCTTGGGACTCTGCACAGCAACATCAGGAGATACAATATATGCAAAACACTACATTATGTTTCAATTGAGATCTTAATCAGACAAAAAGCTAGTGAAGTCAGAGTTAAGGTCCCCACAGCAAGCTTAACTCTTTTCCTCAGTGTATTTGTTACAATAGTCATTCATTGCATGATCATACTATATACTATATGTTTCTCTTTGGTCAGGGGAAATCTCAGAGCAGAAATCAGCAGCATACAAGTTCAAGGCAACTTGAACTTGAGAGAAATAAGAAGAAATAATTGATCTTATTTACACTGAAGAAGCAGTCATAATATTCAGTGTGCCTGTAAGCAGTAAATGTGTGTGTGTGCAGCAATAAAAATAATGTAGATGTGCATCTTTGGTTATAAAAATATGTGGTTTCATGGTAATATTGTATTATGTCATACTATTAATAATAATGGCATCTTATTTTTTTTAGTGCCCACTCTGTTTAAAGCTCCAAGATAATTAGGGTGTATTGATGATTGCTGTAGGATCCCCAGGTCTGAACTGCCCTTCTCTACACTTGAATAGTTGCTGTTTATGAAAAAGATCAAATATTCCCTCCTGAACATGTGGAACATGGCACTTTCGTGCATGCTATGGTCATTAAGAAAACTTCAGTGATTTACTTCACATGCTCATTATACTATAGTATTTGCAAATGATCATAGTATTGTTATTTCTAAATTAAATTATCTTATGCAAAGTTCTGTACAATTTAACAGAGAATAAGTTTCTTATTAGTGATGTAAAACTTAACCATTTAACTGTTTAAATGGAAACCAGCTGTTCAAACATTTTAAACAGCTAAATTCAGTTAAGGGGGGGGGGAGGATCTGGGGGAGGAGAGCCGCAGCTGGGCTCTGCTCACCATGATCAAACTTCTCTTTCCTTGTTCTTCCCTGAATTCGCTTTTGTTCTCGCTCCCTCTTTTCCTCTTCCCAACTCTGTATAATTCCCTTACTGCATCCCTTCCTTAGTATTCCTTCTCCTTAGAGTCCTTGTCCTTCTTCCTACCAGGATGTCTGAGATAGGTGGTCCTCATGAGCTTTCAAAAATTGGTGCTATGTTTAAAAATAGTTCCTCTGGACTACACCTAGCTAGTGTAGTCCTGGAAGCCCTGAGATTAATGACTTTTCTGCATTGCTGAGAAATCCCAATGTGTATGGCATGATTGTGGCTATATCTCTTAAGAGCTGTGCAGGAGTAGGGATTGTGTGTGTGATTGTGAAGAAGACCTCAGTACAAGTCTTCCTCAATATTCATTGTCTCTCTACAATTTAAGTATTTTCATTTTTTTTCACTCAAAAGGATTAAAAATTAACTTTTTCTTTAAAAAAAATGAGAATCTGTGAAAGAAAACCCAGACTTGCTAAATTCCACTAGACAGACTCCTTCCACTAGTGCTGATTTCAACAGAGGACATGCAGAGGCAACTCAGTGAATGGTGTATTAGCAATCATGGGGATACAAGTTCAAGGAATTGGAAAAGAGAAAAGACACACAGAAGATAAAAGAAAAGTCCTCATTTGCTAACGTGTTTTATCTAATGCGGTTTATTGGACATTCAGCCATTTAAGGTAATGTTGAGATTTTTAAAGAAAAAAACAGTTAAACTTTACAATGCAGAAAAACAAACCCTTCCCTCCAGAGTTTCTCTAAATTGTAAATAAGGTCATGTGTCTAAAGGTGAAAGCCTGTCATCACCTGAACAGAAAGTGTTGCATTCTATTAAGAAAGAAATACATCATTGAGCTGTAAAATGACCCTCCTCCTAGCTCTCTTATGCAATGATGAAGCAGTTTTATTTATCTCACTGGTTCACTTAAGAACACATGTTCAAGGAAATCCCTCTCTGCCTGCATATGCATTAATTTGAACATGTCATATTTCATAGACTTTCCCTTTAGTACATGTATTCTATTAACCATCTGGGTTTAAAAATAATCCTCATATTATCATAAATTGCAGAGCTGATGTTTAAGACTTTATAAGCTTCCCTGCATACCTGTTATTTATAGCTCTATCTTGGGACTTTTAAAACTATGTCAAGATTCCATCATGGAGCACATACACTACAGGGTCCTGTCAGGACAAAATAAACCTAGAGCTCCTTGTATTACATAACTGTATTTGAAGAAACATACCTTCCTACTTTGTCACTGGCATAACCTCTTGTCTTTCTTTAATTCCTACCTCATGCTACAAAAGAAGCACCACTGTGTTGTACCTATTTCAGAAAAAAAAAACTATAATAGGCTTATACATACAATTAAAACCAGCAGGAAAATGTACTCTAACTATACGTTAAGAAAAAATTGCGATATAAACAATACATACTGAGCTTAGTGAGATAGGGTTTATTCCCACTAGTGGTCAATATCCTATAATAGCTCAATTATCTCTGTAAGGCTCGTGTTCTTCGATTTTCTCCTTACATACTGTATTGCATTTTCTATCCTGCTGAGTCTCATTATGCTTGTTATACCTCTAAGTAGCAACTCCTCCATCAACAGAAGTTTCATTTGATAGTTCTTTGTTTTGTGTTACCAAGAACAGAATTTTTAGGAAGGTCTTGATTTGAAGTAGCTGTCTATGCACGGGAATCTATTATATAATGTCTCGGTTGAGTAAAGCCTAAAGAAAGGTCACATAAGATTCCTAATGTACATATTTTCAGGACCATGAAGGTAGAAAACGAATAACTGACAATAAACTTAAATTAAAAAAGAAAGAAAGAAAGAAAGAAAGAAAGAAAGAAAGAAAGAAAGAAAGAAAGAAAGAAAGAAAGAAAGAAAGAAAGAAACACCTTCTTATCCACAGGAATTATAGGATTGGTTTTATTCACAGTGGAGGCTGATTGTTTGAAATACATTTGAAACAAAAACATATGTTTCAAAAAACAGAAATTTGATTCAATTGCCTACTTCCTTTCCCACGAATGTTACAGAAATCTGAAGATTATCTACATTTTTAAAAAAAATTCTGGCATTTTTTAACATACTGTTAACCTAGTCCCAAAAACAAACAGTATAGTTAACAGTAATATGATTAATATGCAGCATATTCAAATATATTTCTTAAGATATCCAACAATACTTTTAATGTCCTAAAATACTGAAATCCAAGTAATACATAATAATTTGGTAGTTGTAATAGTAATAATAATAATAATATGTTTGTGAGCACTCAGTTTGCTAGGTCTTTTGCAGGTCAATTTACAGGTTTCCAACCATCAGAGGAGTATAGTTCTGGAACAGTCTACCAAGGGGAGCTGTGGAGGCAAAAACCATAGATGCCTTCAAAACTGAGCTTGATAAATTTATGGAGGGGATGATATGATGGGAAGGCTTAGTTTGGCATTTGTCAATTTTTTTACTACTGGTGATAGATATGCCAATAACCTGGGAAGGGGCATTAGATGGGGTGGGTTCTGAGTTATTACAGAGAATATTTTCTTGACTGGCTGTTGTGACTTGCCCACATGCTCAAGGTTTAACTGATCGCCATATTTGGGGTCGGGAAGGAATTTTCCCCCAGGGCAGATTGGCTTGGGCCCTGGGGTTTTTTTTGCCTTCCTCTGTAGCATTGGACATGGCTCACTTGCTGGTTGATTCTCTGTATTTTAAAGTCTTTAAATCATGATCGGAGGGCTTTAATAACTCAGTCATAGGGTAGAGGTTCATTACAGGAGTGGGTGGGTGAGGTTTTGTGGCCTGCATTGTGTGGAAGGTCAGACTAGATGATCATATTGGTCCCTTCTGACCTTAGAGTCTATGGCTATGTCTACACTGGCAAGTTAGTTCGAATTAAGGGCTTCCTTAATTTGAACTAATAAGTTTGAATAGGGTATTCGAACTAAAGGGTTAATTCGAACTAACTAGTTCAAATTAGCCAATGTGGTGATGTTAATTCGAACTAATTTCTTAATTCCAACTAACCGGCCATTGAAATGAATGGGGATTGCTAATTTGAAATAAGCAAGTGCCATTCATGGCACTTGCTTAGTTCGAACTAACTTTTTCTAGTTCAAATTCAGCTGGTTCGAACTAACTAAAATTAATTCAAATTAGTTAGTTCGAACTAATTCGAACTAATTTTAGCAAGTGTAGACGTAGCCTTTGAGTCTATGAGTCTTCAAAGATAGCAACAAACCAAAAATAACTGTAAGAAAATTAATGTGTTACGTGTCTACACAGTCTTTCATTCACATCACATAAAGTGTTCCACAAACCAATTACTCCTCTCAATGCCCCTGTAAAGTAAAGAAATATCTTTAGCCTAATTTTATAGATGGGAAAATCCAGGCACAGAGTTGTAAAGTGACCTGCCCAAGGTCACATAGCAAATTTATTTCACATCTGGAACAGAACTCCTAACTCCTAGCTCCCAGTTCTGTGCTTTATTAATCACAAAAATATGTTGCTTCCTGTAAAGGGATTGTGAGCTTTATTTAACGGTAATTCAATTAAGGCATGATCCTAAACTGCTGAAGTAGTTCTCCAACTTTTCCCTTTCTAACCTAATTTGTAAGCAGTTACATAGACGTCATAAATTTCAATAGACTTTGGATCAGGCCCTTCTGCTTACATGGTAGGAATTAAAAATAAAGCGAGGGACGACATGAGGAAAACACAAGTTAGGATTGAAGACTAGAGAGCTATATGAGTAAATTAACACTATAGTGACATTACTTTGCCTATTTAAGTTTCATTTAGATTCCTGTTGATCCTTAAATAAGGCTTGCTCACCAAAAAAGTGTATCCAGTGAGCTCATACAAAAACAAAATTTCTCCTGGAGAGCTCAAAGAAAAATATAAAAACTCAGAATAAAATAATGTGAAAAGAAGCCTCAAATTTTGGGGGAAAATGTGATTTCCAATACCCTTTCCCCACCTTACACCCAGCATTTCTTTTAAATGAATTACAGAAATTGAAAAGGAAAATGCATACAGTGAAACTCATCCCTGTGAAGAAAGACAGCACAAGTAAGATTATCACTTAAGTCCTCAGAATAGGCTTTGAGTAATGCATAAGACTTGTGATTGGCTGTCTGTACCAGGGTGAATTTCACCCTCACTTAATATTAAATAGTCTAAATGGATCAAATAGATTTTTGGGGCAAAATATGAGGAAATAACAAATATGTCTCAGTTGGCAATAAATCAGATTATTTCTTCTAGGATTTCTCTACCAACCTATCTCCTTTGAAGAAGTAGGTTTTCCCAACGTCCTCCCACCAAATTGCTGAATCAATACCATGGGGAGGAATTCCACTTCCAAGTGTTATCAAATCATGAGGGTACCCTGGCTGGAGAGTGGTATCCTTGAAGACCCAGAATTGGTTACCTGAACGGAAGCAGATATATATGTTAAATTCCAGAGCTTTCAGTATTCACATTCAATGTTCTAAGGAAATAAGAAAGAAATTCAAAGGAATAAAGCAATATGCTAACTCTGATAAATACATTAAACTGGAAAATATTTTATTAAAAAAGACACTGCAAAATAAAATATGAAAGGGCTGACAAATGCCTTATATTTTACAGCACTTTCATTCAATAGTACCCCATTAAATTGTGCAGAAAATCCATTAAGAATCATATTCAGATGGAAAATGAAGTCATCTTGGAAGGTATGTAATCCAATTTACAATACTACACAAAAATTCTGTTTTTAACATGGGAAGCAGGGTTAGTTTTAGGATAAAATTGGATAAGGAGACATTTACATTAAAAAAAAATCACATAACCCTTAGAAATTCAGATTTTCGTAGAGACTGTCTGGGTATGTGTACACTAGAAAAAGTTAAGTCAACTTAACAAAGTGGCTCCTTTTAAGTAGACTTTATTAACTTGACTTAACACTGGACATAGGACTGGATAAAGTCGACTTAAGGGCTACTCCCTGTCCACACCATCCTTAAGTCGACTTAAGAAGTTGACTTAAGGCTTAAGTTGACCTAACGAGGGGTAGTTATTAAGTCGACTTAAGGGTCCTTAAGTTGACCTAAATTGCTAGTGTAGACATACCCTATATTCCTATTACCATGTGCTCTAATCGTGAGACAGAGGATCAACATATTTATACATGATACACTAGTTTATTCTGAAAGTATTTTAGGAACATACTTCAATATACTATCTCTTTTCTCCCAAGGGGAAATCAAAGAGACCAAATGAGACACGTTTAATTCAATGTGAGTTTTGCCATTGATGTCAATGGGAAGAAAATTTTAGACTGGGAAAAATTTTCAGTGACAGCAAAGTGACATGGGTGCCTAAGACCCATTAGCATTTCTGGACACGTTATTGTCTATGCTCTTCTTCCTAACCACTCAATCTTTACCATCAGCCTACAACTCCAGCTGCCCCCCTTGCATCTGCTACCTTTCATCATCCTCCCAAGTCACAGAAGTCTGGAAAAGGTTCAGGAAGGATACTGACTTCTTCCACTACAAAACTGCCCTTTTTTTCCTTGTCTGATATCTTTATTCCTCTTTCCTGATCAACAAACCCATCACCTCTCCTGCCTCGTCAGCTCCCTTCTGACCTGACTAGCTCCCTGTTAAGCTCCACCTTCACCTCCAGCTTGATTATGCTCTGCAGGAGTGGGTGGGAGGTAACTCCTGAACCCAGAGTTGCTCCATAATCTCTTGAATTTATATATCCCATCACAGGTTTCCTGAATCTAACAGAAAAAAGCACATTCTGATCCAATGGCTGGAGGTTGAAGCTAGACAAATTCAGACATGAAATAAGATGTATATTTTTAACAGTAAGGCTAACTAGCCATTAGAACAATTTAACAAGGGTCATGATGGATTCACCATCATGGGACATTTTAACATCAAAGTGGGATGTTTTTTTTCCAGAAGATATATTCTAGGAATTATTTTGGTGGAGTTCTCTAGTTCAAACTAGAGGATCACACAATGATCCCTTTTAGCTTTGGAATCTTCTCCCTTCTTCCCTTTCACATGATTGTTTCTGACACATGAATGACACTCTTCAATGTGTGAACTGTCTTCCTCCTTAACCTTCTGCACCCCATCTGACCAGCTCCCATTTCTGACTGACTACTCTTCACTGCCACCTCAATTCTCTTTCCATGGGTGTCCTTAAGGGTTTTGTTCTTTGAGTTCTCTTCCTTAGTCCCCGTTCCACCTTATTACTTACTAACACATTTTTCCTTAATAGAATAGATATTTATATTTTATTTTTATTTATTTAAAAATGCAGCTATCTAGATGAGGAATGAATAAAAGTTATGTAATAAAACATACAGATTAGAAGAGATATCACCAATATGGAATCCTCCCAAATCTTACTCTGCTACCCACTTAATGCTCTTTCTCAGAGGGAGAGCAGGCATGCCATCACCTACTTGACTCCTAGCTTGCATCTTTCCAGAGAGACAAGGTGGATGAGGTAATATTTTTTAATTGGACCAACCTCTGTTGGTGAAAGAGACAAGCTTCTGAGCTACACAGAGCTCTCCTTCATGTCTGGAAAAGAGCTTTGTGTAACTTGAAAGTTTGTCTCTTTCACCAACAGAAGTTGGTCTGATAAAAAATATTATCTCAATCACCTTCCCTCTCTAATGTCCAGGGGCCAACCTGGCTACAAGAACACTTCATTTCACCTTTCCAATATAATGAAAATGAGGTTGCCAAACTCATTTTCTTTGCTGAATACTTCAGCTAGGCACCTGATCCCCTTGCTGCTGCAGGTCTCCCATTATTCTCAGGCAGGCTCTGCACTTCAACATTTCTGCTTTCCTTCAGTCCTCTTTTGTAGCCTTCTCCCACACCTAGCTTGCTCTCATGCTGTCCTATATCCCTAGAACAATCCCCTGAGTCTATATGCCATACAGCGTCCCTCTTCAAAACACATTTCTTACCACAGTTTCTTCCATAATGACTCACAGTGTCATAACAACCCAATCAATATTAATTTTAAAAGGAGGGGGATAAATCCTAATATAATGCAAACATTAGAGTTGTTACTATTATTATTATTATTACTGCTACTACTACTACTAGAGGAGTAACTATTTCTTAGAAGGCCTATCGACATCTTGACAATCATGTAGACTAACAGAATAGAAAAAGTCCAAAGAAAGGAAGTGAAAATCATTAGACCTCCTGGGGATTCCCATACAAAAAGAGAGAATGAAGACTAATGATCAGGGATCCGGCATAAAATAGATGGAAACCCTTCTGAATTCTTTGCAGTTCTCCCAAAGAGAAACCCTGAATGGAACTGTATTTGCCTGTACTGCACTAATCTCAGCCAGTGTCTCCCTTTCTGAAGCCACAATGGTCCTTTTATGGTCCAATGGTCCACCTCTAAGCTGCCAATAAGTAGAGTTTCAACCACTTAACATGACCATTAACAGTAGTGTAAACTGGAATAAATCAATGATAAATTTGATCCAACAAATCCAGAAATTGGTCCCTCCTAACTCACTATCTCCAGAATACCCCTATTATGACAACAAATGGAAAAAAAGGTTTAAAGTGCATTTGCCTGGGTACACGTCTATGCAGATATCCCAGTGGCATGACAGATATAAAAGTGGCAGTACATACTATTCATTGTATGGGCTATGTGGCTGGGCAGGCTGTTCCACAAACACTTATCCACCCTTAAGCACTCTCTTATATAAATATTTTAAAAGGAAACTTAACTTCACTCCAAAGACCTGGGATCAAGTCTATGCCAGAGTCGCTGGGATGGAAAATCCAGAAAGCTGTATTCACAGTTTGTTTTATACTTTAGTTATCCCTCTGTGGTATTCAATAAGGGAAAGTCTTTTAAAAAGTTGAACAAGAAAAGAAAAGAAATGCTTTATTTCCTCACCTGTACCTCAGCAATTTACAGTGTGTTTTCCTTTTAATCACACTTTTAATTAGGAAAGAGGACACAATTTCAATCCCTCCTGCAGTGGGTTTGCAGAGTAAATGTTATCAGTTTCTTTGCAGCTGCTTCTCATCCATACTTTCAAGTACAGGCATTCCAGTTTGCCTGAGGATATTTTCCCCGGCAAATCTCAGAATCATCCTTTTTTTTCCACAATCAAACTTCCTATCCTTCCATCTCCTTTCTTTTCCCCAACATTATAACATCTTTCAGACGATGCAAAGTCCCAGCTTACTAGTGGCAAACTAGGCTCTAGGAGACATTTGCAGATGCCTGGTTCAGTACATCTCCAGAGTATCAGCAGCAGAGAAAATTATGTGTGAACATAGGAGATTTATAGTTTCTCTAGAAAATTCCTGTTATTTTAGCTGGTTATCTCATGTTCTGCAGTAGTGTGCTTGTACACTATGAACCTAATATTGCTGTCCAATAGTGAAAAGAAAGACTTTCTGACAGGCGCCTTACATAAGGTTCTCATTGATAGATTTCCCATCATTTCATGTCTGATAGAGAGACCTAGGGATGACCAGTCTTTCTCTTCTTAAGCAAAATGCAGAAAGCTCATCTGGCATGTGTATATTAATTTGGCCTTAAAACAGTGAAGCAGCTATTAGCATTTTTGTGACATAAGAAATCATAAGGAAAAGAGCACCAAACCTACATGTATATGCCTCATAAAACTTGAATTTTTTAATGAATTAAAAAGTCAATAAAGATAATTTATGTTTAATATGGCAAGAACCATAATAAAACTGTTTCCTTTGGATTTTCAAACTTTCAACTCCATAATTTTGTGTTTTCTCTAGAAATTTCCTAGAAGAAAGCAAGCCACTCTTACATTTCCATTTTAAGTAAGGAGTGCTGCTCAGTGAAAGATGGAAAGGTGTGGCCAGTGCAAGTCTCTTTTCTTTATGTTGCTAACATGTATGAAGGTGACATGACCGAGCCAGCCAAAGATGTCAACTTTGACATTATACACTAAGAAACATTGATCATCTTCACAGGTATTGAATATGCTAGGCAGGAGGAAAAAGGTGTTTAAAGAAGATGCGAGGAGAGCTTTGTACAGTACTGAAAAAAAAAAAAAAAAAGAGGAGTTAGCCTATGAAGAGTGATCCTTTAAAGTACACAAAAAGATAGGACCTTGCTGAGCTAAAGGCCATTACATATAATTTAATTAGGGTGCTCTACAAAACAATGCTAGTGAGGATAAGGCTCCCTATCCTGCATGTTTCAGACATTCATTTTGGATGGCCACACCATTAGTCTCTCACAGTATCCCTGCTAAGGGGGATTATATCTCGGAGTCTCAAAACTACTGGTTCACTTGGCTGTATACAAATAGGTGCCTCCGGAAAGGGATCATAGCTGCAAGTTCAGTACTTAGGGGAAGGATCATGCTTTGTGGACTCTTCCAGTTGGTACTTATGTGCAAACAACAGACGGTGTTCAATGAACGATACTGTGCCAGGTCATTTGTCTTTCAGAAGATCATTCCAAATGACAGTTGCTGGGCAGCGGGAAGAGGCATGTTCTACAATGTATTCAACACTACTGACTATTTTCATGTCTCCCAGGGAATAAAAATAAAGGAAGTTGTTAGGAAATGATCATTGTCAGCTGTTCCAAATTCTGCTCACCCATATGCCCGATCGGCTATTGAAATAACCAGGCTGAATATGAATATTATAGAAGGACAGTATAATTGAGCCCGTATCTGTCGTATATTCATGGAGCAACTATTGTAGAAAGACAACAGAGTCCTGTGGCACTTTTAAAGACTAACAGATTTATTAATCGCATGAGCTTTCGTGGGAGAAAATCCCACTTCGTCAGACGCTTTGGAATTTGAATTCATGGAGCAGGAACACATGTGGAAAAAGTGTAATGTGTGCTGGGAATGCAAGACTGGGATGAGAGGTTTAATGAAATCATCCTTGGCCAATTTCTTTCCTTTATTTAAGCAAGTTTACTATTGAGGGTAACTGGAGAGAACTTAAACCTGGGGACCTTTTATTGAGACTGTAGGAGAGTGAGAACTTTAGCAAGTACAGGCAAGACTTTTATTGGTTTTAACTAGAGCATATTTAATATTTGCATTCGAAGATACGTTTAGTCTGCTATAACCATGACCTTTATTAATGGGAAGCATTATCAATGAGTAACCCAAGTGTTCTGTCCTGCTGCAGCTTTCTTGTTGTTCCCTCACCTGAAGAAATGGTATTGAAAAGTGGTTGACTATTAACCAGGGAATGATTTCATGGGAGGAGGGATGAAGTTCAGAAGAGTCTCAGAAAGAATCTGAAGTTTTCACACTAAGAACTGAATATAATGGAAATGTAAGTTGACGATCAGAGCAAAAGAAGCTTGATTGTAACTAGGTTAGTTCCTTTTATTTGTAGCTTTAGTGAGGTATTTTAAGTGATGTCAAAATTTATCCAAAATGAGTCATTAAGTCACAATATTCATTATTTGCTGTCATTTTGTTTATATCCAGGTACTATTTTATAAGTTATAGGCACAACATACTGCAGACCTGTTTATTAATTATGATTACAATAAAAATAAAGAAAGAAAACCAGATACTATTTGAACTGTGATTTGATCCTTCTTTCAGATACCGGGTCACTCATATAATGCAAGTGACACATCTCCTTGGCAGGGACAAGCACTAGATTTGTTCTACAAAGTTGTTCGTTTCAGATCTGGTTTGTGGGTTCATTATTCTGATAGATTTTAATAAATCACCATGTTTCATAAAGTCTGGTGACTCTTCTGAATGTTTCATTTTTCACTATCTATTCCTGATGTGCAATCTAATATAACAAGAAGCATGGTAAGATTACAGGCTGAGCGTGAAGCAAGTGATAAAAAAGTAAAAATGTCTTTTTTTTTTGTATTGTTTCCAATAATGTTTAGTTAAATACCAACACCACAGAGAAACAATCTGGAAAAAAATGAACTGTGATTTAACTACTTGAAGTTTTGAAAATCAATTGTTGACATTGTTGAGTAGTCTGAGGCTTTCATAGTAATTATTGGTTATTTTATACTATTCAGTTACCTATTGATCATTACAACCAATCACACAGGAGATATCAACTATACTACAACCCTGATTGTATGGAATCGGATGGAATTAATCAAAGATTTCTTGAGTTCTCAAGAACTAAGTGGAATATTTTGTTCATGTCATCAAAATGTAAATATAGAATTATGGTATGTGCATCTTATAAATACTATGTACAGTAGTTATAGTATTTAATACAAGACATGGATAAAATCTACTTAAAGCAATAAAATCTACTAAAAAATCTACTCTTAAGTCTCTTTGATTTCCTCGTTGACATTCTGGACCTCTCTTCTTCCCAATGCTCTCACTGTACATTTTTTGGATCTCAATCCCAGAATCTTTTGTCTGCCTCCCTTTTTCCTCTAAGCTTTTCGAAGTCCTCCTGTTTCTATAGCTTGACTCTGCCACTTCCCTATTTACTGCTTCATGATGTCTCACTACAAGTAAATATTAACTTTCAGAATAAAACTGTTAGATAGAGGGATAAGAATTGTTGAGAGTTATGATGGTGGCAGTGGTAGTATGAATTCCATAACTTCTTTTCCCTTGCTATATTTGGTTTGGCATAGGTTTCAATAGTGCATGGCTTGACACTTTCATTTTAAAAACTATTTCAATTTCAAAAGATATACAGAATGGAGGGTTACTTACCTGTAGGTGTCCTTCTTTGAGATGTGCCATTCGCATACATTCTAGAGTAGGTGTATACGTGCCGTGCATGGTCCCTTCGGAAAGCTTTTTGCCCTTAGCCTATCCCCTACAAGGTCAATGGCCAATACCCCCTGAAATCCCGCGCTCCGGCCACGGGATATAGGTGTTGCTGACCCTGCCCTCACTACAGTCCCTTCTTTCCGCTAACTCCAGAAGCGGGGATGGAGGGAGGGAATAGGATGTATGTGAGTGGCGCATCTCAAAGGAGGACACCTACAGATAAGTAACTCTCCTTTCTTTTTTGAGAAGCCGTTCACATACATTCTAGAGTAGGTGATTCACAAGCCACACTGAGGATGGTGGGTGGAGTTACAGTTTCCCTGCCTGAAGTACCATCCTTCTGAAGGCAGCATCATCCCTCGCTTGCTGAACAATGGCGTAATGAGCAGTAAGCATGTGCCCAGATGACCAGGTTGCTGCCCTACAAATTTCCAAAATTGGGACCTGGGTGAGGAACGCTGCTGATGCCGCCTGGGCTCTGGTTGAATGTGCTCTGAGAGATCTGGGCACAGGCACCCTGGCCCTGCTGTAGCAGGCACAGATACAACTCGATATCCAGGCTGAAATGCATTGTGATGAGACTGGCTGTCCCTACGACCACTCCATTACAACGACGAAGAGTTGCCTTGTCCTCTCTATATAAAAGGCAAGTACCACCTTCTCTGATCTTCTGACAGGTGAGGCTTTGGGAAGAAGACCTGGAGGAAAATGTCCTGATTCAGGTGGAAAGGTGACCTTTGGAAGGAAGACCAGGTGAGGTCTTAGCTGAACCGTATCCCTGTAGAAGACTATATATGGGGGTTCTGATGCCAGAGCCCTCAGCTCAGATACCCGCTTGGCCAAAGTGATGGACATCAGAAAGGCAATCTTCCATGATAAGGTTAAGAGGGGGCAGGTAGCCATGGCCTCGAAAGGGGATAATATGATGCCCCTGAGAACTAAGTTCAGGTCCCATTGGGGAACGGGCTCGCATACCTGTGGGTATAACCTCTCTATACCCTTCAGGTACCTAGTTGCCATTGGATGTGCAAAGGGGGTGATCCCTCCGAACATATGGTGGAAGGCTGAGATGGCTGCCAGGTGTACCTTGAGCAAGGCTAGGGTCAGCCCCTGAGTCTTTAGATGGAGAAGGTACTCCAAAATGTCCTGGATGGCCGCAGAGCTTGCGGTAAGGCCCTGGGCCTCAGACCACTCTGAGAACCTCTTCCATTTTGCTTTGTATGTGTTTGCATAGATGGCTTTCTGCTGCCCACTAGGACCTGTTGGACCTCCATTGAGCAGGCTCTCTCTTCCACACTTAGCCATGCAACCTCCAGGCTGTCAAGTGCAGGGGCTTCAGATTTGGGTGCAGGAGGCGCCTGCCATCCTGGGTTAGCAGGTCCCTCCGGCTTGGAAGCTCCCACGGGGGAGTTATTGAGAGGTCACACAGGAGGCCGAACCAGTGTTGACGGGGCCCCATTGGAGCGATCAGGATTACATCCGCCCTGTGCCTCTTTATTTTTAGCAGCACTCTGGGGATCAGAGGAGTTGGTGGGAAGGCATATAGGAGGGGCCCTGAACAACTGATCAGGAAGACATCCGAGATCGAGCCCTCGTCCATTCCCTTCAGGGAGCAGAAGAGGTGGCACTTCCGGTTTTTGCAACTGGTGAACAGGTCCACTTGTGGAAAACCCCACCTCTGGAAGAGGGAGTATACCCCCTCCAGGTGGAGTGACCACTCTTGCTGTGGAAGGAACTGTCTGCTGAGTTTGTCGACTTGACCATTCCTTACCCCCGGAAGGTGAGTGCTACAATGTAGAAATTGTGTCTCACAGCCAGCCTCCAGAGCCTGGTCGCTTCTTTGTAAAGATTGGAGGAGTGAGCTCCTCCCTGCCGGTTGATATAGAACATCGCAGCAGTGTTGTCAATGAGCAGCTGCACTGTTTTATTTTGGATCAGGCTGAGGAAGACTTTGCACGCACGGTGCATCGCTCTTAGCTCTTTGATGTTGATGCGAAGGGCCCTCGCTTCTTCTCCCCATCTTCCTTATGTATTGAAGCCAGAGCTGATATGAGCGCCACAGCCAAGGTCTGAGGCGTCCATTACGAGGGTTAGCATTGGGTTTGTGGCTTTGAAGGAAACCCCCTTCAAGGGAAAGTCTGGATCCTGCCAAACCCTGAGTTCCCTGAGGATCGAGCGCAGCACCATGACCGTCTGATCCAGCAGGGGCACTGGTGGGTGGAATGTCTCTGCCAGCCAGCCTTGAAGGGATCTCATCTGGAGATGAGCCATTCTTATCATGTAAGTGGAGGCCGCCATATGCCCCAGGAGCTGTAGGCAGTGTCTCGCCATTGGTGCAGGGCCGAGATGATGTGAAATATAATATATAATATAATCCAGTATCGAAAGACCGGCAGGGATGCTCATGCCAAGGTAGAGTCCAGGGTTGCCCCGATAAACTCTATTCTTTGGCAGGGGGTCAGCTTCAACTTTTCCAGGTTTAGCAGGAGCCCCAGTCTGACGCACAAGATGTGCGTTTAGACGACACTGGCTTAGACCTGGCTGCAGGACTTGCCCCGATGAGCCAGTCATCGAGGTATGGGAAGATCTGTACCCCCATTTTTATAAGTGTGCTGCAACTGCCACCAAGCACTTTGTGAATACTCGTGGGGCGAACGAGAGACTGAAGGGTAGGGCGGTGAACTGGTAATGCTCCCGGCCTATCACAAACCGAAGGTACTTTCTGTGGGCTGGGAGGATTGCTATGTGGAAGTAAGCATCCTTGAGGCCAAGGGTGGCAAACCAGTCTCCGGGGTACAATGAGGGGATTATCTGCGTGAGGGAGACCATCCGGAACTTTATTTTTTTGAGAAATCTGTTTAGGAGGCGGAGGTCCAGAATGGGCCTTAGACCTCCTTTGCCTTTGGAATTAGAAAGTATCTGGAATAGAAGCCCTGACCTCTGTCCTGGATGGGGATTTTCTCCACTGCTCTGAGGCTCTGGAGGGACTCTCCTTCCTGGTACAGAAGGTGTTTGTGAGAGAGGTCTCTGGTTGGCAGCTCAGAAGGTGGCCCTCTCTCCAGAGGTTTGGCTCTGAATTGCAGGGAGTAGCCCTCGGAGATTGTATCTAGGACCTAAAAGTCCAAGGTGATCATGGCCCACTGGTTCTGAAAGCCCGCCAGGCAGTTCCGGAATGGGTAGGGGTAAGGTGGAGTTGGGGAGGTTGTGCCGACTTTTGGGGGTGTGTCAGAACTGCCTCCTCTGGTTATTGGGGCGGCAGCCTGTGCTGTAGTGTGGGGTTGGTGGTGGTCCTTGGCTATGCCCCCCTCCCTCCCACGGTAAACCTGGATCTGTCCCTTTCTTTCTGTCTGTAGGACCTCTGGTGGCCAAAACCCTGCTGCTGGTGGTGTTCCCCCTGCTGTTGATACTGGGCGGCTTGGGGATGAAAAGGTCACCTGGATAGCTGTGGGGCGTACATTCCCAGTGACCTGAGAGTGGTCTGGGAGTCTTTCATGCCATGAAGCTTGTTGTCGGTTGCCTCGGCAAAGAGGTTTGGGCCCTCAAATGGGAGGTCTTAAATGACCTATTGCATTTGTGGCAAGAGGCCCGACCCCTGTAACCATGCTGATCTTCTCATGGTAACCACAGAAGCCATGACCCTGCTAGCCAAGTCTGTGGCGTCTCTGGTGGACAGGAGGGCCGCCTTGGCCACTGACAGATCTTCCTCCAGGAGCATGTCGAAGTCCATGAGCTGGTCCTCTGGGAGGTGGCTCCGGAATCTCTGCATTGAGTCCCATAAGTTGAAGTTATACCTCCCAAACAAGGCTTGCTGGTTTGACACCCTGAATTGTAGCATACCTGATGAATAAACCTTGCGGTCGAAAAGGTCCAGTCGCTTCTCCTCCTTATTCTGTGGGTTGTCCCTGTCTCTCCTTCTAGTTAATGGAGTACACAGCTAGGGAGCCCGGGGGTTGGGTGGGTGAACGAAAACCCAAATTTGTCCACCAGGACATGGTACTTCTTTTCTATACCTTTAGAGATGGGTGGGAGCAAGGCAGGGGTCTGCCACCAGGGTTGGGCAATTTTAAGGATGCCCTCATGGACATGGAGGGCCACCCTAGCCATGGCTCTGGTATCACCCACATTAAAAAGGGGGGCGTAGCTGTCCATGAATTCCTCCACTTGGAGGACCAGGTTAACCGCCATCTTCTGTTGGAGGTTTTGGTGGGCCCTGATATCCTTCAAAGGAGAGGCTTGAGTATGGACCACTGCCGTCAGATGTGCTCAAGTGCCCCACCCCCGGGTCTGAGTCCTCGGGCCCTGAACCCACTCAATGTAGTGGCTCCCCTTATGAGGGAGCCAGCTGGGTCTGGCCAGAGGAAAGGGTCCACGGGTCCCACTGTGCCCATTGGCCCGACCAGTCTTGGAATTGGTGGGATGGGGCCGCGGTCCGCTGGGGTAGGTCCCGGGCCCCAGGCGCAGGCGACAATGCGAGTGCAGGATAGTGCCAGCGAGGAGAGTGGCCCCTCCGTTTTGCTGGTGGTTTGTCTTCCGACAACAAGGGTGATCTCAGTGCCGGGAAGGAAGGGTCCTGCTGTCTCCAGTGCCAATGGGCCCGGTGCCGATCCTCAGAGCCTGAGCAGTCAGGGCTGCTGGACAGTGCCGGGCAGTCATGGTGCCGTTTCGACGTCAGGGGAACAGGCCCTCCTTTCACTTCAAGTCCGCAAACCCTGTGACGAGGACAACTACATGCACCTTTGGTGCTCGATGGGGGCCTCTGCGTACGATGAGGAGGAGCACCGATGACCTTTGTCTCGCCGTGAGGAAATCCCGGAGCCCTGGGGGGACATGGAACTCCTGCTCAGTGCCAGGGCCAGAGAGGGTGGTGCTGGAGAGCCCATTGAGAGAGGGCTTCTCAGTACTGGCGACAATGGGTGCCGGGGATGGACCTCACCCCTAGGGAGCTTGACTGATCCTCCCATCTCTGGGGGTGTGGCAGGGGCTGGTACCGGGGGTCTCAGTGTGGATGGTACTGGAGTCATGGGACCTGCCTTGGGCTGGGGGTGAAGCCACGCTGGGGACTCCAGACACGGCATTCCTCATGATGCCAGTCTCAGTGCCGGTGGTGGTGTGGGGAGCCATAGGAGACCCCTAGCCGCTTCGAATGCCTCTTGCATGGAGGGAGTCGGTACTGGTTGAGTCCTTACACTGCTTGGGGTAAGTGGCGGGTCCTGGGCCTCACTGTTCAGCGAGAGGGACTCCCCTGATGGACGTGGCTGTTCCCGGCTCTCTGTCGGCTTCGGTGCCGGGGCCCAGTCCTGGGCCGTCTGTGGCTTTTTCTTCAGCGCTGGTGGGGAACAGTACCATGGTATTCCAGTGCTGACTCAGCACTCTGTGCCAAAGTCCCCAGTGCCGGCGGTGGGCAGGATGGCTCTGACGCTGGTCTAAAGGCTGCCTCCTTCTGAGTTCGGGGTTTAAACGACCGACAGATCCAATATTTATCTGTACAGTGTCCCTCACCCAGGCACTTCAGGCACCTGTTGTGGGGATTGCTGACCAGGAAGGCCTTCCCGCAGGCCGCGCATGGCTTAAATCCTGGCATGGCCTCGGTTCGAAACCGGCCATGCAGTCTGATCTGGATCCAGGGAAGTTCTCTAACTTACTAAACTCTAATAGCTACTAATACTAACAGTACCACTAAGACTAAACACTAAATCTAACAAGAATGAAGACTGGATAGGCACTTGCCGGAGCAAGAGAAACGTAGTTCCAGGACCATCACTTGGGCAGAATGAAGGAACTGAAGGGGGGGCAGGGTCAGCGCCACCTATATACCACGGCAGAAGCGCAGTACTCCAGGGGGCATTGGCCGCTGACCCTGGAGGGGATAGGCTAAGGGCAAAAAGCTTTCCGGAGGGACCGTGCACTGCAGCACATATACACCAACTCTAGAATGTGTGTGAGCGGCTGCTCGAAGAAGAATAAAATTTGCTATCTATATTTTTTTGCCATTTTGTGTGTGTGTGTGTGTGTGTGTGTGTGTGTGTGTGTGTGTGTGTGTGTGTGTGTACACACCTTTCTGGTGTTATTTTATTATCATTCCATATGGATGCCAGTATTGAATAAGAAAAATAATATAACATCTGTTTTTTAGAAACAGCCTTCTGTGTTATACCAGATACCTACATAGCTTACGTGCATTATGAGCCACCAGGAAGAAGTATGAGTGTCTTCCACTACCCAAAATTATCAAGCACTGCTTTATATCATGCTCTCCAAGCATGCTACTGAAGTTTTGCAAATGTTTTTCCTTGTATAAATAAAATATTAATGCAAAATGAAGGGACATAAAACTAGTTTGCATTGAAAACCAGGAAGTTTCAAAGCTCTATAGAGAAAGGGAGACTCAATTCCACAAAAAGCTGCAAATCTTCAACAAGTAGCCATAATTTAATAAATATGACCAAAAATCAGTGGTCTGCTGAGACAGATAGACAATACAGATGCGGTGATAGGTTTTATTAGTATGAATTTGGGATAGCAAACTGTAACTTATGAACACTGTCCCAAAGGAATGCAAATAACACCTCCAGACCATATCACCATTGTTGATCAGCTGCATGTGCTTTGTATTTCACAGCACAGGTCTGCTGGAAATTAAACTGTTTTAAAGATTTTTATTTAGGTACTATTTTGTATTCTTTCTTCTGGAAAGTTGAATTGCTTTAGTTTTATTAATCCAGTTGCACACGTGTAGGAAGATTCAACTAATCTTTGGAGATTTTTAAGACCCGGTTAGACAAAACCCTGGCTGGGGTGATTTAGTGGGAGTGGTCCTGCTTTTTAGCAGGGGGTTGGACTAGATGACCTCATAAGGTCCCTTCCATCCCTATTATTCTATGATTCTATGATTCTAAGTACTAAAAAATAAAAAACAAACCTTCCAACCCTCAACAAAAATCTAAAGTAGGTTCTTCTAATAATCAAGTTGTTGTAAATTTCAATGTGCTCTCTCCTAAATACTAAGGACCAAAACCAAATCTAATACATTATAGATCTTTGGGAGGGAATTAGGAAGAGATGTTTCCAGATTTCTAAAGTAATAAACCATGTGTTTCTGTCCATGATGATTAATAAGATATGGCATCTTAAAAATGTCACTGGACCTAGATTGAATATTACACATCTTGCACCTTGAATCGATGCTATTCTGCTGGGAAAAAACAAGGTGAAGATTACATACTGACAATTAGGTTTGACTGAATATTCTTTTCTCTCATTCTACTGGCAACAACCCCTACTGACAGTGTTATTACTCCATACATCCAAAAACATGAGAGAAAGATCTGTTAGTCCCATACAGTATATAAGCCTAGTCCATCTATTTCCTCTCAGTGACAAAACTGCTGAAGCAGGAAAAAAGAGAAATGTGGATGAGGCATTCACCTTGAGATCCTTTTGAAGCTTGCCCCTAGGGGAAGCAGAGGATGTTCTAAATGGTGCATGAATGCATATTCTTCTCTTTCTCCAGCACAAATCAGAGATTTGAGAGTATGTATTGTGATTGAAACTGATTGTTACTGACCTCAGAAGAAGAACTCAGAGACTTCATTTAAGAAACACAAAATACTGCTTCTGCTCAGCCATCAGACTCTTAAGCCTGCATGTTCTGGAGCTGAGAAGTTAACCAGCCCTGGAAAGATATTCTTGTCCAAAGGGCAGTCTCAAAGGCGTAGATGGTGCTACCCCTGTAATAAATGTGCCAAAAATAGTGAGGTGACCAAGATCACTTCCATCATGACGGATTTCTCTCTACACTGTAGGCACCATAGATAGAGGAGTTAACCATTATCCCAGGTTGGTGCTCCTGTCTGAGGCAACCACATCTATACTATATACAAAAAGTGGTGTTTGGTATCCATGGTCCATAAATTACTGAATGATCTTGTTCCTAGACTGGACAAGTGAAGAAGAACAAACAAAGCCTAGATCAACAAATTGATAGTGATAGGAAAGTAAATATCATTTTGGTTCAGAGAGTAGGGAAGGAAGAAAGGCATAAAGAACAGACTGTGTAATTTCCATCTGCAACTTTGACTGCAATGAAAGGGGCATGATTACTATCACACAGAATGGAGTGCCTAGAGAAGAGGATCCTTATGGAACTCTGTAGTCTATTGCTTTACCATGATCCTTGGCTATGTCTACACTTGCAAGTTAGGTAGACTTAAGGAGGCTTAAGTTGACCTACCTTAGTCCCTGTCCACACCAGGCTTTCATTAAGTCGACTTAAGAAAATCCTAAAGTCGACCTAATGAAAGCTTAGGTCGACTTAGTAAGACCGGCCAGTTAGGTCGACCTAACCCTCCTTAGGTTGACCTAACCCTCCTTTAGGTTGACCTAAGCACAGGGTGGACATTTAAGTCCACTTTATTAAGTCGACCTAAGGGCAGTTAGGTCAACTTAACAAAGTTGACTAAGTCCACGTCCATGGAAACCACTTTGTTAATTTGACTTAATAAGGTTGACTTTAAGTCGACTGAAAGTTGACCTTATTAAGTCGACTTAACAAAGTTGACCTCATTTTTTCTACTGTAGACATAGCCCTTGAGAGTTAGAGACTTGTGGAGGGAAGGTCTGAGAGTTTCATCTTTGCATGAATTTGTGCACGCCAGTTCTGGAGCCACAAATGACACTGGCTAAGACTGGAAATCCCTGTGGATCTGGATGCCACATAGAAATAAGGTTACAACTGAGGAGATGTAGCAAGAATGCACCAGACCTCTCCACCCCACTCAAGAGAGGGTGACAAGATCTTTGTGGAGGATTCCGGAAACAAATGGGAAGTGGGTTGTTTCTAAAACAACTAATCTGACAGAATAAGATTTTGGAGAATGAGATATCTACCTTTTGGCCTCTGCTCTACATACATTAATGCAAAGCAGGATGAGAAGACAGACAAGACCATGGCATTGACTCCATTGACTAAAAACATACAATCTTATTCTTCAGAGGAAACTGGGTGTTTCTGTGCTATGGGACAGTAGCCAAGGATCTACAATGGCTGTTTCTTATTCCCCAGAGGTGATGCCTGTGATAGCAGGGCAGAGCGAGAGCCTTTTTTAATTTTTTTTTTTTTTTTAAAAAGAGTACTGATGTTTTGGGACTTCCAGGTAAAAGAAACAAGGGTTTTGTGGAAGACATTCCTCCTGTGCAAGATTGCAAGGCTTGTCCTTTCCAGGAACATTATCATGGAGCATCCTAAGGTCCTTCCTGGAGCTGAGATATATTGAAGAAGGCCTGGGTCTACAATGAAATTGAGGCCATGCATGGAGGGCGTCATCTTCTAATGCAGTGGTTCTTAACCACTGTGTCGGTACACGTTTCTGTGTCACCACACAGTGGTAAGTGTGTCACAAAGAGCAGGGGAGATGGCTGGATTTGGCCTGGGGTGGGGGTGAGGATGGTGAGCTGGTGTGTCCTCTTGGGTCGCGACACACTGCCAAATGTGTTGCGACCCACAAAAGGTTGAGAACCACTGTTTTAATGAATGCAACGGGTAGTGTGGGGATACTATGAGAGAAAAGCACCTGGGATTTCAAGCACCCTAAAAAGCGACTCTGTAGAAAAGGCATTATGAAGTTCTGTGTTCACTGAATTTCACTGATTTGCATCTCAAGTTTCAGTCCCACTAGCAATTAAACAGGGTTTTTTTTCCTTTTTTAATTTCCAGGCTGATAAACTTAATTACAGCCCAATGATTAAAATGGTTTCTTTTTCTCTCAGTATGAGAGAGAAATAAGGAAATAAATGGCTACTGGAAAGAAAGTTTTTGAAGGCTGAATTAAGCCTACATTTATGAATTACTTCACCTTATGACTTTCATCTGTGCAAATGATTTATGACTAATGGGATTTACACAAATGTCCTTAAACAGTGTCACGTTTGTTTGTGAACACAAAGTCTGGAGTAGCTGGGTTTATGAAATCCATGGTGCTATTGACAGAAAGATCTCAAATATCTCAGTGATGGGCGACCCCATAGAAACCCAAATAGAAAACAGCTGACCACAGACTCAGATAGAATCAAATCCCTACAGCAATGTGGCTACCCTGAAAGTTGGAGAGAGGAGAAGTTAAGAAGCTGATATCCAACACATTGGTGGATTCCTTACTGATTCTTTGATTACTGGATGGAAGCAGCTACAGGAGGTAAACCTCCCTCTTCTGTTGCTTTAATCTGTTACTTTAGAGTAAAGCAGCAGAAAGAGCAGACAAAGGAGAGTTTATCCCTTTCCTCTTATCTTATCCCTTTCCTCTTATCCTAGCTTCTGCACTTTTTCTTCTTTTTTGTGCAAGAATAGGAAAAGAACAAGTAAGGCAGAATTAAAGGGAATAGGGGGGTGAATACTGAGGCAGCTGGTACTCTACCCTTCCAACATGCAGAAGACAAACAATGAAGTGGGTAGACTGGGGCTTATATATTACCTGTGACTGACAGATCATTGTCTCTTGCTTGCTGAATAATACAGACATAACACTCCCTAAATGGGCTGATATTAGGAATGATGGGAGGAGAGGGATGCATGACAATATATTTTTTGTGGTTTGGTACATCCTTTATATTAGAAAATGCCAAATGTTGATTAGAGATTTTGGAACGTTGGTCATAATCGAGAAGGACTAGAATGCAGAATGTTACTGAGAAACTTAAAGGTGAAAAATAAAATTTAATTGATCTTAGTATACAGTTTATAAGCTGGCTCTGTAGTTTAACACATGTATGAAGAAAAAAAAGGCACATGTCGTGTGATTATTATATAGTAAATAAAATAAATACAAAGACCTGTAACTTCTAAGGCCCTCCAAAAGGTATACATTCTTTCTATAAAGTGAACACACTATTCATCTGTATTGCCTGTATTAAACTGTTGTGTAGTATTTCTGCACTCTGATAAATAATTACCCCATTGCACTCCAGAGGTGACCATATTTCAGTAGTGGATGAAATACTTCTTGTACCTCCACATTAGTGCTAATATTTTACAGCTGGGTCCATTTTTTGACCTAATAAGTTTGTTCATATTTTGAAAAATGGCAGGGAAAATTTCTAATTTTTTCTTGTGCCTTTCCATAGGCATAATATATTAAAAAAAGCAACAGACTCAATCAGTCATAATCCATATAGTTAACTCTGATAGCTTCACAACTGGATTCCTCATTGTCAATTCACATTCTCCTTCAGTTTCACAATTCTTACCTCATAAGTAATTACATTTTACATTGGTTTCATTCCTAATGAACAGGTTCCAGTGATAAACTACTATTTATCTAACATAAAGTATAATTTTCACATTAAATCTAAATTAGATGCATATTTAAGAACTTTAATTTTAAAGAACATCTGATGCCTGGAGTAAAACTTTTAAAAAACAAGCTGCTAAGCAACAATTCAATCCACATAGCATATTTTCAGGGGCTTATGCCTCTTTAGAAAAATGACTAGGGCATTTGCATGAAACAGCGATATTAGTTAATGATGCATTTCCCACCTCAAATTTGCAGCATCATATTTTCCAGAGCTAATAATTACAATGTGGCACAGATGCCACTTGATAAGATATATATGCAGCAGGAACAGATGACACTTAAAAATATGCAAATGTCCAAGTAATAAGAGAGATGAGGAAAAAGAACTAGAGAAAATATACACATCCTCACTCATTCATATTAATTCAGACAACCTATAGTTCCGCACAAAGAATGTCATGAAAGACAATAGCAGATCATTGCTGTGTGGTCTTCTGTTAGTAAGACTTCACTACTTTTACAGAAAATAGCACAAAATTACTAGTATTAAGCATTATCATTAATAATAAACCAGAGTGGCCGAAGCATGCAATGTATGTTAGATGTTTGTTTTTTATCTGTTCATTTATTTGCTAATTCTCTACATTATGAATTTGCAATGTAAATTGCTAAAAAAAATTGCTTTTAAAAATGTGAGATTTTACTTCACTATAAGAAGAAAGTTTAAAAATGTTTCAATAAGGCCAATAAGCAGGCCTTTATATGTCACCTATATTTCTTGCCTTTCTTACCTTTAAAGAAAACAAAATTTCCTTCGCTGTTTTCATAAACTGCATCGATACTTGGAGGCAAACCCCTCCAGAAGTAGGTAATCTGCATGGGGTATCCATCCATCACCCTGTTGTTTCTAACACGCCAAAACCACTGATCCTGGAAAGCAAACAAATGCATCTCTTAGCACATTGGATGCCTCTAGATTTGTTGATCTCTTCCTGAAAGTCAGAAAAGCCATTTAATGCCAGTTTAGGACAACAAACTTTCCTATTTTCTAATCACGTTTGTATTAATATTGAACGAATGCTGAGCTGAGTTTTCCCTCACCAGGGAAAGGGAAGGAAAAAAACCCCTCTCAAAGAATGATCTAATGATTTCTTAAAAATCAAAACCACAAAGGCTATATCTACACTGGCAAGTTAGTTCGAATTAAGGAAGCTTAATTCAAACTAACTTAAGCCTTGGCCACACTAGGCTTTCATTAGTTCGCATTAAGGGCTGCCTTAATGCGAACTAATAAATTCGATTATACCTTTTGAACTAATGCTTAATTCAAACTAGTTAGTTCGAATTAAGTCAATGTGGCCATGTTAGTTGGAACTAACTGCTTAGTTCGAACTAACCGGCACATTGAACTTAATGCAATTGACTAATCTGAACTGAGCAAATGCCATGCATGGCTCTTGCTTAGTTCGAACTAAAATTCCAATGGGGCCATGCTAGTTCGAATTAAGTTAATTCGAACTAACTAAAATTAGTTCGAATTAGTTAGTTTGAATTAACTAATTCAAACTAACTTTGGTAAGTGTAGACATAGCCAAAGAAAGCAAAGGTGCATTCAAAGGTGAGGCATAGATTTTGAGATATTTCTTTCCAAATATCTAACTGATGTGCCTGCAACAGATGTCTGCTTGCTTAAAAATGAAATGTTGGAAAGTATGTACACTGTAAACTACAACTGCCAAATCCCACTCAGTTACACTGGTACAACACAATGGAACTATTTTAGGATTATAAAAGGATAGCCAAGAGCAGATTTAGGGTCCATCTTTCCATTGAATCACAGCACTAGTTTTGGAATATATAGCCAATATACTTGCAGTATCTAAAAGTAAGATGTGCAAACATTACACACATTTCCATTCTGGTTAAATGCATTATTCTGTAGGAAAGCACAGTAGATATAACATAGCCACTCCTTTGACAGGCATTTGTTTAGGAAGAGTCTATAACAAACATTTATATGGGCTTTCCCCTCTCGGTTTTTTCCTTTTCAAAAACCTTAGTTTGAGTAAATAACCAAGGCCCCATTTCAGCCCTCAGTTCTTTATTACAGATTTCCAAATCTTGTATTAAGTTACATGAGTGAGTGCCTGGGAGCAGCCTCATCATATTTTTGGTGAACCATCAATTTCATCAATCCCAAAACTTCAGATTCCCAGGTCTGCATGTATCCCAGGACATGAATGTAGTATTAGTCTGAAAAGTGTCAGAACAGCAACAATGGAGACTGAAACCACCTCTCCCCAGCATTGGTAGCGGAACTGTAATCTTCACCACCCCACCCTGACAATGGACAATGCACCACACCACCTAATGCACAGCTCAGTGCAGTCAGTAGAATGATGTCTATCAATGGTACCTGGCTATGGATTAGGCTCCATGTTGGTGTGCTGGCCTTGATTGGAATGGACTATTTCCAGGATTGTGAGGATATTTTATTAACAATAAGTTAGCTAATACCCAGGTTACAGCAAGTGTTTTTATACATCTGGGTATAATGCTTAAATGATCGAAAAGCAGTTTGGTTTATGAGTCATAAAATACATACAGTCCATAATCTTCAATATCCAAATTAAGGTAAATAATTTTAACAATACCATCTGATTCATGTCTTCTCTGCAGTGACCGCTAACAAGGGCTATGGCTACACTTGTAAAGTTAACCGATCCTGTTAAGTCGACTTAACAAGCTCAACTTTAAGTCGACTTAAAGTCGACCTTGTTAAGTTGACTTAACAGAGTGGCTACACTTTAAGTCAACTTAATTCGACCTTGTTAAGTTGACTTAACAGTAGACATAGCCATCCACTCTGGCTTTAAGTCGACTTAATAAGGTCAATTTAGCGCTATTCCCCGTCCACATTGGCTTTAAGTTGACTTAAAAAGTCAACTTAAGGCTTAAGTTGACCTTCAGAGGTGGTGTTATTAAATCAACTTAAGCTTTTATTAAGTCGATTTAAGGGAGCTTAAGTCGATTTAATAAAAGCCCAGTGTGGACGCGGCTTTGTTTAAGTCGACTTAAGCATCCTTAAGTTGACCCAAGTTGCCAGTGTAGATGCACCCAAGGGCTATGTCTACACTTGCACTTTTAAGTCGACTTTAACTAAGTCGACTTAACTAAGTTGACTTAAAGGCGACTTAGTTAAGTCGACATAGTGTGTCTACACTTAAAATTAAAGTCGACTTAAAGGGGAACTTACAAAGTTGACCTAGAGCGTCCACACTGGATGCTCTAGGTCGACTTTGTGGGGCTAGGGGGACCTTGGGCAGGTCCACGGTGGCGGGGGGGAGGCACCCGCTGTGTACAATGTGGCAAAGGGGTACAGGGACCCTGGCAAGGCAGAGCCCTGTGTGTGACACTGTCTGGATTTAGGGAAGCTTTTATGATATTATTTTTTATGGATATCTCATAAATGCTATAATCCATATGAACTATGTCATGTTTGGTATCAATAGAAAGGTAGTAATTTGCTGGGAATTATTATATAGTTTATGTCTAGGAATTGTATTTCGATTAGAAGTTAAGAATTTGATGTTATATCCATACTTTAACTTGTGTCCTTCTGTACCAATGCCTTAGATGGGAGGGTGTGAACAACCATTGTCTCCTTAATGTTAAGGAATCTATCAGGTGATATGGTCCCAGGGAGTATCCTGATGAGCCATTAAGGAGACAATGGTTGTTCACACCCTCCCATCTAAGGCATTTGTCGAGAAGGACACAAGTTAAAGTATGGATATAACATCAAATTCTTAACTTCTAATCGAAATACAATTCCTAGACATAAACTATATAAATCATTCCCAGAAAATTACTACCTTTCTATTGATACCAAACATGACATAGTTCCTATGGATTATAGCATTTATGAGATATCCATAGAAAATAATAACATAAATGCTTCCCTAAATCCAGACAGTGTCACACCGTGTCCACATGCCCTGTCCTTTGGGGGGCATGCCAGGCTCCCTCTGTGCCCCCCCCCGGCAGGGAGGGCATTGGTGTAGTCCTGGGGTAGCCCTAAGTGGACTTAGGGCTACCCCAGGGCTACACTGGCTTAATTCAACTTTAGAAAGTCGAATTAAGCCTTAGGTCGATTAGAAAGGTGGTTTAATAAAGTCAACTTAATTTTCATTAAGTCGACTTTATTTTCCTTAAGTCGACTTAACCAAGCTGCTTAAGTCGACTTAAGCAAAGTGCAGTGTAGAGACAGGGCACATTAAGTCGACTTAAGCCAAGCTTAAGTCGACTTAATTTGCCAGTGTAGACGCAGCCAAGGAGACTAGTGTCAACAGCTGTAATTATAGATTTGAAACATGGCAGTTTTAGTGCAGTGGTATCCACACTGCAAATCTACCATCACAGTTGTTTGCATTGACCTCCTTCTTAGCAGTCATTGCACTCAGACCATCAACTCACAGCACATGGATCATCACATGGCAAAGATTTTCAGTTCCTGTATGGGCTATTAAACAGTATCCTAGCTGGTGAAAAATTATGTTTCCCATGGCAAAGTCAATAGCATAAACTTGCAATTCTCTTAGGTTTTTATTGTTTACAATAGCACATCTCTATTGGCTAAACTATAGCTGCTCAATGACTGAACCATGCTGAGGGTGCACTGCCGAAGTTGAGGAATGTAGAGAAATAATTTTGTCAGCAAAAGGGGAATGCAGAGAAAGCTGACCTTGCTTATACTTCTTCAACTCGGTAACCACACCTTTTTCCAGTGCAACCTTGTCAATATGTCAAGTCTTGAGGCCCTGAGCAAGAGCTTACTATTTTTCTGTGTGGAGTGCAAACATAATTATTCTATGACAGAAAACACCTCTGAATTAATGAACATGTTGAGCCATTTTCCTATGACAAGTAAAGGCTATCGGTCTTCTTACCCTTTACACATGCAAATCTCAGCTGTATAAGAAATAATAAAGAATTAATACTATGCAGGGGAGGGAAACCCAAAACAAAACAGAAAAAAAATCATATCCTTTTCCATCTCTGTGACATGGTAACCCAGCCTTCTCTCCCCCAAGCAAATCAAATGTGTAGTGTTCTGGGAACTAGCACAGCTTTGAAAGCAGACTAATGTTTTTGCTGGAGCAGGCCTGCAATGGGTGTTATTCATCATTCTTCTCAAGCATAAGTCACAACTCTCTCTAGTTGTTCATTTTTTCCATTGACACAACTATTCACAAGTTGGTGAAGAAAATATTAACCTTTCATAGAAACTTCCAGGTGCATCCAGAAGAGATAACAGTCTTTCAAGAGGAGCTGACGACTGAGACACATGATTTAGGGAAAGGCAGGAGAGGTCCTGAGGGCCAAATTTAAAATATGAGGTAAGAGATTAAAGATGAGGACCTCCATGGTAACATCCTCTGAAATGCTTCCAGTTCTTTGCAAAAAGACAGTTAGACAGGCAGAACTGCAAGGTCTCAATGAGTGGTGTTTGGAGGAAGGATTTAGGTTTATTAGGAGTTGGGAAAACTTTTGGGCAGAATACTTACAGGAAAGATGTGTTCCCCCTAAACCAAAACAGAACCAGACTGCTGGAGTATAAAGTTAAGATGATCATAGAGAAGTTTTTAAACCAAGGGCTGGAGGAAAACTCACAGGTGTGACGAAGCACATGGTTTGGACAGAGACATCGCTTAAGGGAAGTTTTAATAACAGAAGGTCCGTCTACACTTGTAAATTAAGTCGACTTAAGCCTGCTTAAATCGACTTAATTTATTCTGCATCTACACTACAATTTCCTTAAGTCGACTTAAGCTGCTGCTTAAGACTTAAGGAAATTTTAAGTCAACTTTATTAAACCTACTTTAAAGTCGACTTTACTGGCTAAATCGACTTGATAAAGTTGACTTAGCCAGTGAAGACGCAGATTAGCCCTAAGTCGACTTTAAGTTGACTTAAAGGGCCCCCAGGGCTCCCGCACTGACCTCCCTGCCAGGGTGGCTGGCACATCCTGAGCCTCGCGTGCCCACCCAGAATGCAGGACACAGCCCTACCCACCCTGCTCCTATGCCCTGCCAGTGTCCCTGTCCTGCTCAGCCCCCATTGTACCCTGGTGCAATGCGGCAAATGCTGAGTCCCCTGGCACTTTGAAAGAGGTGCCCCCCTGCCACCATGGACCAGTCCCAGGTCCACCTAGCCCCTAGAAGTCGACTTAGGCATCCAGTGTGGACACTCTAAGTCGATTTGGCAAGGTCCACTTTAAGTTGACCTAATTTTATAATGTAGACATGCTAAGTCAACTTATTTGGCCAAGTGTAGACATAGCCAGAGATTCTCTATATGCTATTATAGAGGAGATGATAGACTCTGATAAAGTACAGCTAGGAATTGAAGATAAACAGTTAAATGAAAAACAGCCCCACTCACTTTCATCACTTCAAAGCAGGCAACTAAACATTGACACATTTTCAAGTGCTTGTATACAAATGCTAGAAGGCTAATAACTAAGGGTATGTCTATACTAGAGGCTCTGTTAAGTCAACTTAACAAGATCGGCTTTAAGTCGACTTAGAGAGTCCACACTGAACACTCCAGTCGACTGCCTGCATCCACACTGGCAGGTGCTAGGTCAACAGAAGAGTGGTGCATTGCGGGTAGCTATCCAACATTGCACTGTGGCCTGGAGACCAATTAGGTCGACTTAAGGGCACCCCTCATCCACACTGACTTAAGTCGATTTAGTAAGATCGACTTAACCGTTAAGTCGATCGTAAGAGGTGGTATTATTAAGTAGACCTAAGGAAGCATTTAAGTGTGGATGCAGGGCTTTTAACCCTCCTTAAGTTGACCTAAGCTCCAGTGTAGATGTACCCTAAGATGGGTGAACTTCAGCACCTGGCATTTAATGAGGATATTGAGATGATCGGCATCACAGAAAGTTGCTGAAATGATGATAATCAATGGGTGACGTTTTATGGCCTGCATTGTGCAGGAGGTCAGACTAGATGATCATACTGGTCCCTTCTTACCTTAGAGTCTATAAGTCTATGATAATATCAAGGTACAAAATATATAGGAATGACAGGGTAGGTCATGCTGCCCAGGCAGTAGTACTATACGTGAAAGAAAGCACAGAGTCACATATAGTAAAACTCTTAAGTGAATCAAACTGTAGCATAGAATTTCAATGGACAGAAATTCCATTCTTGAACAATAGGAGAATAGCAATAGGGATATATTACAGACCACCTGACCAGGGTGGTGATAGCGATTGTGAAACGATCAGGGAGAAAAGAGGTTACAAAACCAAAAAACTCAGTAATAATGCAGGGATTTCAACTAATCACATATTGACTGGGAACATGTCTCCTCAGGACAGGGGCGTTGCTGGATAGCAAAAAGATCCAGGACTGTGGCCCCCAGCCCACCCCTGCCCCTCAAACCCCCACTCCAGCCCTCCTAACTCCCCAGCTTCCCCCATCTTCACTCCATCCCCCTTCAGCCCCCAAACCCCCTCCAAACCTCCCCAGGCCCCTCTGTCCCTAAACCCCACTCGTCCCCCAACCTCCTCCATCCCTCTCCAGCCCCCCACCTAGTCCCCCTCCAGCCATCCATAATCCCCTCCACAGCCCCCACCAGTCTCCTTTTCCCCATGTCTCCTCCTCCACCCCTCTCCATGCCTCTAACTTCATCCATCCCTCCCCAGCCCCCCACGAAGTCCCCACTCCTGCCGTGCATAGTCGCCTCCACCACTACCCAGCCCCCAGCCAGTCTCCTTGTCCCCTCCACCCCTCTCCAGGCCCCTAACCCAGCCACTCTCCTTGTCCCCTCCACCCCTCTCCAGGCCTCCCTCCAGCCCCTTCCCAGCCCCCTTACCTGGCCGGAGGCTCGGAGCTGCAGGGACAGCCAGCAGAGCTGCTTCTGGGCCAGGCCACTCCCACCCTGAGCACGCTCTGTCTGAGCATGCTCAGGACGGGAGATTTGAATCTCCCCAGCCTGACCGCAGCAGGAGTCTGTGGCTTCGCTGGGGCCCCTGGGTGGAACGCAGTGTTCCGCCTGGGTGCGCATGTGCCTGCTGGGGAAAATAGATTCGGGGCTCAGGATTTTCTACCCGGGGCTGGCGCCCTGCCAGCCTGACGACAACGACGCCTCTGCCTCAGGACAAGATGCAGAGATAAAATGGCTAGCCACCATTAAGGACTGCTTCTTGGAGAGCTAGTTCTGGAACCCACAAGAGGAGATGCATTTCTTAATTGAGTCTTAAGTGGTGTATAGGGTCTGATCCAAAATGTGAAAATAGCTGAAACACTCAGTATTAGTGACCATAATGTAATTAAACTTAACTTTCTTGTGGGGAGTGGGAGGAGGGGGATACCAAGGAAACTTACCACAGTGGCATTTAATTTAAAAAAGGTGAATTAAACAAAAATGAGGAAATTAACTAGTTAACTAGCTAGATGGAAATTAAAAGAAATAATCACAAAAGTAAAATGTCTGCAATCTGCATGGAAACTTGTTAAAAACACCATAATAAACACACAAAGTAAAAGTATGTCCAAACTTTAAAAAAAAACCCAAAAACAAAAAACCCTGTAAGACCACCAACAAAAATATCTCTGTGGCTAAATAATGAAAATAAAAGTAAAAGGAGAAGTTACAACTAGGCAACACAATGTCAGCTGAAATTCAGTGTTGATAAATGCTAAGTAATGCACATTCAAAAGCATAATTCCAATGGTACGTACAAAATTAAGAACTTTTAACACTCAAGAGAGAGATCTTGGAGTCACTGTGGATAGTCCTCAGAAAACATCTCCTTGATGTGCAGCAGAAATAGAAATAAAAAATATCATAATGTGACTATTTTTAATCCCTGGTACAACCATGCCTTGAATACTGCATGCAGTACAGATCACCCCATCTCAAAAAAGATTGTACTGGAATGGAAAAAGTACAGAGAAGAGGCCACTGGGCGGAGGATATGATAGATGCTTATAAATCCATGAATAGTGTTGAGAAAGTGAAGAAGGAAGTGTTATTTACCTCTTCACATAACACCCAAACAAAGGGTCACCCAATGAAATTAATAGGTAGCAGGTTTAAAACAAAAATAATGGAGTAATTCATCACACAATGCTCAATCAACTTGTGGGACTCATTGCCAAAGGATACTGTGACGGTCTAAAGTATAAGTGCATTCAAAAAAGAATTAAAGAAGTTCATGGCGGATAGGTCTATCTGTAGCCATTAGCTAGGATGGTCAGTGATACAACTCTATGTGTCCCTACACCTCTGAGTGCCAGAAGCAGGGACTGGATGACAGGGGAGGGATCATTCAATAACTGCTCTGTTCTGTTCAATCTCTTTGAAGTATCTGACATTGGCTGCTGTCAGAAGACAGCATACTGGGCTAGGTGGACCACTGGTCTGACCCACTATGGTCAGTCTGATGTGCTTATGTTAACCCCAGATTTATAGGAGGAAGTTAATTTAGCAAAAATTACTCAAATACATTTCTTAGTGTGAAAGATCTAGTTTTGAAAAAGTTTTTACTGGCTGGAAATAGTTCTATTAAATAATTCTTCTCATCTCTAGCTGTGTCACTGTTAGAGCAGCACTATTATACATAACAGTTTTACTATGCTTGTCTGACACTACCCTACTATTTTCAGCTTTAGCCACTTTATGCTGTAAGATATATTATGACACTTAAGGAAGGGCAGCAAAACAATTTTTAGGATTGATTGCTTAAATTCCAGTATGAGACCAGGCAAAAGCGGGAAAAAAGTAAATTATAACTAAGAGAAACAAGTATCTAGGAAAACCTAATAAAAGAATATATTCTGAAAGCTGGTGCAGAGAGTGTCAGCTTCAGTTACTTTTTCACTGTAGCACATAGATGAGACAAGAAAGTTTGTTGTAAGTAAAAGTTAAGAAAAAACATCCTCAAATCAGATATTAAAAAGCACTTTTTAAAGGTGACAATAATAAATGCTCGGAATGGTTTTGCGGGCAGGATTTTTGAGGCATCATCAATCTAAGAATGACTAGGTGCTGTTCTGCGAGAAATGATGTAATATAAGTCTCTCAATAGGTCAAATGACTTTTTGTTTTCCCTAAAATTTCTATAAAACCCACGCATAATATAGAAAATATCTCAGAGATCAGTTAAGAAAGAAAGAAAGAAAGAAAGAAAGAAAGAAAGAAAGAAAGAAAG